>OZ014556.1:2679867-3269867 GCA_963966155.1 Clivina fossor | reverse complement strand
CTTGCTGCGGTCCTGATCCAGTCGCTTCGTTTCCTACGGCCGTCGTGGATACAACGACCACGGATTCAGAAGTGGCCAAAGGCGGGGGCACAAGCAATGACGGATGCTGCCTTGGTGTTGCGGCAGGTATTTGTGCAGAAGCGGATGCTGGTAGAGGTGGAGCGCCAAAGAGTAGTTTCGCTCTGTATCTAATCTCTCGCTTCGCTCTATCCAAGTATTTTGCATACTCTGGCCTCTCCCGTCTGTACCGGATCTGATGCTCCGTCAGTCCGGTTGCTTGTGCCATCTCCCTGAATCTTGTTACCCCTTTGTGCCGTTGTGCCTCAATCTTAGCGATTTAGGCCATTAGTTCGCTTTCTGGCCGGGGTAACTTGTCTTCCAGTGCCTTCCGGTATTCCAACGGGTGGGCCCGGCGCTCGTGCTGACGCACTGCAGCGTAAGATGGCTGGCTAAACTTGCAAAAAATGCACCTAGTGCGGTCTCGAGAACCGCATTCCTTCATGTGGCGACTAAGACTGCTCTTAAGTTCATACGCATTACCGCAGTTATCGCACTGATGCCTCTTGTTAGGCTCAGTGTCACCTTGACGGGTCTGTGTCGGACTAGAGCAGCTCGTAGTCCTTTGGGTTGAAGGGTTTCCACCAGACCTCCGGAACTCCACTACCCTAAATGTGGAGGGTGTGGGTGTTGACAACTTTCTGGCGGTTGTCGAATTTCTCTCGGCCCCAGTACTATGAGAGGGGCCGGAGGATGTTGAGAGTGTGACCTGCTGCTGAGTCTGCGGGCCGCAGATTGCTCGGCCGTGGACTGACCGGTCGGCTCTTTGGCTCTTTGGATTTTTAAGTTACCAGTTCTATAAATTAGTATTTTGTCCATCCAATCCCCGTGACAAATTTAGTTTATGACGTGTATTTAGGCTTAGGGCCCATTTGAAAAGTGACATTTGAGCGGTGCGCAGGCAACCCGAGCGCCAACCAATTTTTATACGTGCTTAACTTTAGTGTACATTATAACGTGGTTTCAACGGAATATGTCGCCGTAAAATGGATTCAGCTCCTGAACGTAAGTAGAATAATACTGTCCTAAGCAGAAGTTGAAAAAATAATTGATTAATACCATATTTAGCAATCTCTGTTGCCGCAAATTAACGAAAAAAAATTTTTTAAGACATTATGCATAAAAAAGTTGTTTGTTCTGTCGTGTTCGGTCAAATGCTTTTGCGTCCCTTGAAGATAATATCCTTACGAACATATTGGGCAAAAAACCAGCTGCTACTAACTGCTATTCTTTTAACAAAACAATTTTTTGTATTAACAAAGCCAATTGAAAAAAGTAGCCGGTAAATTGTACAAAGTATTAATGAGTTTAATGTTATACAAGAACTGCTTTTTTTATCCTTTTGAATATAATTATTGTAAAATATAAAATTTGTATTACTAACAATGTCATACGTAATCGCGTTAATTACGATTATAATAAACAACGAATAATTTTGCTGTAACTGAATAATTCTAAATCATTACATGCAAGATTCACTACACTGAGTTAGTTGAATTGCGACGCTATTGCCTAATGTTGCGCAATATGTATAAAAACTGTGCGTTATTCATCCAAACAATCACATGTGCTGGAATGATAACTAGATGTGTTTATTTAAAATATTTAATTCTTTGTTTCAAATATATATTAGTTTATTGAAGTAAACACGTATTTTTATTTAAATTAATATTTTATCAAATTTGAAACAACACAAATTTTTGTTTTTATATAGACAAAACAGAAAATATGTTTGTCTCAAAAATATATGTCAAACAAAGAGCATTTTTAATACTAATTCGTGCACGTTATTGATACAAAAAAAATTATTTGTACTAAACTTACAAAACATTACCATAAACACATAGTGCTAACACTGAAATTTGTTGTTGATTTTACTACGTGATTTTTCTCAGTGTATAATATGTTTTCCAATTATAATGTTATGATGTAATTAGAAGTATTTAGATTATCAATAACCATGCATAAAACAAATGTTTACAAGTGACGTCATTTTTGTGAACATTATTTAATGTTTGTTTTTTGTTTACAAGTATGACGTCACATGTCATATAATCGGTCAGTAACTCGAAATAGTTTTTATGCATGGTTGTTGATAATCTAATTACTTCTGATTACGTCATAAAATTATAATTGGAATACAATAATTAATAAATAATAATTATTATTGTAATAGTGAATTTTATGTCTTTATTTCTATTCATGATATCTATTCTATTTGAATACAAGTTATAATTAAAAATAAATAATAAATGTAATTATTATATGTTATTAATTATATGTAAAAATTATATGTAAAAAATTGCAAAGAGTTATAAAATACATTACAACATAAAATATTAAACAAAATATAAAATAAATTATAAAACATTGTACAGTTTTTCATAATTCATTACATTACACTAGTAGAAAGATTTGGTTGTAAATTAATATTTAATGTTTTAGAAATTGATACTTTGACAACCTTCGAAGTATCGAGAAAAGACCTTTTTTTCCTTTTGAAAGGAAAGCTAAGCGAACAAGTATCCAACAGTTTCGCTTCGATTGAGGACTACGTGTCCACAAAAACGGGGCATCCGTTCGCATTATGGGACAACGACAAACCCTGGATCCGCAAATTAATGCACGATTTAAGATTGAAGTGGCAGAAAGTTGCAAGGAGAGAGGATTTATTCATCGAGAAACATAAGGACTGGCTTTCCACCTGCGTTTCGTTTAAAATACAATCAAGTGCACAAACACCAGCGTTTAGTTTAGTTTTTCAGTATTCATGTGTATAATTTGAACAACTTATGAATTTCTATTTCCATTTGTCTGTTTTACAAATTACATATTTTAAAATTTTTATTGTTTTATGATTGTATGACTTGATTTAATTTATTGTATTATTGTTTTTGTTTTCTTGCGTTATTGTATAACTTTTTAAATTTTCCTTAATTTTTAGAATTTCTAAAAAAATTTACATTCAAATATAGGGGTGACACCCACCCTAGCGACGACACTGAGAAGTTCTCCAGCATATCGGAAAAACAAAAAAAAAAGGTAATGGCTATGATTCGACAGCAATATAATTAACTAACATTTACTTTCACTTTATCAGCCGCTAAAACAAAATGGAAAGAATTGTTGGTAATATTATATAAAGTTGTTAATGGAAAAAATGTGTCTGAAGAAAAAGCTATACTTTCAAATTCTAACGAAATAGCAATATTAATTCGTAAAGATCCCGTTACATGTGCTCGATATTTCAAATACAGAATAAGATGCGTATTAGAATTATGGAATTTTAAAAATGGTCCTTTTGAAAAATATACAGTAAAAGATTACTATTATAAAATAGAAGTTCAGCATCGCGGTTCGCCACAATGTACACGGATTATTATGGCTTAATAACGCTCCTAATTTAAATAGAAATTCTGTTGAAAAATATAGATATTCAAGATATAATTTCTCTTCAGACACATAAGCATACCAAAACTTGCAAAATTAATAATTCAGAAATCTGTACATTTAATATACCATTACCTACAATGAATCAGACACAAATACTTTCTTCTTTAATAAATATAGCAAATGATATTAAATTTAAAATAATTTTAACCCTTTCCAGCCCAGTGATGCCATTTGACATCATGATTCACATGTTCTACTCTCTACTCAATAGATGGCTACTATATATCCCAAAATACAACTGTGGGTTCCTAGATGGTGGCACCATGTTTACAGATGAGAAATAATGGAAAGGCAATCTGTATTTATATCTGCTGATGATTTTGGCGGCTATATTGTTCTAAATTAACCTCACTTGTGGTAGTCGTTCTAGAACACACCATACAATAGAAATTTTGTGATTTTGAATGTAACAAAAATTTTCAGGTAATTATTTAGACAGCATATTATGTAGTAACAAACTTGATTTGCAAAAATTATATGTAAAATACAATGATCAACAATCAAATTTTTGTTGGCTATGTAGCTGGTTGGATAGTAAATAAAATTTTTTATTGATTTAAATATAAGTAATAAATTAATAGATGAAAGAGAGTTTAAAAAAAAAATTCATTGAAACACCCAAGTGTGGGTGTAATCTCGACATTTTCGGCCATTAAGTACGAGTCTCACAAAATAATTCCTAGTATTTGTCACGAAACAGAAAACTATATAACAAAATTAAATTACAATTATTTAATTGGATTCAGTGCAATGAACATAGAAAAGATTTAAAAAAAATATTCTAAATTATAGTTTAATTTTTTAAATTTTAAATTGGTGTAAAAATATTAACAAAAATTTGAAAGGTAATTTTATAGAAAAATCAAGAAATACGGATATTATTATGAAAAAAGCTCATAGTTATCGTGAAAAACATTGTAAAAAAATAAATAAATTTATTTATTTATTAACTTATTTATTTATATACTTATTTATATATTTATTTATTTATATATTTATTTATTTATTTATATATTTATTTATTATATGAGTGTATTTTTCTAATTGCCTATGTAACATATTATTAATGTTAAAGTACAAATGCGTTATGTTTATATATATATTTTTTTTAATGAACAATACAGTTTGTCAATAATGTTTGTTTCTAAATTTCCTAATATGTATAAAAAATTAGTCTTATAATAAATGTAGGATATTTAAATAAATATACTATATTTAACATATCTAATTTTTCAGTTTAGTGAGATCATATAATGTATTTCCGATAAAAGTGATGAATTTTTCAAGTAAATTTAGAAAAATTCCTATATAAATCAAATTTGTATATGTATATGCAACCATCTATACATTAGTTTTACTTTCGACCGCAAGTTGCTGTTGTCAGAATATGTATTCACTCGTTTACACGAGAGATGGCCATCTATTCCATTTATGTCTTTTATCTATGCTGTAAGTCAACTTCTAATTTGGTATGTTATGGATTTTATAAATGGAATCATTTATCTGTAGGTTTGAAGTTGCACGAACATAGTACCTTCACATAAAAAATTCTATGCGCAATGGATTCAAGCTGAAATGAGATTGAAAATTGGAGCTACAATTGACAAAGAAGTACAAAAATTAATATCTAAAGAAAGATTGCGTTGGAACAATGTGCTTCTTAGATTAATGAACATAACTTTATATTTAGCTGAAAATAATATGGCTTTCAGGGGATCGTCAGACAAACTGTACACCCCAAATAACGGAAATTTTTTAGGACTTGTGCAACTACTAGCAAAGTTTGACCCTGTCACGGAAGAACACGTGAAAATGGCAAACAAGGGTGATATATCAGATCATTACTGTGAAAAAAGCATACAAAATGAATTAATTGATATTATGGCATTACACGTAAAATCTGAAATTTTGTCAAAAATTAAGAAATCTTAATATTTCTCAATTATAGCTGATTGCACCCTTGACGTGAGCCATACAGAGCAACTTTCTTTAACTATAAGATTTACCGATATAACTGAGGATAATATTATAAGCGTTAGAGAACATGTTATCAACTTTTTGCCAGTAAATGATACAACGGGTGCAGGTCTAACTGAACCCATTTTAAATAGTTTACATGACTTCGGTCTCAAGTTGGATGATTGCAGGGGACAAGGTTACGATAATGATGCGAACATGAAGCGGAAAAATAATGGTGTGCAAAGAAGGATTTTAGATCAAAATCCATTAGCTTTTTTCGTACCATGTGGATGTCACAGTTACAATTTAATACTCTGTGATGATGCAAGATCGTCGGTAAAATCTGTATCCTTGTTCGGCATTTTGCTAAGATTGTTTACATTATTTTCATCGTCAGTAAACCGATGGAAAATTCTAACTAATCATTTAAAGACTTATAGTCTGAAGAAGTTGAGTGACACTCGCTGGGAAGCCAGAATAAATTGTATAAATGCAGTGAGATATCAATATTGCGACGTTTATGACGCTTTAGTTACTCTCGCTCGTGAGACTGAAAAAAAATGATAACGAAACCTCTCACGAGGCAATAACACTTGCAGAACAACTAAAAGATTTCAGTTTCATTGTATCTTTAATTACATGGTATGATATCTTATTTCAAATTAACGTTGTAAGCAAAGCAAGTCAATTAGTAAATATTGATATGATGAAGTTTACAGAAATGCTTAATAATTGTTGCTCGTATATAGACAATTACAGAAAAACACGCTGTAAACAAGCTATTGTGGCTGCAACTGATATAGTGAGGAAAATGAATATTGAGCCAGTATTTTACCTTCGAGCGGGCGCGCAACCGTAAAATTTACGGTAAATTTTTTAATTTTCTAATGAAATGACTGTACACGTGTAATAATCCTTATCTATTCTTGGGACAATGCTTATAGGTTATGTTGGTGGGGATTATTTGCTTTTGTGCCACAACATTTGGTCTGCACTGAGTCATAAGTGACTGAATGTGTTGGAAATAAAGTTTACGGCGCGCGACTACTAGTGTAATTGTAGTATAACGTAGTGTAAATATTAATATTTGGCAGTTTTTTATATACTTTTTCATTTTGTGAATCAAAAAAAGTATGTATATATATATATATATATATATATATATATATATATATATAATATATTAATTATTAATTAGTTAATTAATAAATTTATTTATCTATACATATTATTTTTAAATTTTTCTTTATAGGTAAGACCAAATAAAAGATAATAAAAGGCCTCTTCCGGAAGCAGAACTCTAAAATATTGTTTATCGTATGTTTGATGATGAAAATGTGGAAAGTGATTCTGAGTTTAGTATAGAGAATATAGACATGAATGATTTTGATAGTTTGCCGGAACAAAGTATTTCAGATGAAATAAATGAACAAAATAAAGAAAACGAAGAAAACACTTTTTGTGAAAATTTTTATATTAGAAAGGATAAGACAATCAAATGGTTCAAATTTGAAAATAAACATGTTTCAAAAATTAAAAAAATTAAGATATCAGTAATGAATTAGACGCATTTTTGAAAATTATTGATCTCAATATGATAGACGAAATTATAACATTTACAAATATGTACGTTGCTCAACTAAGAACTAACCGTACATATTCCAGAGAACGAGACTGTAAAGAAACAACATGAAGCGAATTTTTGGCTTATTTGGGTCTTCTTTACATGATTGGTATAAAGAAGTATCACTTTGCAAATGTGACGGAAATTTGGATCCCTGACGGAACGGGAATAGAAATTTGTAGAGCGGTAATGAGCTACAAGCGTTTTTTATTTTTGATACGCTGTCTGAGGTTTGACGATAAAACCACAACAGTAGAAAGACGTAAAATAGATAAATTGGCGGCCAGTCGTACATTTTCTGATGCATTTGTACACAATAGCAAGATGTACTTCAAATTAGGTGAACATACAACCATTGACAAAATATTGTATCCGTTTAGAGGTCGCTGCAGCTGGATTCAATATATTCCTAGCAAACCAGCTAAATATGGAATCAAAATGTATGCGTTGTGTGATGCTAAAACTTTTTATACTTCCAGTTTGGAAATTTACTGCGGAAAACAGCCAGATGGTCCATACGCATTGTCAAATTCTCCTTTTGACATTGTGGAACGATTAATTAAACCAATCGAAAATTCTAATAGAAATTGGACGACCGACAATTATTATACAAATGTCTCTCTCGCTGACTATCTACTAGAAAAAAAATTACGCTTATTGGAACCTTAAAGAAAACAAACGTGAAATTCCACCAGAACTTCTTCCTCATAAGAGTAAAGATATTCAGACCAGTTTATCTGGGTTCCAGAATGTTAAGTTATCATTTATATTCTAATCTAGTAAAATGAATGTTTACAAAACCAAATATAAAAGAAACCGATAACCCAAACACCATATAACATAAACACCCCATAATGTAACAATTACTATTTGTCACCTGCTCTTAATATAAACTTTTGATAAGACGAAAACGTTTTAGAATGTTATGTATACTCACTCTTCAGATAGCTGTTAAAGTAATCACTGCTTAATAAGAATAAAATATCTCTACTATACTTGTGTTGTGTTTTATTTAATTAAATTGAAACCCATATCCCTAACACAGAAAAACAAAATGAACACTTCTTATGTGACTAGAAAAATTTTGCGGTTATGTTATTGTCAACATTACACCACACAAATAATATAGATCCCACAACTAAAAAACCTCTAGTTATTATAGATTATAATGCTACGAAAGTAACTATACTCTATTTTTTTTAAGAAAGCAGTAGTAGGCGGTACCAGCGCGGTCCGTTTTACACTGTTCCAAATTAAATTATATATATGAAAATTAAAATATTTAGCGGTAAATTCAAATTTAATAATAATATTCTTTATTTAACATTCAATAATTATATCGAAGAAAAATTAAAACAAAGAAAATTTACAATAGAATATTTAAATAGGACTATATTCAATAAAAAAGCTTTTCATTTGCCATTTCAAAATTAATGATATAGAAAAAATATATATTTTAAATGAATAAAGTAGCTATTATTATGTTTCTAAATAAATTTTAAAATATAGATAAATGCACAGTGGTTTAATTTAATTAAAATATATCTGTTACATATAAAAAAAAAACCTAATTAAAATTTTAATTGAAACATATTGTTTATCCAAAACTGTTAAATAAATTTAAACACATTATATATTATAATATAAAACTTTATTTTAGTTTTTTCAATGTCAAATAACAAAAATATATAAAAAAAAAAAAACAAAAATCAATCTGTATCATCAGTGAATTCATCTTCACTGGATGATCCAGTATTAACAACAAATTTCAATTGTATCTCTTCAATGATATTGTCCAAATTATATAAATTGATTTCTTCTTCAATTACGTGTTCCACGCAGCTTGCCCATTTCTCCGCAGTTACTTGTGCCAAGCCCTCGTTGAAAAGAATTTTGACATCTGCTAATTTAAACGTTTTGTTATGGGCTGCTACAAAACCCTTTACCTGAGCCCAAACCAACTCTATAGGGTTTAGGTTACAGTGGTAAGGCGGTAAGCGCAGAACCTCTCTGTTCGTTATTTTTAATATAACACAAATGGAATAACACAATAACACAAATATAAAATCGTGATATCACTGTAACACAAAATATTAAGATGGTGCCCGTTGAAACATGTTCTGAACGTACCATTGCACATGCGTGATATTTCTGTTGTGTTCGCTACCAGAGGCGTACGAACATTAATTCATTTTAAAACTACTTAATTTTAAAACATTTCTCTTAATATATACTTTCAAAAATATTTTTAAATATATTTATTCACTAACTTTTATATTTTAACATTGTTTAAACTTCTGTTTCCGTGTTAATAATCAAAAAATACGCTAGCAATATATCCACTATAAACTTTCGTTTCTACGCATATGCTTATAAATTTGGATTCAAACAACAGAGACAAATAGAAAAAGTTGAGATAGAAATTTATTCTTCTACAGAGTAAACTTGCCCACAATTTTAACCAATTACAAGCAAGGAAAAATAGCTCCTATCTTCTGCCTGTCTGTCTTCTTAAAATAAATAGAGTATAGACGTAGGCCTTGTGTGGTTTTTTCTGCCTTATGAATATAGGCGGAATAAATTCACAAATTTTATATTCCTTTGCTAAACAATCCGATGAAAAACTGCACAGAAGGATATTTTTTAAAAATTTAGCTCTTTCCCTTATGAAAGAGCATTTGACATTCCGAGCGAGCCTTCAAAACTTACCGTCAGATGTGCAGGCATTTTTGAAAATAAATTATGGAATGTCTAAAGAGAGAGTTCGAGAAGACAACAAGACCAAAACGCGGTACATGTCGTTCGTGCGCACGGGACAGAAAAAAAACCTCAACATCAATGAAATGCAACAATTGTCAGACATTTACATGTAAGCTTCACTCTTTAACAAAAATTATGTGTGTTGATTGTGCGAATATAAATAAATAGTGAGGCCAATTCTGACTAAAAAAATTTTTTTTTTTGTGTTTTTGTTTTTTTATTAACAGTTTTGCAATAAATAATATTTTTTAAGCTCAAATACTATTATTCTTTAATTATTATTAGGTCGGTACGAAAGTTCTCAGGGTTTATCATGTTACTGTTTTTATTCATTTGTTTCTGAATAAAATATTCAACGTATTTCGCGTTTTGACATCTTATCTTGTAAAGAATTTTTCCCTCTATCTGATAGTGTAATTTGTTTTTTTCTATGTTATTCTATTTTGTGACTTTTATGAGCTTAATTCAGCATGTCTAAGGAACAATTTCGTACGATTTTTTATTTTAACTTTAAATTGGGACAATCCGCTGCCGAGACAGCTCGCCAAATTAACCAAGTGTGGGGCCCTAATAGCATTGGAGAAAGCACCGTGCAACAATGGTTTAAAAAATTTCGTTCCGGAGATATCAGCTTTGAAGATGCACCTCGTAATGGTCGACCTAAAGTACTTCAGGACGACGAATTGAGGACCCTGGTGGAAGCTGACCCATCGCGAACGGCTCGAGGGATTGCACAGGAACTAGGAGTCAGTCACCATGCAGTCTTAGATGGTTTAAAACGTCTTGGAAAGGTGAAAAAACTCGAAAAGTGGGTGCCCCACAATTTAAACGATCGACAGAAATTGTCACGTTTCGAGGTGTGTTCGTCTTTGATTCTGCGAAATCAAAACGACCCTTTTTTGGATCGAAACGTGACGTGCGATGAAAAATGGATAATGTACGATAACCGGAAACGTTCGGGACAGTGGTTGAACGCCGACGAGCCTCCCAGACACTTTCCAAAGGCGAAAACCCACCAAAAAAAAATTATGGTTACAGTATGGTGATCTGCAGCTGGCGTGATCCACTACAATTTTTTGAAACCTAATCAAACCATCACAGCAGAGTCTTATTGTGAAGAAATCGACGAAATGTACCCCAAATTTCATCAAAAGCAGCCGGCACTGGTCAACAGAAGAGGTCCGATCCTGCTCCACGACAATGCCCGTCCGCACATTTCACAAATCACCGTCCGAAAATTAAATGAATTGAGCGTCGAAGTTTTGCCTCACCCACCATACTCTCCAGACCTCTCGCCAACCGACTACCACCTTTTCAAGCACTTTGATAACTTTCTCACAGGTAGAATCTTCGCTAATCAGGACCAGGCAAAAACAGCATTTGTCGATTTCATCGAATCCCGTGAACCAAATTTTTATAATGATGGAATAAATAGACTTGTAACACGTTGGCAAAAATGTACAGATTATAATAGCGCTTATTTCGATTAAATCGAGTAATTATTACAGAAGTTATGCCAGTTTGAACTTTACCTATTGAAACCCTGAGAACTTTTGTACCAACCTAATAATAATTACCAAACTCTATGTTATCATAGTGAATATTTGTGGTAAACTGTATGACGTAAAATTTAAGGCGCGCGCTCGCTCATGTTAAAATAAAATGCGCACCCGCTCGAAGGTTAAACCAGCAAAACGAGTAAGATACCTAAAGCGACGACCTGGTGAATTGGCTGTTGACGATCCTATACAATGTTCGAAAAAATATTTGAAATACATTTTTTTAATAATCTCTTGGACACCGCTCTTACATCTCTGAAAGAAAGATTTCATCAACTTAAAGATTTTTCTGCGACGTGGGTTTTTTTTATATAATTTAAAATATATACCCCAGAAAGAGGAACTCATTAAACACTGTAGTGATTTGCAAATAACACTCACAATAGGCTCAAAATCAGATATAGATGGAAATTAAATGTGTGACGAACTGTTAAGTTTTCAAGCTTTTCTCCGGGATGAAGTGGTAACCCCTGTTCAAGGGCTAAATTTTATCAAAGAGCATAATATACAAGAATTGTATCCAAATATATGGATAGCGTTACGTATATTACTCACCATACCAGTGAGTGTAGCAAGTGGAGAACGCAGTTTTTCCAAACTAAAACTAATAAAAACATATTTAAGATCGACGATGTCTTAAAGAATGCTAATCAGTCTAGCGATCCTATCAATGGGGTAGTATCGTTTTTTAAAATGTATCTTATAGATATGACAGTGGTGAATTCGTATGTATTATACTGTCTAGCAAACAATACGAACATACCGCTGCTAGAATTTAGAAGAAATATCACAAGGGCCTACTTGCGAACTTCTTCAATTATTTCGAACCCAAAATATGCTGGCAGACCATGTTTACAAAAATTGTCGCAAAATCGAATTCCTGAGGATATTAGGAAATATTCCGTTGGGCACCATATAGAAAGGACGGAGGAAGAAAAACAAAGAAAATATGTCGTTTGCAAAAAGAACACGAAGAAACAATGTTCCAAATGCAATGTTGGCCTACACATGGATTGCATGATAGATTGGCATAGGCTATAATTTATAAAACAATTTATATAATCTAATAAAATATTATAAACAAAATTATCTACTCCTCTTATTTTACGCTAGACAAGCCACGATCCCCAAATGGGACTTTGTATAAATCTTATTTTTTTTCAACAATGTTTGTTTTTTTTTTATTAATTTAACTTGGATAAATACTTTTTCAGTTAAAAAAAAATACATTTTACAAAAAATGTTTTTTAAAAATTTGGCAGGTAATGGGTTAATCACTTATTATATAAATAATTTCGCTTGAATTAATATTAACTTTGTAATAATAATTATCTTTATTAATTATATATTACTACTATATATTTACTGTATACGTGAGAATCACGATTTTGTATATATGTACATCTTTCAACTCAATATATATTATCTTTAATTAAATTTAATAATTATTTTATTATTTCTTATTTGTTATAGTAAGTTACATAATATAGATAAGGGTTTGAATGCATTTTCATGATTGTATTCAGCCCAGTTCAGTTCTTTCCAATTTAACTAAAGTATTAAATAGATATTTAACGCACAATCATGTGGCTCCCCGAGTATAGGTAAGAAACGCACATAGATCTCACGACCGACGCCACTGTATAAAAGCTGGCGGCTGCAGGCCTGAACATCTGAGGGTGTAATGGATATGTGAATTTACTGCTCAGCCATTCTGATTGAAAGTACGTAGCAGTTGATATACGTATATTTATAATTTATTATAACGATGCTATGTGCTCCTTTTTAATTGTAATACAAGCTGTCACTTTGTTTTGATGCTTTTGTATTTATATGTTTTAAATCCAATGCCCCTATACAGTTTGGAAAATTCAATTTTAGTTCAAAATCTTTTGCAATTTGCATCCATCCTTCTTCGATATCTGGTGTCTGAAAAAAAAATATATATTTTACAATTAATTAATAATTGTTTTATTTTTAGACAAATAGACAAATTTTAACTGAAGAATATCAGAACGAATGTGAAGAGAATTTCGACAATTCATTTACCGAAAATATTAATTCCCCGGCAAGTTTTGAAGGAACAGATAATTCTGCACAGCAGTCACCCGTGTCTATTTTAGAAGACGCTGGAACACCCACTACATCGCAAATTAAAAAAAAAAAAAAATACCTAGAATACCAAGCAATGTTAAACAATTGCTACGGAATAATTTGGAAGTCAACGGATTCGTTCGCCGTTTTTGGAGATTATGTTGCAGACGAACTGAGAACGATGATTGTTAAAGCATCTGATCTACAATCACATGCAAAGAGGCAGATCCAGAGGGTAATACGAGTATTAAATATGAACGATGAGTACGATTAAAGGCAAACTACTGAAATGATTGTAATCGATGCATTTAACATCGCAAAACAAGGGCGATGATTGATTTAAATATTAAAAAAAATTTAGTCTTACTTTTTTAATTTTTTTTATTTTTTATTTTTATTTATATTTCGAAATTCTAATGACTCGTAGAATTTCCATTTAACTTTGTATTTTTCATCAATTGATTGTCCACTTTTCTTTTTTAAAAGTTTTCTATTGATGTTTAGATGCTACGGTCCCGGTGAGGTAAGTTTGGCCGCGGTGTGCGGTGGCGGGTAGCCAGGAGGCAGGCAATATTTATCCCTACTATTGTGAGAATTTAAAAGGGTAGGGAGCGTGTTGTTTATTATTAGCTAGTCGAAAAGACTAGCTTATAAAATCGTCAGTACGGCTGGCTGGCTGGCCGCGTTCAGAAAATAGGATAAATTCATTTTGGCTACATTATTTATCCGATTTTGATCAAATTTTCAGAAAAGTTTCTCCTAGTGCCCACATAAATTATAATTTTATTAAAATACGATGTTGCCAACTTTCCGAAAAAAAATTAATAATTTTCTAAAAATTTGTTGTGCCCGCATTATTTATCCGATTTGAATCAAATTTTTAGCTTCTATATTATATATTAGCAAAAAACAATTTTGCGAACTTTCGGTGAAAAATTTTTTTATTTTTATTTCTTATCATTTATGTGATAATGTCAAAGTGGTCTATAAATTGGTTTACCCATATACTTCTAATCTTGTATTTTAGCTAGTCGAAAAACTAGCTTATAAAATCAAACCACATTCGACTAGCTCCATTCTCTCTTTGCGAGAATATTATTTTATATTAGATAAGATAAAAAATAATGTTAAATTATAGTGCATTGTAACTGAACAAAAACCTAATTTTGGAAATATATAAATATTGAGAGGATAAATTAATAACGAAAAAATTCATATTTAGAATTAAAAATGTTTTTTATACAAATGAACATTATATTTTATTGAACAAGTTTACTTCAATTATAATTTTTTAATAGTTATATTGATATTATAAAAAAACTAATATATTTACGTTAAATAAAATAAATTATAAAATTATATAATTTATTAAATTATAAAATTTTCAAAAACAAATAATTTACTTGCTAAAAATCATAAATTAGATATATATTATAAAAAAAAATACTACAAAAATATTCTTATTTATTTTTGAATAATTAGAATTATTAGAAGACTATATGGAAAACAGTATTTTTTTAAATTAAAAATAAACAATATAATTTTAAAAAATTATTAAAATATTGTACAATTAAATATAATATGAAAATTACAAAAAAAAAAACATTTGACTTAATCGACTTAACTAAACAAGAGGGGGAAAAAAGTTAAACAATTCGACGTAAATTTAGCTTGATGCTTTGGCGCAAAGTTATGATTTTTGAAATACCTAAACATTTTCAACCGCCGACATTAGCATTATCCAATGTGCACCACGAGGAGGTTGTCGGTCGGATTTTGCACATCGTGTGTTAGTGTATTCTGTCTTTGACTGTGTAAATTTAATTGTTTGCATTTATGTGAGTGTTAGTGTTTGTGTCCGAGTAGGTATTTTTCTGATGTGTTTCAGTAATGTGTGTTTCCGCCTCGTCTTTGAAGCACCTCTCGCATGTGGAATGTTATTCCACACCTGAATTAATACTAATGATATTTTTTCTAGGGCACTTAAATTTTGTAGTGTTCCGCAGTATTATTTGTCATATTGCGTAACAAACTGTTCGAATTAGAGGCTAATCGATTTAAACAAATGAGTATTTCTTCATATAAACCACTTTGTTTAAATTCTAATATTTTATTCTTTTCACCTGGTTTACTACCTTTGCAATAATAATTTTCGCAATTATTGTGGTCACCAAAAACGTGATGAATACTATTTAAAATATCTTTCTTTAATTTTTGAACTTTTTCAGGTAATTTGAATCGAATTGTAAACTGAATTTCATTATACAAAAAGTAATAAACTATTATATAATAACTAATATAATTTGGTTAGTTACAAAGAAAAAACTTAATAAAATTATATGTTATAAATTTATAAAGAGTACTTTTTTACAGTGACTTTAGATTAAAATATTATTTTACTTTGTAATACATAAAATTAATTGCAAAATTAGAAAAGTTGTCATATTTCCTTTATCTAATAATAATTATTCAGAATCAGAATAATTGTCATGAAACATGTGTAACATTTGTATGTAATAATACAATATTATAACATTACTTACCAATTCAATGTTCTTATTAAATTTCACTTGACGAGCTCTTTTCAATTTTTGTTTCATACTTTTACGTACTTTTGATAATCCTAGTTTAGACCGATTTCCCATATTTTGAAACTTTTTATTAAATTGATTGTACACAAAAACACACTTATAGTATTTATGTAATCAAACTTTCCGCGCTACCAAAACGACTGTTAGTTTAAAAAATAATTAATTTATAGGTAATAAGTAATATTAACACTCAAACAAAATAAGTTTTTCCAACTTTCTAACTTTCTGGCTGTCTCACTAAATCTTTTTTAATTCTTTGACTGAATAATTGTTGTTCGAAAAATGAACTTAAACTGAATTTGTATATTTGAATTTTGAATGAAGAAAACGATAGAAAAGAGTGGGTTGAAAGCTCAGCCAATAAAAACACTGAAGCAATTCAAAATTTGGCCAATAGCAGCATCATATTTTGGTCTTTTCAGTACGTGACTTTAGAGGAAAAACTAATTTTCCGTTGGCCTTTGTTTACCAAGATTTAAAAAAAAAATATAACTTTCATAAAATCTTAGAAACTTTTAAACTATATTTGAATATATTTATGGCTTAGAACTAACTTAACAAGATTAGTATATGGATAAAACCATATATAAACCATTTTGACATTATCACATAATGCTAAGAAATAGAAATTAATTTTTTATATTTTTTTCACCAAAAGTTGGCAACACTTTGTTTTACTAAAATTATATAGTTTATGTAGGCGCTAAGAGAATCTTTTGTGAAAATTTAATTAAAATCGGTTAAATAAAGTGCCTATAATAAATTGTTTAAAATTTTAGTAATTTTTTTCTCGGAAAGTTGTATTTTATTACAATTATTATATAATTTATGTAGTCTCTAGGGTTAGCTTCTGTAAAAATTTGATTAAAATCGAATAAATAATGTGACCAAATTAATTTTTAAAATCTTTAGTAATTTTTTCTCGAAAAGTTCTCAACACTATATTTTATTAAAATTACGTAATATATGTGAGCACTAGGGGAATCTTTTCTGAAAATTTTATCAAAATCTGATGAATAACGTAGCCAAAAATGAATTTTTAAAAATTTCTTAATTTTTTTCTCGGAAAATTTAAAACCAAGTGTATAAACGTAAAAGTAGAATAATAGACTAGGAATCAATATAACAAATTGTCATATCATAAACTTACTGTGAGTTTTATTTCAGCATCTTTAATATTTTTTAATTTTGCGCTAACTTAATTTAGTATAGGATCTACAAATCTACATGTTTATGAAACCGAACCAATCGTTATCGAGTATAAAAATGGGCGGAACTTATATACTGCATTGCTTGCGAGTCACATGTAGCGAAGAAAATAGGAACTAAATACTTTAAATATTGTTAAACTTTAAATCGAAATAACAACATAATATAGAGATTGAAATGATTTTTTTTTGATAAAATTATTTTATAAAACTGTATATTACTGATATATTATATTTTCAAATTTTTTGATATAAAATATGAAAATATATATATGAAAATTGGAAAGTTTGAAATAATTTTTTTTTTTGAAATGGTATGGAATATAACAAATTTTACTCAATATGGAACTATGGATATATTTTGTCGTATTGTTTACGAAATTTGAAAAAAATCGATCTAAAATTTGAGCGTCAAAAGCTAGCGGAAAGTTGGCAAATTTGAGAAAATTGTTAATGTTTAAATATATGCTGCGCCCTTATTTTTAAAATTTTTATAAAAAATGTTGGATAGGGAACTACAATTTATCCTTTGTTAACAATATTGCAAAATTTCAATAATTTATTTCGTATAATTATGGAGGTAAAACTACATAGAAAAAGTGAATTTTCGAGCAGTGCCCCCTTAAGTACTTTGCCATTTATGTCTGTAGCATAATTTCCCGTAACATTTGTAATATCTTCTATTGTTTTTTTCTTAAACTTTTGTTTTTGTAATCCTTGACGATAACATCCCATAAATTGGTATGATTCATATCGATTAATTAATAGTAAAGTTAATTTTTTTGACCAATTTACAGTAGATCTTTGTTGTATTTTGTATTGGATTTTTTTATTATTAAATTATGTTGTAATATTATATAATATTGATGTAAAATAATAAAAAAAAAATATGATTTTTGTTTTATTTTGTATTGTCTTTTTTTTAACCTTTTATTTTTATAATCATTGCAATACTTTGAAAATTTGTTCACGATATTATTATTCAATTATGTTGAAATATATTGTAATTGTAAAATAATAATAAAAAAATTAAAATTTATGATTTGCGTTGTGTTTTGTATTTTTTCACTTTTATTTCTACAGTCACTGCAACATTGCGAAATTTTGTTCACGGCAAATTGTTAAATTTTTTAAAAATTATTTTTGTAATATATTGTAATTTTGATGTAAAATAATAAAAAATTAAATTAATGAACTAACCTTCAAATATTCACCTTTCAAAATATTATATAGGGGAGAGTGGCCAAATGCGTACCGGTCACCTAAATCGTACTCTCTATATTTCTAAATAACTGTTTAAGTTCCCTCTAGCGATGAATAGATGAACTATATGACAAGTCGGTAATGTCGGTAATGTATGAAAAATTTTGAAGTGTTGCATAGTTGTGTTTGACAGTTATGATCATTGAAGAAAATCAGGTAAGTCCGATGTAAATTTTGGTATAAGTGAGAAATAGTCCTCAGCGAAGTTAGTTAAAAAACCAGTGACTCTCAAAATGTGTGACAAGACAAAATGTGATTTTAATGTGTCTTAACGGTCTTTAAAAAAAACTCCTACCTGCAACCTACCTATCTAACCTACCCTAACCTAACGGACTTCTTAACATAACATAATATAAGGACTTCTTAACATGATATAAGTCTTAACGGACGAAATTGATAAAATTACTAATAAAACATTTTGAGGTTCACTGGTTTATACACACCAGGCATGCGCATTCCGATGTTCACGCATACGCAAATCTGGTTTTTCAGTATTTGTGAATACAGCAACTTCTCTGGGGACTATTTCTCACTCCAGCCTAAATTTTAACTAATTTATGCAGTTGATATTAATTGAATAACAGAATTTAAAATTAAGTTAATGTTTTTTAACTCAAACTATAAGTTAACCTATAAAATGATGGCGAGTGACAAGCGATGTCATAAGTGCAAAATTGATTTTGATGGTGAAAATATTATTGGATGTGAAGGAAATTGTGGTGGATGGTATCATTAGGTTGTGTAAACCTCAATATAAATCAGTACAATGTCATAAGTAGTTGCAAGAGTGTAAAATGGTATTGCATTGAATGCTATGAAGAAAGTGAGGTTAGATGTAATGCAGATATAAAAAACTAAACAGAGATGTAGAAATAATAAAAGAGATATTACTTAAAAGAGAAGGAGCAAGTACTAGTACAAAACAAGAAGAGGTAGAATATAATATGATATGCCGAGGCTGTCAAGAAGCAAGCTAACCAAACATTGATAATTAAACAAAAAGAAGGTAAGAAGAAAAATGTCAAAAAAATAAAGAACAAATTAATGAAAATGGTAGATCCCGTTAAATTGGCGGTTGGAATTGAAAAAATTAGAAATTTAAAAGATGATGGAATAATTATCACATGTGCGAGTAAAGGTGTATCCAGAGATTGCAACATTGCAGCGCATTGCAGAGCATGGCAGCGCATGGCAGCGCATAGCATAGGTCTCACGGCCAAATACACGTAATCCCTATGCAAAAAAAAATATTGCATTCAGAGATTGAAAAAACCCGCATGACAAACTGGGCGCATGGCATGGCAGGGCATAGCAAAACTATTGGAATCTAGAAGCTGATTTAATGTATTATTTAATTATTATGTCACTTGTTTTTAATATATGATAATATGTCAGATACGTATTTAAAAAAAAAATATAACTCTTTAATTCAGCATTAGTTGAGTATTATTAATCATTTGATAAAACAAATCTAACAATGGTTATGGGCCCAGGTGCGCAATAAAACGTAATCGGGAAGTGTCAAATCGATTAATATATAGAATCGCGCGAAGCGTTATTAAAATACTCAAAGTTGCAAAATAGAAAGTGTGAGGATTGATTCAAGATGTCTGAACATAAAGCAACAACAATCGACAAGTTAAACTGTACGAATTACGCGACATGGAATTATCAGATGAAAATGGTAATGATGGAATGTGACATATGGACTGTCGTGGAACCTGGTGAAGAAGAACCCGCTGAAGGTGCATCAACTGCTGAGAAGCGTAGATACATGTCAAGGCAAGGAAAAGCGTACGCGAAAATTGCACTGTCTATATGTGATGAACAGCAAATGCACATCCGACATTTAACCACAGCCAAGGAAGCATGGGATGAATTAGAACGTCTTTATACGCCTCGTGATAGCAAATTCCGCATCGTACAACTTCGTCGAAAGCTATATTCTCAAAAATTAAATGACTACAATTCAATAGAATTATATTTGGGACAGGTAAATAAAACCGTAGCCGAGCTTGCTAGTGTGGGAAACGCTATTGAGGATGGCGATTTGGCGATGACTATCTTGTGTGGATTATCAGAAGAGTGGGACAATGTGGTTTCAGCATTATGTAATCTACCGGAAGACGAATTTAACTACACTACTGTGAAAAGACGTCTCCTTGCAGAGGACGCAAGACGACGCGAAAGTACTGAAGTTCAACAGTCAGCCATGTTACTGAAGAAGAATGATACGTCATTCCACAGAAAACCTAAAAGGTACGAAAAACCCATGGAACCAATCAAGAAAAATGATAATAATCTAAACAAAAGTACACAAAATATACGCAACAGAGAAAACGTGAAGTGCTATCGTTGCAATGACATGGGGCATTATGCAAGAGATTTTCCTAAAAAACAAAATAAAGTTTCTTCTAATATTGTCACCATGAACGCTTCATGTGGGTCAGTGATAACTGGTGATAATGTTTGGATTGTGGATTCTGGTGCAACGCATCATATGACATCAAATAAGCAGTACTTTTCTGAGCTTGACCAAAACTCAACAATTGAGAAAATCACTACAGCAGATGGTACAACGACTCCTTCAACAGGAAAAGGAACAGTAAATGTTGTAATTGTTGGAAATTGTACTGAATTTAACAAGATGGAAGTCAAAAACACACTTTTGGTATCTGGTATTGGTCATGGCATTTTATCAGTTAAGCAACTAGTAGAAAATGACAAGAAGGTCGTCTTTGATAAAGATGGGTGTAAAATTTTAGACAATAATGGGAAATTAATTATTCAAACCAAGAACGAAGGACGTCTATATGTTGTGAGAACAAAGCCCGATTCTGACAACGTAGTTAATTCATTGCATGGCGAACCAAAGAAATTAGAATTGGATTTGTGGCACAGGCGATTAATGCATGTGAGTAAACACCAAATTTTAAAAATGGTTCATGCACAATCTGTAATTGGTTTACATTGTGAAGTAACAACTCCAACGCCATGTGACAATTGCCTCGTGGGAAAATCTACACGACAACCGTTTCCAACGCAACCATCAAGTGACTTGAGAAATGATGGCACAATTTTAAACCTAGTTCATTCAGATCTCATGGGACCAATTGATATTGAAAGTTTCGGAAGAAATAGATACATGCTTAGTATCATAGACGATGCTAGCCGATATGTCTTCATCAAACTTCTTAAAACGAAAGGTGAAGTTCTAGCGGAGTTTAAAGCATGGAAGATACAAGTAGAAAAACAAACTGGTCGAAATTTGAAAAGAGTACGAACAGATAATGGTCGGGAATTTTGTTCGGAAAACTGGGATATTTTTTGTGAAAGAAATGGTATTGTACATGAAAAGACAATGATCTACTCGCCGCAGCAAAATGGAGTGGCCGAAAGGTTTAATAGAACTCTGATGGATCTTGTAAGAGCACAAATCAACGCTAGTGGTTTACCAAAGGCGGCTTGGGGTGAACTGATATGCACTGCAGCGTACATTAGGAATCGAGTCACCAATAGTCACAACAATGTTAAAACACCGTATGAATTGTGGGTTGGTAGAAAACCTAACATTCACCACCTGCGATCTATAGGAAGTCAAGCTTTTGTACATATCCCTAAACAAAAGCGGTCCTCGAAACTCGCCGTCAGAGCACAAAAAGGTATACTTCTTGGATACGCAATCCATGGACGTGGATATAGAATTTGGTTGCCAGAAACTCGACAAGTTTTAGAGTCACGCGACTGTATCTTCAAGGAGCAAGAGCCAAGTAAACCAGAAACACAAATTAAAAAAAATGAAAAAGTAATCTTCGATTCGAACAGCGAAACAGAAAATTTGTCAGTAGATGACAATTCGTCAGATACAAGTGAACACGGATTCCGAGGATTTCAAAAGAATAGAGGACGGCCAAAGGGATCTACTGAAAAACCTTATGCAAATGTAGAAAGACATAGCATGATACTTCGAGAAAGGCATTCCGCGGAGACTTCTGAAGATGCTGAAGTACATTTACACAAGGCTCAATGTGATACTGAAGAACCAACATCATTCACTGAGGCGTTAAAAAGCATCGAGTCAACTCAGTGGTTGGAAGCTATGAACGAAGAAATAGAGTCACTAAATAAACATAAAACTTGGGTACTAGTTGAGCCACCAAATGACGCGATAATCGTCAAATGCAAATGGATATTTAAGCGAAAAACAACGAACGAAGTTCAACGCTTCAAGGCACGACTGGTAGCGAAAGGGTTCACTCAAAAGAAAGGAATTCATTATGATGAGATATACGCCCCAGTATCAAGTTTTGAAACCATGAGACTACTTGTTGCTGTCGGTGTTGAGAAGAAATGGCTTATGGACCAGTATGATGTGAAAACAGCTTATCTTCACAGTGATCTAAAAGAAACCATATACATGGAACAGCCAGAAGGCTTTGTAAGGAAAGGCGAAGAAGGATTGGTTTGTAAATTACAGAAATCTATTTATGGGCTGAAACAAAGCGGAAGATGTTGGAATGATCATCTTAATTCTACATTAGAGAAGATTGGATTTATTCGCAACAAAGTCGATCCATGTGTATACGAAATTAACAGTAATGGTGAAAAGGGAATATTGGCAGTTTACGTCGATGACATACTTGCTCTAGCGGAAAGCGAAACTATGAGACTTAAGATCAAAGCACTTTTGGAGAAAAGCTTTGAAATTAAACATTTGGGAAAAGTTTCAGACATATTGGGAGTGAAATTTACCGAACATGAAGATGGCAGCATCACTCTCTCGCAAGAGAATTACGTCGACCAATTATTGAAGAATTATGGTTTAGAAAATGCAAAAGGAGCCAAAACCCCAATGGAGACGAGGCCTGAATTCCTTGATGACAATGACCAGAAGAATTCGACAGATCAACCTTATCGAGAACTTGTCGGAGGACTTTTGTTCTTATCTTATTATATATTTATATATTTATTATCTTTTTATATAAAATTTGGATCGTGACAAAAAGTATTTTTGTCACAATATATATATATATATATATGTAATAATTATAATTTCATAATTGAAATATTACCGCGCTCTCACAAACGTCGGTATAGTAGGCCGGAACACGGACGACCGAACTAACCTAAAAAGATATAGCGCACATGTGTTTGTTTATGTATAAAATTCACGTGCGATTAATTTTTACTAACTAATAAAAATATTACTTGTGGTTAGGAACTGACACTTGTAATTAGTGACATAAATGTCGTTTCTTTAATTACAGGTGAGATTTGTGTAAATAATAATAATTAAAACATGTATAATAAATTTAATAAATCTTTAATTACAGAAACTCAGCTGTGTTGCTTATTGTTGTTGCCATTTACCCTAACCATACAAAGAAGCTTATATTTATATATATATATATATCATTTTATTTCGGTTTTTTGAGATTAGTTTAGAATAGATAATTATTAAATAATAAAAAATTATATGCAATATGTTAATGTATTTTTATGTAATATATAATAGGTTTGTGTTAGCTATTCATTAGCGCAAGCTATGAATAAACATATTATTATATCATTATGAAATTTTTAATTTTTTATCAAATTAGGGTTTTCAGTATATCAATGTTATTCTCCTAGGGTCCAAAATTCAAATATTGTAACGGTTTATTAATTGTATGTATTTTTGTTCTGTCATTCACAGCATCTAGTCTGTAGTAGTTTCATTCATAGATAAGGATATAGTCATATAAGTAAAAGTAGATTTTCTAAATATATCTGTAAGTGTGATTTTTTAAATACAATTTTTAAAAATACAATTGTATTTTACGTTAATTAAAATTAATAGAATATTAATATTTTTAATTCTATCGTGGATTTCAAATTTTGGGGGCCAGCAATATGATAAGATTATTATGCATCGTATATGGTATCCGTGATCCAAAAAATAGTAAATATTTATTTTATAATTTATTTGGTTGTTTGTTGATGCAAGGCTACTGTTCCATGTTTGCAGCACAAAACAAAAACCAACTAGGTTTTTGTGTAAGTGGGCAGGGGGTGAAGCAACTCACTCAATTAGTTCAGAGGGACCAAAATAGGAAAAGGCTGAGCAGAAATGTCCTGGTACACATTGGAACAAATGACATTTTGAAAGTAAGTATTAAATAGCAATATTTAATAATTTTTCTGAACAAATTTTTTTTGTTTTTCACATCATACATTTTCATTTCTATAACACTAACTTATTATTATTATAACTTATTTTCAGAAAATGTCTATCAGGGCATTCAAAGCTCAGTTGCGGTGCTTGAAAAAGCACTGCGCCATGAGGAGAGAGGCCTTCAGGCCTTTAACAAGGCTATAAGGAAAATAGGTATATAGATATAGATACATATATAAATATAAATATAATACTTTTTATTTAATGAATTCAGATTCCAAAGTCCTGGATATTTACGATTTATTCATAGACCAGGACGGATGTATCCGGCGGGATCTATTTTCTTTATAAGTATGAGAAAACTATATAATAAACAGTTGATAAATTAATATATGAATTTGTAGAACCTATACATGGCCTCAGCATCAGAGGCATATGAGAGAGAAAATCGACGAAGTTCATTTCAACGAAAGGGGGATTTGTGTTGTACGAGAGTTTTTGAAGTATAATCTCCCTGGGGGTAAAAAAATCTTTCTTTACATAAAATATGGTTATTAATTTTCTTTTCTTTTCCAGTTGAAATATAATTTTATCAGTTTTCTTTCTCACTCTACCTTGAGTTGTTGCCCATAGCCCCCTTTTTCTATTTTTTCCCTCCCTCACCCCCACCCGGAAGCACGGATACCGAAGGTGGTCCCCAAAGACCTTAATTTAGAATTAATTTTAATTTTTTTTCTTATTATATGTTATTATTATTATTATATATTATTATTTATTGTTTTATGTTTAGTTTTAATTTAAAATAAATTTTTTTTTCTTAAACTCATGAAGTTTATCATGACCAGTCAAATAAACAAAATGCATTGACATGTCGTAGTGGCCGTGTAGCTCAGTTGGTAGAGCATTAATCGCGAAACCTAAAGGTCCCGGGTTCAAACCCCGGCAGGGCCAATGCATTTTTTCTTTAATTTAAAAATTGTCTAATGTTTAATTAGATAAATATATATATATATATATATATATATATATATATATATATATATATATAAAATTAATGGGGATAAAATCCAAAAATTTTAACTATAAAAATAGTTAAAACATTTACACCAAAAGAATTTATAAATAATTATTATTTATTGTTTTATGTTTAGTTTTAATTTAGAATACATTTTATTTTTATTTTTTATTGTATATTATTATTATTTATTTTTTTGATATATTTAGAAAATTATAAATATTTTAAATTTATTAATTATTTTATTTACATATAGATTTTGATCCCGTTTATAAACTTACAAAAATAATTTCTTTAATAATTTGACATGTTACGATTAAATGTGATTTTTCTCTATCTGCCTCATGCCCTGCTATGCGCTGCAATGCTGCAATCTCTGAATCCATCTTTATACACAGGTAATGTAAATGTTTTTTTTTTTGCTGTTTATTTCATGTTTAAGTTCATTTAAGTGTTATTTAAGTTAATTTTAGGTATATTTAATGTTGATTTCAATACATTTAAGTGGTATTTAAATTTTAAAATACATTTAAGTTCATATTTCGTAAATAAACGTCAAAGTCAATTTTGTTTCGGTTAGCTGCAACTTAATTTAGTAGTTAATAAACACAATTATTGGGCATTAGATAAATCGATTGGTTCAATTCGTGTGATTAACAAATGTGTTTTAAGTTTGGTAAATCGACTTTGTTAATGTAATAATTAGGACACACACAAAAAATATCCATATGTCAATACAACACAGGTAATTTTTGTTGAACGTGTTCATTTAAGAATAATAAGTGTAATAATAATAATAATATATATATATATATATATATATATATATATATATATATATATATATATATATATATATAATTGCTAAGAAAATGTCAAATAAATTAGGTTAGTTTCATGATGAAGACGTAATTATATAAATTATTTCGTAATATTCCATATTTGCCATTTAAAATAAATAATATTTATATAATATTTATTTTCCATATCTTTACTAGGGAGCAAGATTGCCAAAAGACAAAACTATAAAAACAAACAAACTATTAAAAAGTCCAGTCAGTAATAAAATCTGTCCCAACAATATTAGATCAGGTAGAAGGTTTAATAAAATGTACCGCCTGTTACCGCCTGAGGATTTATTTCATCCTGTATTACCAAGAAGAGTACATGGAAAATTGATGTTTGTTCTATGCCGTACCTGCAGTGACTCGTTAAATCAGTCTACCTGTACTCATTCTGATGTAGAGAGACAATTTACGGGCACATGGATAGCAAACAAATTACGGCGTGCAATTAAACTAGGATATAAA
This sequence comes from Clivina fossor, assembly GCA_963966155.1. Lineage (NCBI taxonomy): Eukaryota > Metazoa > Arthropoda > Insecta > Coleoptera > Carabidae > Clivina > Clivina fossor. The sequence continues at coordinate 3,242,820 of OZ014556.1, read as the reverse complement.
ATTTTACGAGCGCACGAGGTTTGGCAATATTCGGTTACAAAGTACAATAAAGACACTAAATTTGGTGGTTTGTTTGCCGAATACATAGATAAATTTTTAAAGATCAAACAAGAAGCTACATGTTATCCTTCAGAATGTACCGATGATGACAGCAAAACAGCATATGTGTCAAATTATCACAAAAACGAAGGAATCTAATTAGATCCTAATCAGATCGAAATAAATCCTGGAAAAAGACATGCAGCAAAACTACAACTAAATTGTTTTTGGGGTAAGTTGTACATTTCAAATTAATAAATATAACATTTAATTGATTTTTTTTGTTTTTTTATTTGTTACAGGTAAATTTGCACAGGCTGAAAATAAATCTCAGTCTACAATAATTTCATCAGCTGAGGAATTATATGATTTACTTTCTAATCCGTCAGTAGAGGTAAACTGAATAATTCCTGCAGGTGATGAATTAGTGTATGCTAATTGGCTGTATAAAACAGAATCGTCATACCAGCTTCGTACCGTTAACGTAGTAATTGCAGCATACGTAAGCATACAAGCTAGACTACGTTTACATGAACTTTTACAACCCCTCGGGCACCGAGCTTTATATTACGACACTAATTCGATAATTTATGTTTAATCATCAGGAGATTATGAACCACCCCCCATCGGTAATTATCTTGGAGATCATTTAAAGATGAGCTGGAAAGCTACGGGCCTGGATATCTATTCTGTATAAAGTCCCCATAACGATCTTGACTTTTTTAATGAAGTAGATTTAATAGACAACCCGCATATCGTGATTTGAAAGAAGTGATCTTTATAGGGCTTTTTTTTTCATTATGTTTTAGTTATTTTATTTTATATTGGTAATACAGAAAACCGTTGAAAATTTAAAATATTTTCAAACTATACTCATCTGATCTTCAAGCTGTCAAAAGTTATAAGTAATATTTTTTTGTAAAGAAAAATAAGTAGAAATTATTTTAAATATAATATCATTTAAATATTTTTTTTTCTTATGTTAGTATAATGCATGATACAACGAAAACAAGGTAGAACCGTGCGCAGGCTCTCCCACCAAAACTGTGCGTGTGACGTCACGCGACAGACAACGTGCGCGCTAAGGCAGACAGCGCGCTTTGGAATACATTATATTTTTAAATATGTGTGTTATTTTTCCCTTATTTATTGTTAGGGATATGGGTTTTAATTTAATTAAATAAAACACAATACAAGTACATAGTAGAGATATTTTATTCTTATATTTAACATTCTAAAAGTTTTCGTCTTATTTAAAAAGTTTACATTATAGAGCGTCGACTAATATTTAGGTCATGGGGTGTTTATATTATGGTGTTTTGAGTTATTGGTTTATTTGTTTTTTAAACATTCATTTTGTAGATCAGGATAGAAATGAAAACTTAACAATTATATACAAAAATTAAGACTATATACTCTAACCATGTATTCTACTGTAACATTCAGTCTCTGTTTCTCTTCGTATAATATACTTGTTTTCGAAAATGTCGTATTGTGCTGTATTTAACTGTAATAATCACAGTAAAAAAACGAAAGATATTATATATCATAGATTTCCTAAAAATGAAGATAGTTGTAAGCATTGGATAAATGCGTGCGGTAGAAAAGATAAAATAAATATTAAAAATGGTAAGTTAAATATATTTTGTTATAAAATAAGTAAAATTCTGATATTATTCCTATATTTTCATAGCGCGAATATGTTCTAAACATTTTGCAAGCAATTCATATTTACGTGATTTCACTCAAGCAAACTATACGCCTCAACGGAAAAAATTTCAAAGAAATTTAAAAATGATGCAGTTCCTACAGAAAATTTACCGCATACAAAAAAATTGAATGTGCTGAATCACGAACTTCTAGAAGACAGAATCGTGAAAATAAAAAAATAGTATCTGAAATTTTGAAATCTAAAGATCAACGGTAAATATAAATATATAATATTTGTAAATAATATATGTATTATATTCTATTTTTTACATTATAGATTCCATGAAATTGATCAGCCACAAACATCTTCTGTAAATGTAACGGAATATAGAACAGATATTGAAAAAAAGAAATTAGAGAGTATATACAGTATTATAAATATAATTAATTAATATGCTTTTCAGAAATGATGACGAAAATATAACAATATTAAAAAACCAAATGTCTGCACTTCAAGCGCAAAACAATGTTTTAAAAATAAAAATAACCGAGTTAGAAGAGAGCCATTTAAAATTATCTGAAAAAATAGAAATGTTAGAGAAAAATGAAGATGAAAATTTGAACCACAAAATAGAGTCCTTATTATCATCTTTTTTAACAAGTGGACAAATAAAAGCTATTGTTAACAAATGAAAAAGAATGAAATGGTCTAGTGAAGATATTGCCGCTGCTATTACTCTTAGAAGTGTAAGTCCCAAAAGTTATAGATATATGAGAGAAAAATTAAAATATCCTTTACCAGCTGTAACCACCTTACGTAGATGGGCAGTAAATTTAAATTTAAATGAAGGAATATTAAATGACATAATAATATTATTAGCAAATAAATCAAAAAATTTACCTGTTCTGGAAAGAATTGTTGCAATTTCTTTCGATGAAACGTATCTTTCGGAACAAATTAGTTTAGATTTAAAACAGGAAAAAATTATTGGCCCGTGTAAATCTGTTCAAACTGTTTTTGTTCGTGGACTGTTGAGTAAATGGAAGCAAATAATATATTATAAATTTGATTAACGTATGACGTCGGACATTTTAATAAAAATTGTGATTGAATTAGAACGTGCTGGTTATTTTGTAGTTTCTTTAACAAGTGATATGGGCGGCGGAAATATGTCTCTTTGGAAATCATTAAAAATATCTTCACTAAAAACTAGTTTTATCAATCCTGTTGACTCGTCAAGAAATATATTTGTGTTTGCGGATCCCCCACACTTGTTAAAATTATTAAGAAATCATTTTTTAGATCAGGGTTATATGTTAAACGAAAAAAAAAATTACAAAAACTTGTGTAGAATCTTTATTGAAATTAAGTGGCGAATTAAGTATTATTCATAAAATTACTGGCCGACATTTAGATGTAAAAGGACCTCAACGCCAAAAAGTAAAAACTGCAGCTCAATTAATTTCTAATACAGTGTCGGAAGCTATACTTTTTTCTGGTGAAAAAGAACTAATATCGGGAGATTGGAAAGAAACAGCTGAAGTAATAAAATTAATTAATGATTGGTTTGATATATTTAATTCTAGATCAATGTATGGGAAACATACTGGAGAAAACGCATTTGGTATAAATTTGGAAAAACAAAACAAAATTTTACATGACGTTACAAATATTTGTTATAATATGCGTGCAGTTGGCAAAAAATCAATGTTACCTTTTCAAAACGGAATAGTAATTAGCAACAAATCATTAATAGATTTATATAAAGAATTAAATGACAAATTTCAATTAAAATATATATTAACATTAAACCAAGATGTTTTAGAAAAATTTTATTCTTACATTCGTGGAATAGGAGGCAGAAATGATCATCCTAGTGCTGTAGACTTTCAAAATAGACTACGATGGTATATTTTAGGAAAACATGCTTCAGCTGTTTTTGTTTCCAATCAAAATACAGAAGTACAATCTTCTTCTGATGAAAATATTATGAAACCTACTTGTGAATCTGGACAACCATCTAGATCTTCCTCTAGAACTTCACTTGAAAGTGGTAATACAGAAGAATTTGAAGAAAGTACTACTACAGAATCTTTTTTTAATACAATTTCATTAATACCAAATCCAGATATTGTAGAAGAAGAACGATTAATTAATCTTCAAAATGCAGATATTAGTCATTTAAATGAAAGTTTGATGTCAGATTTAGAGAACGATGCGCTCTTATATCTTGCCGGCTACGTAGCATTTAAGTTTAGAACAAAATATAGTTATTTAGGTAATAAAACAAAAAAATTTGAACCTCAAGTATCTGCTCCAGACTGGATTTTATATTTAACACGAGGAAATTTAACATATCCATCAAATGAATTTTTTCAAGTTATTAAAGCAGCTGAATGTATGTTTAAAAAATTTCATGGTAACAATTTTATACCGATAGTCTTATTATTACAAAATTATCAAACGAAATTAGCGTAGCTACTCAAAATTTATGTAAAATATCAGTTCAAGTTATAAATTTTTTTATTCGTGTAAGAACATATATTAGGATTAGAAAAATTAACAAAGAATTATTAAATAACAGAAATGTTGAAAAAAGAAAGGAATTAAAAAAATTAAGAAAAATGATTTGAAAAATGTACCTATATCAATTATGTATTATTTTACTTTATAATTAATTTTTTTTTAATGTATAATTTTTATTTTATTTTCTAATACTATTAAGAATTTTTGTATATATCATTCTGTCGTTAAAATAGACATATATTTCAAAAACTTTCGTGTTCATGTTTAATAATAAGTATGTGATAACTGATGCATATATGCCTCTAAGCCTAGTTTAGGTCTGCCTGTGTCTGCCGCGTGACGTCATGCGCGAAGTGAACGCATTTTCGAACTCCGACGGCACTACTTTGTTTTCGTTGTATCATGAGTATAATGGAAGACGAAAAAAAAAAAAATTTCTAAAAGCCAAAAGGAAATATTAATTTCCTTTATGGAGGAAAATTTAGATTTTGCCAAGGGTCGTTTACAAACGGCAGAAAGAAGGCTGACCTTTAAAAATATGTGGCTGGTATTAGCTGAACAGCTAAATAGCCAGGGAAAACAAAAAAATATTTTGCAATGGCAAAGGGTACATAATTAAAAATATATTAAATTCATAGTTTTATCCTTATCTTGTTTACGCAGACTTGGACTGACATCAAAATGAAGGCGAAGAAAAAAATGTCGGCCATTCGGACAAGCCAAACAAAAACCGGAGGTGGTCCGATGGGCAATATTTCTTTGTCTAATTTTGACAATAGAATTCTAGCAATTTTATCGGAGGAAGCAGTCTTCGGAATAGATGACTCCGAAGATGCTGCTTTGAAAAGCGATTTGCCAATGCAAAGCAAGAGGCAAGATATCCAGGATGATGCAGGTCCTTCTGATCTGCAACAGAATGTTGCAGGTTCTTCTGAGCTGCAACAGAATGTTGCAGCGTTGTTGGGACAGAAGCAAAAAAGATGGGTGGAAGAAAATATAGAGTAATCCAAAAAAAAAAGAGATTGGAGTTCGGCAGTTCCTCTTCATCGCATGCAAGTTATATAATAAATATTGTATTAATGTTGTATTTATTAATACTATATTACTTTAGCAGCTGTCAGATGGAGAAGGTGTGACACTGACACCTCGCAGTAAGTAACATATATTATTATAGTAAAAACATGGATATAGTTTACCTTTTTTTTTTAGAAATAACTCGAACTATATCAGCTGCATCAAAATACTAACAACAAAATTGATTCATTGACCGGAGAGGTGTCAAAGTTAAATAAAAAAATTGATTTACTTATCGATGAAAAAAAAGCAATAACATTTTAGAAAGAATTGCTGTAGCATTCGAAGGGCAATATTTCTAAAATAAAATAATATATTTGTTTAATTTTGTTTGTTTATTTAATAGTTTAATTAGTTGTAAGTTATTTTATACATTTGTTTTATGCCCGGTATTATAAAGGACCAAATAAAAATAAAATAGTTATTTGTTAAATAAATTTATTCTACAAATAAATATTATCTCTGTATTATAAAGCAAATAACCAAATAAAATAATTATTCTTGAAATAAATTGCGAGTGTTACCAATGTAATAATGCTTTCACTTTGTAGCATACTAAATTTTTTAAACAGAAACTTAAATCAGCATAATTAATATTAAAATTTATTTCATTTGTTTTGAAAATAAAATATGAACAATACAAATAATTGTTTTATTTTAATTTATTAAATTTAAAATTATATTTTTAAAGAATTGATATTGCATATTTGGCAACACTGCCTGCATGAGACAAAATTCACTATGCAAGTAAATTGCCTTATTGAGGTTATGGTTATGTATATTTGGAAATGTCAGAGTACTGTTACGAAATAAACGACATAAATATGAGAAAAAACGCGAACGGGGTAAAAATTACACAGAACAAGACAAAGAAAATTTAATACAAATATTAAAACAATATATTGATATTATTGAAAATAAAAAAACAGATATGTATACTGTAAAAACTAAAAATGAGGCATAGGACAAAGTTGCCATAAAATACAGCGCTTGTGCCCAAACAGGCAATCGTAGTGGCAGCCAACTAAAATTATTATACGAATGTATAAAGAAAAAATGTCGCTTAGTAGATATTTAGTCTCAAATTCATTATTTTCGAATTGAGCTCTTAATAACGAATTATTAAATATGTAGTTATCCTGAGCAAAACCAGGCCACTTCGCTTTAACGTCCCATATTTTTAACTTGGCTTCACATACCACTTGTACGTTGATTGAGAACCATCCTTTTCTATTCCTAAATATTTCACAATTATTTCAGACGATCTAGACATTTTCTTTAAAATCATTAAAATTATATATTAGATATATTTTATTTTCTCTGTCACAATTCAATGTTTAATTGAGAATACATTTATTTTGAAATTGTTTAAAATAATACATATTAATATATAATGACATACCTATATTAATAAATAAAAATAAAATCTTAATTATATTTTAAGTATATACTTTTATTTTTACAAATATGTATTTTTCTATTATAACCTAAAACTTACAAAAATATACAAATATTTCGACCAAATAAAATTTATCAGTTTATTTACTAGATTTATTCGACAACTAAATTTATTTTTCGTTTATAATACAGAAATCTACCGAATAAATCGATTTATTTGGAAAGTAAATTTATTCAGTCCTTTATAATACCGGGCATTAGGGTATTATTTTTATTAATAAATTAATTTTTTACATCAAAAATTTTGTAAAATATATTGTTGTCTAGCAGTTTATCCCAACTCTCTATATACTGCATCTACTTGTACATTTCTTCATTTCTTCATCAATATCATCAAAAACAGGATGAGGATGATCTAGTCTATAATGTACAGGCATATTATGGAGTATAGCATATGCCGAACGTATCGCGATCGGGAAAAGAATAAGGACATCAGATCGTCCCAGTCTGATGTCCGTACGAGAAACGAGACTACCAAGCGATGCTGCATTAATCCGTGTGCGAGGTACTTTAAATAAACAAACAGTGACGTGCTTACTGGATTCTGGTACGTCGCGATGTTTTATTCGCCAGGACATTTGGAATCGAATCGGTAACGGGATATTGCGACCGAGTGATGCGAAAGTATTACGCGCCGACGCAAGTCCAATGAACATAGTTGGACTGTGCGAAGTACGAGAGTCGATATAGGCGGCGTTAAAAAGACAATTGAAGCGAGCGTGTGCAGCGATTTGATCGACGAGTGTGTACTTGGTTGCAATTTCATGCGTGAACAGAATATTGTGATTAAACCAGCAAAGAGTCACATAATAATCAAAGGATGCCGGGTAGATGAACATCCGACTTTACCAGCCGCGGCTGTGCTGTGTAAAACACTGGTAGTCCCGAGTCGTTCGGAGATGATAGGTCATATTCGGGTTGCAGGTGAGGGCACAACGTTGCCGCGCGTAGTGTAGACATCAGCACGTTTATGGGATAAATTCGGGTGCATGTTAGGGCGTGTTGACAAATTTTTTGTCAAACCTTGATCGATAAAATCAATATAAATTACAAATTTTTTGCGGTATTGTTGTTTTACAGATGAATGTACGTTTATCTTAAAACATAAAGTTAATAAGCAAAATACAAGATATTGGGATACAAAGAATCCTCATTTGGTGGCAAATACACATACTCAATACCGGTTAAGTGTAAATGTTTGGGCCGGAATATTTACTAATAAAATTATTGGCCCCTTTTTCATAAACAATTTAGACAAATATAGTTATTTGAATCTATTACAAAATGAGATTGGACCAGCACTGGATATGATTAACGACCAGGAAATATGGTATCAACACGACGGTTGCCCATCTCATAATGCGAAAGTGGTATGTATAATAATTAGATGATACAGTTAGCTATTTATACTTATTTAAACTATATTTAAGGTGATAGATTATTTGAATAGTGTGTTTCCAAATTGCTGGATTGGAAGAGATGGGCCGATTTCCTGGCCACCTCGATCTCCCGATTTATCGCCCATGGATTTTTATTTTTGGGGCCATTTGAAACAAGAAATTAATGAAATTATGCCCAGAACCATAGACGAATTAAAAGACGCCATATTGAACATATCTCGAAATATTAAACAAAACACTTTGGTTAAAGTTAGAAGATCATTTTATGATCGACTTGGTTAATGCTTGGCAATGAGTGGGATTTATTTGAAAATTTAATTTAATATTATTTTACTTCAATTTGTTTTCTCGATTTTTGTTACTCTTTCTAATTAGTGCTTTTGTTTCTTGCTTATATTTTGTTGTTATTGTTGTTGTGTTGGCAATTGCAATTTTTGTGGTCAAGGAAGTAAATCCAGGGGTAGGTACAGCGTAATATAAAGCTTCTGCCTACTCAAGCCCGTCGTGAGTGGTATAAATCCACTTCCTACTCGAGGTGACCATGTTAACGCAAAACACGATGGAGCTAGACTTTAAGAGGTCGATAAATTATCTTTGTTAACAAATTTTTCAAATTTGTCATTAAAAATGTGTATCAAATATTTATGTAATAAACCAAAAAATATAAAGTAATAAAAAAACTGTATGAATATTTTAAGAAATATCGATTTTCTAATTTTTCCATTTTTTATATAAGTAGACAGATATCTTCAAAATACTGTTAATACATCAATGAAAAATTATTTACTATTAAGGTGGAGTGGGGTAAGTGCGTAAACGGGGCAAGTGCATTAATTGGCTATATTTATTATAATATGAGATAAATTTCTCTAGCTAGTATGTAGTAATGTACTACAAGTTAATATGTACTATATATAAGCAAGATTGACGGCTCCGTAAACGAACAATAGTTTCTTAGGATAATTTTATATTTTTTGTTGTTACTTTAGGTAAATATAAATAATATCGATGTAATTTTACATTAAATAAACAGTTTCATTTGTTTCTTGTTTTAATTTATTGAAAAAACACTAATCTAATCTTGCCCCGTAAATATTATAACTTGGGGCATGTGCAGACCAACACGGTGGGGTATACGGCTTAATACGGTGTGATATGCTCCGCCGTATTTAACGTGTTAAAATTGGATAACTATAGAACTAAACAATATATTTTAATGCAATAAAAAGCATTTTATAGCAGGTTTCTTAATAATTCTGCTCCTGTCTCATTGCACATGAAACAAGATTTCAAAGCATTTTTAACTCCCACTTACGCTCTTGCCCCATTTTAGGGAAAAGTGCAGAGTAGTTGACATTTTAAACAATTTTCTATGAAAATGAAAATTTATATGGAAAAATTAGGGTTCTAGTTAATATTAATTAAATAGTAATGATTGTGTAAAGTGTTCGATATCGACAGTGTTAAGTATTTACATATCAGATTAAAAATACATAAGTTTATAGTCCAACTATGCAAAAACTACTCTGCACTTACCCCACTCAACCTTACATTATAATAGCATTTTTAATCGAATAAATAAAGAATATTAATTGGAACTATCATAAATTTTTATTTTGTTCTCCTGTCTTATATCCCCTGTTAAAGAAAAATAATTATTTATTATTTATTTAATATATTTACTGCAAGTCTCTTGTTACATAATTCTAAAATTAAAAAAAAAGAAACAAACATAAAATTAAAATAAAGAACTAAATCAAGAATTAAACTAAAAAAAAAAAAAGTTGTATGACTCGGGATTTGAACCCCGGCCATCGCCCGTGTCTACGGGATTGCTAAGCCACCATCTTACCAACTGAGCTATTGCGTACAAGTGCTTCAGGTCTTTATAATATCAAATAATAAAGTTTATGTCAAAATTATATTATTTGAAACACAATTTTTTAAATAATAACTGATAATTAAATGTGGTACTTTAGCAGATATAGTCTTGAACCATATTGAGATTCCTATTGTTAATAATAGTAATAATAAAATTGCTTATTATAAAAGATACGTCAATGATATTATTATCATAGTTCACCAAGATAAGATCCATGACATATTACATCAATTTAATAGCTTTAATAATAATATTAAATTCACAATTGAAATAGAAAAAAATAAAAACTTAAATTACTTAGATACTACTTTAATAAATGACAACAATAATCTTATAACGAATTGGTATAGGAAACCTATCAGTTCTGGCCGTTATTTGAATTTTTGGTCTCACACAGACATAAAATATAAAAAGAATGTAATTGACTCACTTTTAAATAGAGCTCTCACACTATCCAATGAAAGATTCCATATTGAAAATATTAATATTATAAAAACTCTTCTTACTAATAACAATTACCCATTAGATTTTATCAATACTTACATTAATTCCAAATTAAATAATAATATTCAAAAACCAATCAAAAACAATGAAACAAAATACATCTCCTTACCATATAACAAAGAAATTTTTTACAAAATAAAATACTTAATTAAAGATCTGAATATTAACATTGTAGCTAAAAGCAATAACATTTCGTTACTAACAAAAATAAAAGACAAAACTGAAAATTCAAATAAAAAGAACATAGTTTACAAAATAGACTGTAAAAATTGTAATCTTGATTATATAGGTGAAACCATTCAACCTTTACATAAACGTTTATACCAACACAAATATCATTCCAATTTACTCAACCCACATCACAGTGCTTTATGTGAACATCACCAGGAAACTGGACATAATTTTAATTTTGAGTCACCACATATTTTAGCCATGGAAAAAGATCATAACAAACGGCTAACATTAGAAAGTTTTTACATAACAATGAATAAAAAAAGTCATGTTAATAAAAAAACAAATTTTAACAACTTTTCATATATTGCCGGTAATGTGTTACATGAAATAAGTTCCCACAGGTGGAACGACTCACACTAAAAAATTTTCAAAAAATGACAAACTCAAGTTTGACCTTATATGACATTCTGAATTACAAGATGGCTGTACTTCAAAATAATTGACAATATGTGACTGCGCTCGCTAAGATTTTTACAAAATTAATTTAAAATGTAATCAAATAGAATAATATAATCAGATTAATCAGTTATTTGAATCATGTAAATAAGAAACTTATCAAGAAGCTATAACAAATTACAAAATTATTTTTATATAAAATGACGCACATGTTATAATGTATCGACTTAAATAAACCAAAAAGGTATGATTATTGTTAATTCACATAATTTTGTATTTATATATTTTAGATGTTCTGTTGTTGCTTATAATTGTATTTTTTTTATCAAACATTTAGCTACTGAAGATGGCTACCAATGTTGGAGCCGAAACGTCTAGTTTAAAGTTTTAAAAAACTATTTTAAAAATAAATATACAAATAATAAGAAGGTTATTTGTTAATTATTTTTTGTACAACATGTTCCTGGCACAGTCATTCAAAAAATTATATATGATAATTAAATGCTTTTATTCAGTCAAAAGGTCCTTTTTATTAATATTTCAATATTTCTAATAATACTTTGTTAAAATTTTACTTCAGAAAGTAGTATTCTGCATATTATCGAAATCCCATGTTATTGCCTATATCAACCAAGCGAACGAACCCCCTATATATATATATATATATAAGGTGACCTACCGTACTCCTTTAGGGAGTTTTGTACTTCTTTTTCATGAACCGTACTCCTTTTGAAAACCGTACTCCAAAAGTACTCCCTTGCATTCTTTTGTACTCCTTTATACTCCCTTAATATAAAAATAAAACTCGCACATCGAGTCGTCAACATTTTGCGAGAATTTAGTAGAATTCAAACAGTAGCGCCAACTCTGGGTTAACCGGAAAACTAAGTTATACCAGTGGTTATACTTAGGCCTCCTTTTTAACAGGTTTCCTATTTTAGTACGCAGCTACTTTGTTGCTACAGTTATATAATCATTTAGTATCATATTATTATATTTTATTACTTCCAAAATAAATTAGTTACAATGGAAGATATACATAGTCATAATACTAGACAAAATAATAAGTTATATATCAAACAAAAAATACAAAACAGGGACAAAAAACATTACTCTTTAAAGGAGTTCAAATTTATAAGTTTCCAGATACTTATAAGAATTTAGATTTAAGAAAGTTCAAATTTAGAGTTAAGCAGTATTATTTAAATAAAGAATATATAATATTTTTTTTATGTTGTTATGTAATAGTTTATAAATTAATATTTAAGGGATTTATTAGTTAAGAATTATTTATGTGTTTTTTTTTTTAAGTATTTATTATATAATATAGGTATATATTATAATGTTTCTTGCATAGCATGTAGCTAAATAAAGTTCTTATTACCATGTATTGATCCGAAAAACGCGTCAATCGAAGTCAGCCGGCGGATCCAATTAATTCAAGAGCGGAGGTATAATCAAGTTCATGTTTACACATGTCTGGTAACCGTTCAACAAATCACGGAGCATTGCGGTATGCATTCACATACTAGCACCGTGATGGGCGGATTTACCAGATATGTGCAGTATATCGGAGCAGAGAGTTGCCAAGATGCACACCGTTTCCTTAGACTGGATCTAACAGGTCTAGGCGCAGGAATTGTCACCGGACTGAAAGCTAATGGAACAACTGAAGTATCCGTAACCTTGGCTAAAGCTTATTAAACCAACGGGAGAGTGTGCTGGCGTTCCATATGTACAGAACGGCGTAACCTACGATAACGTGGTCGTTAGTGCAGCTATCAGCATTAAACTACACGACTATGTTACCGTAGTAAATATGGAAGAAGATACACTGCGATTCCATACTCGCACGGTGTGCCAATACCGAAAAAATTATTGCTTCGACGATGCAGTCGGAGAAGTAACGTGGGCTGTAGATTCCATGGACCGATGTTCAGCCACTGGCGTAGAAGTATTATACGAAGGGCTGGCTACGCTACTGACAATAAACGGAACTGATGCGAAATATATTATTGTTGAGGCACAAGATACCGTGGTTGCTCTACGACTAACCACAAGCAAACTAAACAAAATCGCTTGCTGGTTGCATTCGAATCAGAGTTCGATTTCTGGCTTGCCAGAAATCGACTGTTCGCTTGTAAGAAGGGAACTTCAAAAAAGTCAGTCTGTTTTCTGAAGTGCTTGAGTTCGGTCGACTTTTAGAAATACTTATTAGATACTTATAATTATTTGTAAAACCTTTGGATTAGAATAACTTTGATAAAATTACCATTATCGACTTTACTTATAAATAAATTAATTTAAATTTTTGTTTAAAGTTGTTGACGTAATCTATTATAAATTACCTTTTTATTTTTCAATACAAAATTCAAATACAGAATTGAAATCATAGGCCAGGGATGGCGAACCTTTTTAGGTGCGCGTGCCAAAAACACCAATAATTTTTATTTTTACTGACTAACGTGCCAATTCAAAATGAAATAAGTAAAAAATTTAAATATAATTTATTATAATTAAATAGAAAGTATAATAATTAAGCAATAACAAGTATACAAAGTAAGCAAATAAACATAAAAAAGAAAATAAAGTATATAAAACATTACAAAAACATAAACATTATAAAATTATTAAAATTAGTGAGATCTTTGTTGCTGCACCTTTTTAGATAAGTTTGATATATCAGGATCATAGCTAGTGACCTTAAGCAATATACACGCTGCACTGGAATCGTCAGTCAACCTATTGCTGAATTTGTTTTTTATTAAATTTATTTCGGAAAACAATAATTCGCAGGCATACGTAGATGAAAAAATGGATAATATTGCGTTTGCAATTGTTTTTAAACTAAGGTAACTATCCGGAATGGCATTCCATGTTTTTAGTATTTCTTCTTCGGCATTCTTTTTTATTGTTCCCATTAGTCCTCTCATTTTCAACTATCTCCAAATCTTTCCGTAAATCTACGAATTTTTGTGTCCAAATTGAACTGTGTTGAAAGTCTATTAACTGTAGATATATAATTTACCACTTTGGTAACCACGATCATAATATCTTCAAATGACTTTAAACTGTGTTTTGAGCATAATGCTTGCTGATGAATGATACACTGAAAACCAAGCACTGAATGCCCAATGCGCTCTTTAAATAAATTGATAAATTCGTTGGTATCGCCAATCATACTTGGGGCACCGTCAGTTGTAACTGATATAATTTTTAAAAAATCTGCTTTTTTTTCCTTAAGTACATTCCTCACTACATTGCAAATATCCGCACCTCTAGTTGTTGTTGTCAATGATGTTAAGCTTAGCAACTCTTCCTTAATATTATTACCAATACAAAATCGATTAAAAATGGCTAAGCGAGCTGATCCTGTAATATCCGTGCTTTCGTCCAGACAGATGGAAACAGCTTGCGAACAACTAATTTCATTGTTTAGTTGAGTTCTTACATCTGTCGCCATATCCAAAATTCTGTCCTTTACAGTGTTTCTGGCTAAAGGCATTTCTTTTATTCTTTGAATAATTTGGTCTTTGTTTTGAAAATCTTCAAAGAGAAAGGGTGCACATTTTAGCCACGCATCTTTTAAATAATCTCCGTCGCTAAACGGTTTGCCATGTTTAGCAATAATGTTTAATGCCATGAAACTTGACGCGGTAATATTTGAGCGACCACCGATAAATTTCATCATTGATGTTGATTGATTTTTTGTTTTCTTTATTGCTTGAGCAATTAATTCAGTCTGCTCTACTTGAGTTTTCTGCAGAAGGGCGCTGTGTTTGGTTTTGAAATGTCGTTTTACGGATGACGTTCTGCAAACAACTGTACCGGAGCATAAAACACAGACTGCTTTGTCGCCTTTTTGTAACATTCAGTACTTTTCAGTCCACCAACTTTGAAAATCTCTGCTATCTGTGAGTTTAGCTTTTTTATTATCCATAGTAATAAATGTATGTATAAAAATAAATTTAATCTAAAATTAAAATTAAATTGTATTGTTGTTTTTTAATGTTATTAATTTCGTATTTTCTGTACCTGTGTGGGGGGTGTCTGTGTGAACTGGTATGTGACTATACCGACAGTTTTAGCGGTTTTAGCAAACGAAGTGACTTCCAAATAATTCAAAGCACACTGAAGCCACTGAAAACTGCGTGCGGGAACAGAAAACGGCGGGCGGGGTGCAGGGCTGCATCCTGCTCGCAACGGCGAACAGCGAGCCAGCCGCTCGCCGCTTGCCAGACACGTCTAGCGCGCGTATTCTGTATTCTGCGCTACATTGAGTATGTAGTGGAGTTTTGTTTCAGACTCGTTACTTTCGCTAAGATTAAAAAATAAATAAATTGAAGATTGGCTTGCGTGCCACAAAAATTTTCAAACGTGCCATGTCTGGCACGCGTGCCATAGGTTCGTCATCCCTGTCATAGGCGAAGATATTGAACAAAAATTTAAAAAAATTATATAGTGGAATGCAGATATTTTTCATTACAATTTGACGAGTCCACCGATATGACAGATACTGCCCAATTGTGTGTTTTTGTTCGGATGGTATTTTCTAATATGACATTTAAAGCAGAAGTTTTGACGATGATTCCTGTGCAAGGAACTACTCATGGTAAAGATTCATTTATAAATTTTGTAAAAAAAACTACGAGCTGCCATTATATAAACTCGTATCCATTACAACAGATGGAGCACCATGCATGACTGGAAAAACGAATGGATTTATTGCATTTTGTCGAGCTACTAATAATTTTCCATCGTTTTTCTCATTTCATTGCATTATTTATCAGCAAGTCCTATGTTCCAAAATATTAAATATGAAATAGGTTATGTAGATATAGACACTTATCGCTCGACTGTGCGGTTATAAATATAAACACTTTTTTTTCAAGCTGTGACACGCTCTGAGATGACTAGCCGTCTATTTTTCTTTTCAGTGTCTGACAGTTCGTAATAGTTTTCAGTTCACAGTTGGGGCTTTTATTGTAAAATTATTTTATTTTTAATATATTTTAATTCGGTGAAATAAAAAAAGGGAAAAAATAAAATAGAAATAAAAATGAGTGTAAAGAAAAGAATGGTTAAAAAGTGAAGTTGATGAACCAATTAATTTTTACCACAATAAACCCGAACTATGGAATGTTACAAGCAAAATATATCGAGATAGGGTAAAAAAGCAAAACGCTTTGCTCAAAATATCGGAAAACTTTGAAACTTCAATAGAAAAAGTAAGCTGAAAAATACATAACCTAAGAAATCAATGGAATAACGAATACAAAAAAAACTATAAGAAAGCACTCTGGGGATGCGGCCGACAATGCTTATATTTCAAAGTGGCCGTTTTTTAAAGCTCTTTCACTTTTGCAAAATTGATCACTATGCAGGGCACCTATAGGAAACATAAATGAGGAAAGAAAAAATGTTTATTGTATTTATATTTATTTAAATATGATTATTAAATTAAAGTTACATTAATATATATGGCCAAGGTACTTCTAAAGAACTAACAAAATATTCACAAAATTCTTCACGTACTTCTTTTGAATTTTTCGAATAATTATTACTTCCTTGTTGTATCAATGGCATTAAATTTTCTGTTGGCATTCCTGCTTGTCGCCAGTTTCCATCTATTATTTCACCAGTTCCTGAATTTTCTCGATCAAGCATACATTCCGGAGCATACACATTTGCAGCAGTTTGGTTAGTCAATAAATAATTATGGAGACAGCAAGTTGCGAAAACGCTAGACATTATACCAGACGCATTCTCTACTATTCTTCTTGCTCTAGAAAGTCTATAGTTGTAAATTCTCATAGAACCTTGACTATTATATGGACAGGGTTTCATAATATGAGATTATAAAGGAAAGGCATCGTCTGTCAAAAAACATGAGAAACGTGTAATTTTCTTCCTGGAAGAGGAGTTTTTTATAATCCACTTGATGCTGCTTTAATTATACTTGCATTCCAATAGTTCTAAAAATTCCTCCATCAGAATTTCTTCCATTACTATCAACGGCCACAATCAGGAACTTATAGTCAGCATCCACAACTGCCATTAATACAGTACTATGTTGTCCTTTATAATTAAAATAAAAACTGCCACTATTTCGTGGAGCTTGGATAACAATATGCTTGCCGTCAATGGCACCTAGACATGTATTCAACGCCAGATGTTTTTGATTAATATACTTTTCATGTAGGTTTTTATGATTTCATTTGATTGTATTACCATTGTAAAAATTTATAAAATATTAATGCTGTATTGTTCTTTTTTTAAATAACAAAATAGATTGCCTGAAGAAGATACACTCAGTATCGAAACTAGTTGCACGTGAAAATGAAATAAAGTAGTTTTATTCAAAAAAAAGTGACCCACATCCCTGTGTAAGACGATTTTTACGTATATCAGTTTCAAAGGTCGTTCAACTCAAGTATTATCATTCAGTCAGGAACGGTTTTCAACGCGTCAAGATGGGCTTTCTAACAGATGTCCAAAATTTATATGGCGAAGATATTAAACAACTATGCAACCAACAAGCATTGTAAAGAAGTATGCAGCAACCAGTAATCATATAAAATTTTTACTCCGATGCAAAAATAATAATGTATTTCCAAAACACATTCAATGTAATTTTAAATGTACGTATAATTTATTGATAGATAACACTAGTTTTCAAAAAGATATTGATAATGCTATTACAACATTTAAAACATCTATTTTAAAAATAGAAATAAACAGTATTCATTACAAACACAGATTACTACAAAACAATTTAATATATATTGGCAATATTCTAAAAGAAAAGCTCTCTAGTATTTATTACAATGAATTCTCATTCATCAGTAACAACAAATTTGAGTTTTGGCACAAAACCTATAAATTAACGCAATGTAGAAAATTTGAAAAATTAATCTCAATTATAGATAACTCAGATAACAGCAAAACAGATTTATATATTACTAACCTAAAGGATTAAATAGTACCAAAAATGTACTAACATTATTAAGTAAGGGGAGAAAATTTTCAGTTCCCATTGCTCCACAAAAAATTCCGTTATTAAAAATTGTTACTGATATGGAAAATATTATAACATACAACTTAAAAAATGAGACTTACGACAGTGAATTGGTTAGAGGTAGGACAATATACGTATTACCAATTATATTCACAGTCGCTCCCATAATAGAGATCCGTCTTTTGAGAATAAAGAAGTAATAAAAGCATATAATGACTCAAGACAATTTTTAAATGACAATAGGGACCTACTAATATTAAAATCTGACAAATCAAAAAGAACTATTATCATGTACAAAAATGAATGTAATGAAAAAATGTTAGATGTGCTGTCTGAAGAAACATATTATTGTAAAATTGATAAGGATCCAACAGAAAAAATTTTAAAAATGTCACTTACCAAGTTTTACTAATAATGATATCTAATAATTCATTCATTAATAAGTTTGCTAAACATGCACTAACTGGGTTTCCCATACTTAGTCCAAATTTCTGTTTATATGTGACACCTTCATATATAAAAAAACTACTATCAAAAATAAACGTTATGATGTTAATAAAATAATAATATTAATTATGTTAATGTTATATTTATTATTATGTTAATTTTATTATTTTATTATCTTGTCCTTAATTATTTTATCTGTATCACAAGTAGTTAACTTTGGAACCTGATCACAGTGAGATCACGTAACAATGGATGGTAAGTGTTTTAAAATCCCTAGTACAAAATATTTGTTGTTAAAAAACATAATACTTTCCTTTTATAAAATATTGTTCTATAACATTCTTTGACTACAAATCGAGCCGAGTTATTTCACTACGGTAAAAAAATAATGTTGCATCAATTTTTGATAATAATTAGCTCAACATTTACATACGTCAATATTAGACACATCGCTTAAATTCAAATTCGGTTTTCGTGCGGTAAAAATGGCCGGGTTCGATGTTGTTGCATATCAAGTTGTAGCTAAATTCACCGTCTAAACGAATTTTTGTACGGAATTGCTCTGAAAAAGATATTTTCATCATTTTTGATATCAAATTTTGACACATTTGCAATAGCACAGCGAGCTTTATTTTTTTCATAGCTAACTATGTTTATCTATATATGTATTTTATTTTTAAATGCGCGATATATTTTTACACTTATTATAGAATAAATACAAGAAATGTATTTTTTTCTCATCTCTTTTTCTCTTGAAGACATATTACGTAAGTTACATTAAACATGTTTTTTTGTTTAAAGTTTTGGATGTGCCATTTATTTAATTGATTTATTTAACGCGATATCAACTTGCATATAAAATATGAATAAAAAAACGTTTTTTTTTTATTAAAAAGAAATAAATAAAAAATTACCTTCAGGTCAAAATCCGCGAAGTTTCCTATATTAAGTTTTTATGTGTATCTATATTATTTACAGGATTTACACATTTATCTGTCATAGATGAGAATTCTGTTTCATCGACAGATCAATCGTTAAGCGTTGATAATCAAGATGAAGATTCTCAATATGTGCCTACAACCTCTAGTGGTGAGTTATTATCAAATTAATTACATTATTATAAAATGCAGTTATTAATTGTTAATTGTAATTCAATTAATTGTTAAAACAATAACTGAAATTTACATTAAACATGTTGCATTAATGATTTCATTTATATCAACAGATAATGCAGCGCAGAAAACGAAATTGACAAGGAAACGAAAAAAAAATCCTAATGAGTGGAAAGTCAATGCTGCTAAAAAAGCTCGATTGTCTGGATCCAGTGGCATATCGATAAAGGGAAAGGAAATCAAGAAAAAATCAAAATCAAAATCAAATTTTCGGTTCAAATGTCATGGCCTTATTTCTGAAGAAATGCGTCAGAAATTATTTAACAAGTATTGGAGTCTAGGCAGCAAAGATCGTCAGTGGGGTTATTTAAAATCCACTATTTTGACTAAATAAATTCAGGAGAGGAGAGTGGTGTTGCAGGAAGATGAAACAGCCAGAAAAAACCGTACTCATCTATATCTGTATCTATATATCTATATTCTATTGGTAGACGGAAAAGAAATAAAAGTTTGCAGAATGATGTTTATACATACATTTGGTAATTTGTATTTAATACATCGTGCTCTTACACTCAGAGAACAGTTTATTTGAATCCAATAAAGTTTTAATTGAATATTTTTTATTTTTATAGTTTAGTTTTTTTTCTTTCTTTGAATTAAATTATTTGAATCAAACAAATTATTTTTATATATTGAAAAAAATGTATTTGCTTCAAGTGATATTCTTAATTTTATTCAAATGATTATTTAGCTAAGTACTTTAATTAATTAGTTTATTTACAGTTATTCAATTCAAATAAACTGTTCCTTATGTATAGAGGAAAAGTCAGATTATTGATAAGTGATCTTGTTACACTAAGCGATGTCAAGTTTTGCAAGAGAACACATGAGAATTGACATTTCATCTATTTTGCGTATGATATGGAAAAATATTAAACAATAATGTACATTTTTTTGTTCAAAACAGGTATAACAACAGCAACACTACAGACGATTGATCGAAAAGTCGAACGGGGTAAAGGCTTTATACAAAATGATATGCGTGGATGTCACA
The DNA here is from genome assembly GCA_963966155.1 of Clivina fossor. Taxonomy (NCBI): domain Eukaryota; kingdom Metazoa; phylum Arthropoda; class Insecta; order Coleoptera; family Carabidae; genus Clivina; species Clivina fossor. The sequence continues at coordinate 3,222,025 of OZ014556.1, read as the reverse complement.
AAAACAGGCCTAATAAGATTTCGGATGACGTCAAAAAGAGTGTTCGAGATCACATTAACACGTTTCAAAAAGTTGACAGTCACAACTGTAGAAGCTGCACGACGAGAGAATATTTACATTCGTCGTTAAATCTGTCGAAAATGTATCGTCTCTACTGCGAACAAATAAAATTGAATGGATCCACAATAATGGCGACAACGAACTGCTCGTATTACCATATATTTAACAATAAGTTTAATTTGTATTGTCATGTACCAAAAAAAGATCAGTGCGATGACTGCGCTGTATATCATTCGATGGATGCGGCGGATAAAGAAGAACACAAAGAAAATTATGAAAATCATATTTTGGAGAAAGATTTGGCGAGAAATGTCATGGAAGCTGATAAGATGGATGCTCAAGCAAAAAATTATATTTGTGTCATACTTGTTGTAATATTGATTTACAACAAGTCATGGGTTTGCCGCAGTCCGATGAATCGATCCTGTATTACAAGCGGAAACTTTCAGTATACAATTTAACCATTTACAACATGGCAAGCAGAGAGGGGATTTGCAATATTTGGAATGAGACTACAGCAAAAAGAGGAGGAAACGAAATTGACAGTATTTTATGGAAAGCATCAGATATAGACACCTTTGTTGTTTATTCTGATAACTGTGGAGGCCAACATAAGAATAAACATTTGTTTGCTATGTATCTTAAAGCCGTCGTGGAATTAAGTCACTATTACACACAAGTAAGTTTTTTCTGATGGGCATACACTTTTTTGTTTAACATTATGATTAAAATCTGTTTTTTGTTAAATAAATTAAAATTAATATATTAAAATAATTTTTCCAATCTAACTATGTTTTAATTTATGTTACAAAAGTTTGATACTTGAATAAACAATTCTTATTTAAAAATGTGTTTAAATACACACATATTCATACATTCATTTTGTGTATATTAACATTGATCTTAAATTTATTTGTGATTCACATCCTCGGAGAAAAAAGACCTTTTCTTACGTGATTTTCCTTTATGCAAGCTACTCCAATCCAATCAATTATGAAAAGATTACTATCTGTAATACTTTTCTCTGCCTTTTTTTGTTTATCTGTATCACTAATGTAAATTTCAGATATCTCGTAAAGGGTCATACACAATCAGATGGTGACACAATGCACTGTTCAATTGAACGACGATGCCGAAATCAGATTTCGAATCAGATGCCGAAATCAGCGTTTCGTTTGTAAATTTTTTGTAATAAATTTTTTTTTTTAATTTTTTGAATAAAAATAAAATGTCAGTTAAAGGTGCGTTCATCATTGACGCAATTAAAAATTTAAATCATAATGGCTGCAACATTAAATACATAACAAATTACATAGTACAACAACATCATTGTCCATTAGAAAATGTAAAACAAAATGTCAGAAGGTTATTAAAGGAAGCCATCAAATTTGGTTTAATTAGAAGAACACGGAATAAATTATATACACTAACAAAATTAATGATTTTGAAGATGATATCTGTAAAACACAACAAAGTAGTAATAGAGGACGAGCAGAGTCTCCATTTAAAATCAGCTGTAAACATAAATTTTTTGTATATCTTTCGATTAGAATAAAAATGTCGATACTAAAAAATAAAGGTGCTTTGATTATAGATGCTATCAAAAATTTAAACAATGTGGAAGGGAAGGGGGGAAATACATGTAACAACCTAAAAAAAATAAGGTTTTTTAGGATTTTTTTTTGGCTGAATGAAACAAGTTATAATACTGGAGTTTCTTTTATTCTATGTGACATACAATCAACTACACTTACAAATTTTTTTAACTTTCTGTAACCTCTGGCTAATCTCGGAACCAATCTTAATTTATTGCTGTCGCGTCCGCCTTGCCCGGTCGTATGGCGGGAATTCCTTGAACCTTTTGATGTATTTTGTTCTATATGAAGCTTTAAAACTACAAAAAAACGGATATTTTATCATTTTAATTCATTGTGAATAAAAAGGTCAAAATTTCAGCATTCTTTTTTTACTTTAAACACCCCTAAAAATAATTTAATGTTAAAATATTAGTTATATCAGAGGTTCATATAGAATAAAATTGTATTTCCTTTCAAGCACACAAAGCTTCAACTCATTTGTATGAAAATTGCTCGACTTATCACACCCGCCATTTATAAAAATACCGATTCGAGAAAAACTCATTTAAAGTCGCCGGTTAGCCAAAGAGGCTACCGAGGCGCAGGTAGAAAAATGCTTTTTTCTCGATAAATAAATTTCTGATTGGTTAGATATGTTGCTGGATAAATCTTCGATGTATAAGCAATTAATTTATGTAAAAAAAAAAATAGAAAAAAATTTTTTTTTACATGTATTTCCCCCCTTAAGGAGGAGTGTTGGGGATAATTATTTTCCACCAACTAGTTCTTTTCATTCTTTGAAGGTTAGCCGAACATGCGACACCAACCTCACTCTGTATAACTGAAAATGTCTGTCAAACAGAAAGAAGGTAAATTGTCTTGCAAAAATAAATCTGTCATCATCTGTATAAATTTCTTTATAAGACAGTAAAACTAAGTGTTTATTAAGTCGGTGTTCTTAGAGGAAAAGGTGAGAATTGTAAAATAATTGCAATGTGAATATTTGTTAACAAAATATAAGTTATTCTGTTTAAGCACATGAATAAAGCTAATTGCTATAGGAAGCAACGGATATATATATTTGAGCATCTTCATCTTATTAAGAACAAATTTGTTACAATGGTTAGTTTTGTTATTGCAGGCGCCTTTTGCGGATATTTTTTTGCGAATACTATTAATTAAATAAATAAATACTTTCTAATCAAATTGAAAGATTATTTCTTCATCCATTATTCGACTTCCCGATCCTCGTCTGAACAACACACTGTATATATATATATATATATATATATATATGCAAACTCATGCAAACTCATAAACTTTTTTTTTTATTTAGGATTTAAAATATTACATACTACATTCTGAATGTAGTTTTAATTTAGTGTTATATTTGTGGCGTTAAAAAATTTTATATTCTGACAAGCTTTTAATTAATTTATACTATTTATTAATATTTTATTTTATTTATTATCAACTATTTATTATTTTAACTTTATGACCATTGCATTTTATACACATACAATTAATTTAAATATTTACAATACATATAATATACCAGAAGAAGTTACAGTAATTTTAAACTGATCATTCATACATTATTGTCATTCATCATACTTTATTCTTCCCTGATGAAGCCTACAATTGTTAGGCGAACATTGAGAAATTAATAATAAATTGTTGTATACATTAACCCATTAAAGACTACTGTCTAAATATTCATACGATTTTATGCGCAACTTTGTAAAGCTATATTTCTAACAACGATTTAATTTTTAGACTGTTGGTAACATATACCACTTACTTCATGTGTAAACTGTCATATTTCGATAAGTATTGATATAAATTGTGTGTAAATATGGATGCAATCTATGCAAAACTAAAGGGCAGTACGGCGAAATTGACAAAATGGGAGGCAAGGTAATTTTAACATAATTTTTAATACTTATATATTCATAAAAAATCTATTGATTTACATATTATAATACAATATTAGTGTGGCAAATGACATAACCTAAAATTAAAAAAAACAAACAGCATTTAGTTTATAATTTGTTCTTGCAAAAATAGGCGTATGAATTTTCATACGCTAGGCTTTGCACTTAATTTTAATAATAATTTATAATTTTATTCAAATAGAAGACCACTGACAACAGAAGAGTTAATGACGATATTCGAAGAGTCAGAAGATGATGAAACTGAAAACGCAGAAAGAATTACTTTTACACTATTTCCACCTGAAACCGAAAATGACACGGATCTAGATGATTTACCAGAAGAGGATCTAGTAGCTAACGAGAATAACCTTCACCATTTAGGAATACCTCAGTTGGAGTTTATTCGGCGTATTACCATTCCACTGTTATCAACACCGATAATACAACCTCCACGATTGGTGACACCACACCGCTGCAGTAATGTTTTGCAAGAAGTTCGTTTTGATCGTAAAGATCATTGGCCGCTAAAAAACCCTACTCAACGCAGATGTGCTAGATGCAACAAAGCTGTGACACATATTTGTAGTAAATGTAATGTTGCACTCCATATCGAATGTTTCAAACCTTATCATACAGAAAAATTAGTAAGATACAGATACATATCCGAAGTTGTAATTTTGAATAAATATGTTAACACCAAATCCTAGCGTATGAATATTTAGACGGTACCTAAATCATGCTTCATGTATATTTTTAATTTTTTTTCTTCAAAAATGTATTACTTATTTAGATTGCATATAAGAATATATTAACAGGAAATTAATTTGTGTCAGTTAATATTCGTATCAGTCTTTAATGGGTTAATGTTATTGTAACTCAATTAAACCTTTGCCTTTGCCTTTCTATATATATATATATATATATATATATACAAGTTATATGTGTCAGCAATTTTAATCTCATTTCTTGTTCTCATTATCTCATTATTGTATATTTTCTTTTGGCTTATCAACTATTAGTTGACGCATGGGAGAGAGAAATAAACTGCCGTTTGAATCACGGACGGCAGATGTAATTTCGTATTATTCGTAATAAGACGCTTGTAGTTTTAATGCAAAATAAAATAGTTATAAAAGTTATATTATTAAGACTTATATTTCAAAAATAATAGCAAATTAAAGCTATTATTTAACTGGCGCAGTCGGTAAGATAGCGAGAAAGTAATTCGGTCGAAATACTAAAAAGTATCAATTCGTTAAAACTGAATTTCGGTACGTATCAACGATTTATCTCGTATATTTGAAGAACAAAAGCGAAAATCAAGTTGAACTTACAGAGCCACTATACATAGAGCCCAGATTAACAGTAGCATCAAACGAAAACCTACAGAGCCACTATACGTAGAGCCCAGGTTAACTACAAACGAAAATTTTACATCTACGGATTCACGAGAGTCAATCCGTCAACTTCAACTAATTTTCCAAATCATGGAACAAGATAAGTGAAAATTTTCATCCGTATTCCACCTTATTATTTACATTAACATTAAAATAATTTAAATTATAACTAAAAAAATTTATAATTGTAATAATTTAATTTGAACTGGAGTTTGATATATGCGATTTATTGAAATCTATTAGTGAAATAGAAAATAATTTAAATTGTAAAACAATGGCTAACAGTCGTATAAATGAATTAAAAACTAGCATTGAAGTTCTACCAATTTGTGATGGAACAAATAAAAAACATTTAAGTACTTTTGTTAAACAGGTTGATAGATTAATGGAATTTATAAATGTAGTAAATCCACCTCTGTTAGATTTTGAAAAATTTACTGTTCCAAATGGTATTATTTCTAGAATTAAGGGTAAAGCTTTAGAAAGTTTAGATAATACTGATACAAGCGATTGGAGAAAAATTAAAGAGACATTGCAATTAGAACATTTAATATTTAAAACTTACGCAACAATATTTAACGAAATAATTTATTTAAATAAACGAGATCCGTATGAGCTATTTTCAATTACTAACGAGAAAGCAAAAGAATTTAAAAATTTAGTAAGTAATGAATTTCCGACAGATGATCATATTGATACAATCGTATTCGAGAAAATAATTATACAAAACTTTATAAATAAGGTCAATGAACCTTATGCAAGTAACTTAGCTAATAGACAACCAAATAGTTTAGCTGAGTTAGTTAATCTATTACAAAACGATTGTCAATTTTTGAAATATAAGCAAATTAAATTTAACCCATCTAGTAATAACAAACCAACAGTAAGAAAATTACCTAATATCCCACCATTACAATTTTCAACACAAAACTTCCGAGTCGGACCTTTACAAATAAATTCTAATATTCCTAAAAGAAATTTTGCACCACGTCGAAATATAATTAATAACCAAAAACGCATTACACCAACTCCAATGTCAACGCAAACTAGATTTACTAACCAATCACAAATAAAACCAAATAATTATTTCACTCGACAAAATCAACAATTTGGTACTTATAATCCAAATTACAAAAGTGAAGAAATCAATAACCAAGAATTAACTGAAAACTCAGACATTAAAAATGAAGTCGAAAATTTTGAATACGACCCTGACGTTGATAAATATTTTTCCGAGAACGATAACTATGATTGTGAGAACGATAAACAAAATTCTGTTTTAGAGATAAGAGAAATCGAATCTCAGGAGAAATAATGTTCATTATTTTTAACTCTAAATTGCCGTTTGTAAAGATTAAAAATTATATTATTCTTTTTGACTCTGGTAGCACTATAAATTTAATTAGCAAAAATTTTGTTTTGAAGCAAAATAAAATTAAAAAACTTTTTCCTATTTATCAAGAACATTTTTCATTTCGAACTGCCGTAGGTCTATCTCACAGAGAAAATTATACTTTTATTGATATTAACAAAAAACGAATTAAATGTTATATGATTTTCATCTCGTGGTCGAGTTCATTGTTCGTTTTCCCAATATCTGGTTATCCAGGATTTAAACTTCTTCTTATTTGTAGCTCCGCGATATTTCAATCCCGACCCATTGCGACTGAGCAAGCCGAGTATTGAAAACGATGATCGCGCAATACTGTCAAGAGGATCAACGTACATGAAACGAATTCTTGCCAAAATTAAGGCTGGCCATCAACTCCGAGAAACACGAGTCCACCAGTTACACTCCCGCATATCTCAACTTTGGTCGCTAATTGAAGCTACCGGGATTATTTCAGGAGATTCAACCGGAGTTACCGCTCAACGCGAAGACAAACAAAATACCAGAAGGAATTGTAGCCCGTGTGAAGCGATTAAACGATTACAGGGAATTTGCGCGCATACAACTAGCTCGAGCATCAGACCAGCAGGGTCATTATTATAATTTACAGCGTCGAGAATAGCAGTGTAGGATAGGAGTTCAGGTAATGCGGAGAGAACATCCTCTTTCCGACGCTGCCAAGCGTTATGCTGCTAAGCTAGCACCGAAATTTTCTAGTCCATGGACCATCATAAAGAAAAGGTCGCCGGTATTATATGATTTGCAAGGAGAGCGTGGACGCATTCTCCATCGCATTCATATAAAAGACCTTAAGCCGGCTGTATACAAATGGTTATTAATTCCTTTTCTTGTAGATTACAGGTGGAAAGAAGAGCGAAGCCACTGGCAATCCAGCCAGGACAACCGCCGGCCGAACTCAAAACCAATCACCTCGAGCTCCGTGGCTCCCCGGGGAAGGCCACCAAAAGCTCCGGAGGGTGCTGACGGAGATGTTCAGACCGTGCCCTTCGAACAAGTGGGAGACGCCGGTATTGACGCCTCCCTACATTTCGTAACAAACACTTTAATTAAAGTCGACTTTAAATTTTAAACCGACAAAAAAAAACATTCTACGGCATAATATTATTATTGCTGCCGAACTTTTCAAACTTCTATCCCGGTAAAATTATTTTGTTATTGTCCCCAATTTGGTCAACAAGGGACTTTTTCGGATTAAAGTGTTCGCAATTCTGAAACAGGGGGGAATCAGCTGAATCTCTGGCATATGCATTTAAACTTGGAAAGTCAACAGTCTGCAATATTATACGGAAAACATGTAACGCTTTGTGGGTAGAATTAGCTCGGAAATATATAAATTTTCCATCATTGGCGGACTAGGAAAAAATTACTCAAGATTTTATGGAAAAGTGGAATTTATCGTTATGTGTTGGTGCTATTGACGGAAAACACTGCGTAATACAAGCACCAAATAATTCCGGATCGCAATTTTTTAATTATAAAAAGAGTTTTGGCATTATTTTATTTGGTATTTGTGACGCGAACTATTTATTTACGTATGTAGATATTCGTGCGTACGGTTCACAGACTGATGGTGGTGTTTTGCGAGCGTCATATTTTGGTCAGAAACTTTTCCAAAATGCATTAATGTTCCCATATTTTTTGTCGGTGACGAAGTATTCCCTCTTTTAAATAATTTACTTAAGCCTTATAGTGGCAAACAACTAACTCATGACAGACGAATATTTAACTGCAGACTTTCGAGAGCTACGTAGAAGATGTATAGCAAACACATTTGGTATTATGGCATCTCGTTTCCGAATATTTCATCGAACTATAAACGCAAATCCGAAAACTGTAGATTCTATTATTAAGGCAGCAGTTTGTCTACATAATTTTATTAAAAAAAAACAAATTAAAAAAATTATTGTTCTGCAGGATATGCTAATATTTATGTCAAAAGTTCTAATATATTGATTTTGGGAAATAATGTTACATGTAAAATCAACTAAAATATTCTGCTGTAAGTGTTTTTTCTTCTGTTGTTATATTTATTATTATATGTATATTTGTATGTATTTGTTATGTGTAAATAGTTGTATTAATTGTAGAGCCCTGAAGAAGGCAATAGTAATTGCCGAAACATTAATAAAAACATATAAAAAACTGAATTCCGTCAATTACTAATTAATTATTAAATATTAACAGTCGACTATTTTTCCAATATAATATTATATAGTTGTTGGATTGTAGATAGCGTAAGTTCGTCGTTAGACATACTGTATATATATATATATATATATATATGTTTCGTGCCGAATTGTTTGAATGGGAGACAGTAAACAGTAAAGATGGTGAAGCAATGGATTTCGTCCACCAAAAAATTACATTCCTGTGTTAATAGAAGAATTTTCTTATTACATTGCAAACGTTACTCCGTTTTTTCGAATCATATTCTTAACACCGAAAAAATTACTGAAGTCTAAGAAATAAAAAAACTCTAAGCAAAGCAAATTAGTCAAGTGAAAATTAATAACAAACTTTTAAACTTAGAAATAGGATTAACTTGTGATAATATTAGAAGTTTGAATAAACATACATCAACATTAAAATCTTACATTAAAAATAGTTTGCGAACAGAAGTTTGGATCACTTTTAAAGAGAAACAATACAAACATTTTCATAAACAGTTTAAAAAATGAAACAAAAACTTGAACAAGTTAGGTGCGTTACTAAATTGTGAACAAGAGTGCATTGTGACTCAAAGTAGTTGGTGCAAAAACATCAGTGAAGTTGACATACCAAGCGTTGTGACGAAGATCATTTCATTAGGTCCTCAGTTTTGTTTATACTCGTTGCCTGAATTCGTACGATTACCCCAATTAATCGCGGACGTGGAATACATTCTAATGAATTTGTTAAAAATTATATATCATAAAAAGGTTAAATTGTTATATTTAGAGTACATTAAGAATTACATAGATATAATTCTTCCAGAAAGATACTGCGCAAACTAACACACACTTCTTTAATTTTATAAATTTTTAATTTTTTAATTTTTTAATTTTTGGAACATATTTATAAATTCAAAACTGTTGAATCATTACCAATCCTTCAGAACAAAATGGATACTGAAAGGGAAGAATTTTATAAGTTTTTAATCGAAATGGGTAGTAAAACCAATCTGGACGTCTCAGATCAAAGAAGAGGTGTTTTGATCCAAGATAATTACATAGTTGGACATCTCAGATCCCCTATAGTTGATGAAGAAGTTTCTTTCATGATAAACAATAAGGAATTCTTTTGTAGAAAGCATAGACTTCTTAAAGAATTTCTTATTAAAAATGAGTTTTCCATCAATGTATATAACTCAAACTGCCATCCTTGGTGTTGTGTACGAGATGAAATTTTGAATCCAGCCAATTTCAACAATCAGTTAAAAACTAAATTAAAAGACACCCCTTTCATTCTTAAGAGCATATTGAAAAGTTGTTCACTAAATTTAATATTAAATGAATTACATCATTTATCCCCAATTGATATAGAAAGTGCATTAAATTTAAATAATCTGTATTCCGGTCCAGATACTATTAGGTATAATAGTGCTCCCAAAACAGGGAAGCAAAAAATCAGAATGGAAAGAATTGATTCGAAAGCAAATAAGCTTTATAACAAAATTGTAACTCACAAATTATTCAGGAGATTAGAAAAAATGTATGAAAATAAAATCATTGTTCAGCATATTAAGGATAAGATATGTTATGTTAAACACCCAAGGGGAACTATATTACAAATAAATAAGTCACTTTCAGCAGAAACTGATCTTTCTTTTCTTAACTGTTCAAATCATCAATCAAAAGTTATTATTCCAACCACTCTATTATTAGGAAATTTAGATAAAATTCAAATTCAATTTGTTTTATTACTTTATTGGATTCTTAGCGATATTAAAAATAAATATCAGACTTCAATTGCAGAGGTTGGTATCTATTTATTAGACTCTTTATCAGCATTTCAGAAAGATATAGGGGAAGACTTTTTCAAAATTATGGCATTATGGGAATCTTTTGCAATAGGACACATTGTCAAAGATAAGATTAATGATCTTGGTTTCCAAGGATTATATAAAGAGACTAGATATGAGATTAAAAATATCTTATACCAAAATAATTTGCTTAACAAATATTCCACCGCTGCCACCAGTGTAATAATTCTCAAACCGGAGAAGGGATGGGAATTTTAAGTTAACAATAATTAGGTAGTTTGGTAACGTGGTATGAACGAAGAAACACCAGAATAAGCTTAATTAATTTTATTAAATATATAAAAGACAAGAAACAATAAAAACAAGTAAAATTGTTGTATAAATTGTTTTACAAAATAAATTATTATTGTTTTACATATAATTGACAAAAATCAATTAAAAACAACTTTAAAAAAAATAAGCATTAGTTGAAATTTAAGAGAAAAATATTGATTGTAACAAAACTAGAGTTTCAGAATAAACAAGAACAATTGTAAAATTATTATAAAATAATAATTTTACGTTAACATCATAATAATAAAAATAAAAGTTAAACTTACAATACAAAATTCATTTTTATCAGTACTTCAGACAAGACTGGCTCAAAACAAAGTCGACTTCAAAACGGAGTTTGAACGGATAGAAATTTTGCACTTGATCGACACTCTCTTACTATACTTAACACTAACCAATAGTGAACTGATTGACTCGTCAACAAATCAAGAACTAGAACTGCTGTCATCAATTTTTTTGGTCTTTATATATGATTTTGTTTCCATATACAACGAAGAACTAGTGCCGCAGGCATGGAATATTATTAAAGTAGCAACCAAAAAATAAACACATTAAAAGTTAATTATTTTGTTTTTTTTTTCGACCAAAAGTAAAAGTAAACTTTTCTATTCTTATATTTTGCTATTTCATGAATTTTTATCTATTTACTGCTACAAATTTAAACGATTCCAATGAAAATATATACAGAGCACAAATAACTAACATTCTCACCAATTTAACTTAAATACCAATAAAACTAACAATAACATTTTGCACAATTTGTTTAAGCGCACAAAAAAATTTCTTAAAGAATTAGTTGCATAAATACTGCGTAATCTGGCATCACAAAATTAATAAAAACCATTTTACAGTGCGCGTTCGACCATAATAATGATTTTTTTTATCAAGAACTCATACGATTTTTGTGAATCTATACGCAATGTTAAACTACCTGAGAATTTTATATTGGTGAGTTTTGATGAAGTGTCTTTGTTTACAAACATTTCTGAACAGTTTCTAGTTGAAGTTATTACGCATAGATAGAATATCATTGAACCACATACTACGTTCATTGAATTGATCCATTTCATATTTGATACTAGTGTTCACTTTTAACAATACGGTTTACAAACAGAAGATCGGTACACCAATGGGGGGACAAGCAAGTCCAGTATTTGCACAATTTGTTATGGATTACGTTTTTGAACAATGTGTGAGTAGATTCAAAACAAAATATTTATGCAAAAATTTGTCGATGATATAATATGCGCTATCCCAGAAAATAAAGTTGACCAATCGCTCACCATATTAAACAGTTTCTGTGTTGACATAAAATTTACATATGAATTAGAAGTTGACCGATGCATTTCATTTCTTGATGTCAAACTTATAAGGTCCGATAATAATCAAATTTCAACAACATGGTTTCAAAAGCCATTGTCGTCGGGTAGATATATACATAATTTGTCAAATCACGTTCCACATGTGAAAATTAACATCATATTGGCAGCAAAATCTAGAATAAAGAAACTGGAAACAATTTTATGAATCTTTTATATCACTAATTGATAAAAATCCAACAATATCAAGCATAGAGAAGTTAATTTATTTACAATCTTCTTTGGTTGGTGAAGCATTAAAAGTAATAACATCAGAAGCAATATCAGGAGATAACTATGAAGAATCGTTGCAACTGTTAAGAGACAGATATGATAAACCAAATTACATTGTTAATGCACACATAAAGGCACTATTTGACATACCACATGTGTCAAAGAATTATCTCAAAGAAAAAAGAACAATAATTGCTGAATAAAAAACAACATTTACGTGCTCTTCATTCTCATAGCATTAATATTGAAAATTGGGATCCTATTATTATTTTTATTACCGTACAAAAATTAGACAAGCGGACACGTGAAGCATGGAATTTACAAAGGTCACAAACAAAATTCCAACTCTACAAGATTTGTATAATTTTTTGGAACATCGTTGTGGCTCTTTAGAATTTAACAATCAAGAACAGCAAGAAGTTAAACAAGTTAAATTTAAACCTAAATCATTTCATATCACTAATAATAATTCAGCCAATAAACCCAATAAATTCAATAATAATCATAACAAATTACAAAGTAATCCTAATTATAAATGCGTAATTAAAAATAATCATTACTTATATCATTGTTCTAAATTCATAAACTCAAATCGAGATGATAAAATTAATACAATTAAAAATAACAATTTATGTTTCAACTGTCTGAAACCTAATCATACAGCCAAACAATGCCATGCTCGTACATGTACTAAATGCAATAAGTTACACAACACATTGATACATCAAGATCAAGCAACAGCAGAAACAACAACAAATATGAAACATAGTGAAGAAAATTCAGAAACAGAATCCAAGACATCAGCTTGTTGTTTTAATACAACAGAAACAAAAGAAGTTTTATTAGCGACAGTCATCTTGAAAATTAAAGATTCAAATGATAAATGGCAATATGCACGTGCTTTATTAGACAGTGGATCACAATTAAATTTTGTAACTCCAGGATTAGTAAGACGACTCAATTTGTCATCAACAAATGCTAATATAAATTTAGCAGGAATCAGTAACAAATCATTACAAGTAAATGGATCAGTATGGATAGAATTAGGTTCTAGAATCAATCGATATCAAACAAAAATACAAGCATGCATTTTAAAGGAAATTACATGTTTTTTACCACATAAAAACATATCATATGAAACGTGGAATTTACCAAAGAATCTTGTATTAGCAGATGAGACATTTGACGTTCCTGGTCCTATTGATATTTTAATTGGAACAGAAATATACTTTGAAATTCTAAAGCAAGCTCATATCAAACTAGGTCCACAACTGCCAATACTACTAGACACACAATTTGGATGGATTATATCAGGACGAATAGGACCAAGGGAAAGACATGACTGTAAACACATTACGTGCTTTGTAGCGGGAACTCACAATTCTAACCCATTAGAAGACCAAATTGACAAATTTTGGAAACTAGAAAATATACAACTTGAAAGAGTTAAGACAAAAGAAGAAAAGGAGTGTGACACATACTATCAGCAAACAAAACCCGAGAAAAAAGCGGTAGATACATTGTGAATTTACCATTTAAAGACAATGTTGAATTACTAGGAAATTCATACGACAATGCTATGATGAGATTCAAATTACTACAAGCAAGATTAGAATTGAATGACAGCTTAAAGATAGCGTATACTAATTTTATGCAAGAATACGTTGACTTAGGACATATGGAGCCAGTAATTGATACAAATGAAGCTATACCATGTTATTACATACCACATCATGCAGTTATGAAGGAAACTAGCACAACAACGAAATTGAGAGTAGTATTTAACGCTTCCATGAAATCAACAACCGATCTATCGCTAAATGATGTAGTAAAAATTGCGCCAACAGTAGGTCAAGACATAATATCAATTGTAATGCGATTTAGATTATATAAATTTGCCTTTGTTGCCGATATAGAGAAAATGTATCGCAATATAAATATCAACCCAGCACATCAAGATTACCAACGTATTATTTGGCAAGATGTTCAAGGACGACCTCAAATATTTAAGTTAAAAACCGTTACGTATGGAACAGCGCCAGCACCATACTTAGCAACAAAACCACTACGACAATTAGCTGAAGATGAAGGCGAAATGTACCCGTTAGCTAAACCAGTATTGATGAATGATTTTTATGTAGATGATGTAATGAGTGGAAGCAATGACATAGAAACAGTATTAAGTTTACAAAAACAATTAATTGAGTTATTACAAAGAGGAGGATTCAATTTACGAAAATGGTGTTCGAATAATGAGGTGATTTTGAATGCTATAGAAGAGGCAAGGAAAGAGAAGGAATTACCCGTAATAATGGGCAAGGAAACAGTACGAACGTTAGGATTATTATGGATGCCTAAAGAAGACACTATAAAATTTGCAATACACATATCAGATTTTGATACTCCATCACATACAAAAAGAATAATATTAGCGGAGATTGCAAGTATATATGATTCTTTGGGTTTGTTAAATCCATTGGTAGTAAAAGCTAAACTGTTTATGCAAAGTTTATGGAAATTAAAAGTTGAATGGGATCAAAGGTTGGATGAAGATATTGTTAACAAGTGGATGGAATTCAAAATGGAATTAAGAGGAATACAAGAATTTGAAATCAATCGACGCATAACAAACCTAACATCGAATAAAATTACATATGAATTACATGGATTTTGTGATTCATCACAAAGAGCTTATGGTGCTTGTGTATATATAAAATGCATAGATGAGAACTATAATACAACGGTAGAATTAGTGTGTGCAAAATCAAGAATAGCACCAATTAAATCTATAACATTACCACGGCTTGAATTAAATGGAGCAGTGCTACTTAGTCAACTACAGCAAAAGGTTGTTGAAAGCTTGAACTTGAAATTTACTGGAATATTTCTGTGGACAGATTCCATGATTGTATTACATTGGATAGCAGCTGATGCTGCTAAATGGAAGTAGTTTGTGAGAAATAGAGTAGTAGAGATACAAGAACTAACATCCAACTGTTATTGGAATCATGTTTCAACAAATGATAATCCTGCGGATTATTTAACACGAGGATTGAACGCAGCAGAATTAATAGAAGCAAAAAAATGGTGGAAGGGCCCAGAGTGGTTACAACAATCAACAGACTACAATATTGTACAGCAACCGATGAAAATTAAATCATTTGCACAAGAAGATTTAGAAGAAAACGTAGTTTCTCTATGTAATCTAGTTACAACTGATTTTAAAATAATACATCTTTATTCCACATTGATAAAGGCAAAACGAGTACTTGCGTATTGTTTGAGATTTGTTAATAATATAAATCCACATGCAGAACGACTCACCGGAACACTCACCGTAAGGGAATTAAATAATGCTCTGAATGTATTATTAAAAGAAGCACAGATGAGAGCATTTTCCAAAGAAATAGAGCAACTAATCAAAGGACAAGTCATTGCAGAAGGGAAATTAAAAACATTAACCCCATTTCTTGATGAAAACAAGATACTAAGAGTAGGGGGCCGATTAGAAAACTTAAATATACCATATGACAATTGTCATCCAATTATTCTTCCAGCCAATCACAAACTAACAGAATTAATTATACATCATGAACATTTAAGGTCATTTCATGGGGAAACTCAAGCAACTTTAGGACACATACGACAAAAATATTGGCCATTAAGAGGCAAAACATCTGTTAAAAACATCATACACAAATGTGTAACATGTTTTAGAATAAAGACAAGGAGTACAACACAACTCATGGGTAATTTACCAAATTACCGAGGTAAGGTGTTAAAGGCATTTACTAATACAGGAGTAGATTATGGAGGACCATTTTTATTGAAGCAATCAACCAGAAAAAATGCTCCTAATATAAAGTCATATATTGCACTATTTATTTGTATGAATACAAGAGCTATTCATATCGAACTGGTAAATGATCTGACTACCGTTGCATTTTTAAATGCATTAAAACGTTTCATAGCAAGGAGGGGTAAATGCGAATGTATTTTCAGCGATAATGCTACAAATTTCAAAGGAGCAAGGAATCAACTGTCTGAATTATATACCAAAATGAACAATGAAGCATTTCAGGACGAAGTTTTTAACTACTGTACCAACAAGGAAATTCAGTGGAAGTTCATACCACCAAACTCACCCCATTTCGGAGGAATATGGGAAGCTGGTATAAAATCCGTAAAATATCATATACAAAGGGTCATTGGAAAACAACACCTAACTTACGATCATTTTAATACGCTATTAACACAAATTGAGGCATGCGTCAACTCACGACCATTATGTCCTATTTCCGACGATCCCAACGACCTAACTATACTAACTCCTTCTCACTTCCTAACTGGTACTTCACAAATTACGTTGCCAGAATACCAATTAATAAATATTGCTGACAACAGACTAAATCATTATCAGTTAATACAAAAGCAGCAACAATTGTTTTGGAAAATATGGTCAAGAGATTTTTTGAACACCCTACAACAGCGAAACAGGTGGTTCAAGAAAAATCCAAATACAATCATTGGAACTATCGTTATCCTGAAGGAAGACAATGCCCCACCTTGTAACTGGTTGATGGGAAGAATCATCGAGACCTACCCCGGAAAGGACAACATAGTTCGTATAGTGAAGGTGAAGACAAGAAATGGTGAATACAAGCGTCCAATAACAAAGTGTTGTATTTTACCAATAGAAGATAATTTTGAAGGTGATCCTTCAAAGGGGAGAGAATGTTAGGAGAAGAATGTGGGACGACCCTGGTTCATCTCAGAATGTTCCACCAGAGGGACAAGTGCGCAGTGCAAGTTATAAGCAGTACAAGTTGAAAGGCAGACAAGGCAGTGTGTGTGTAAGTTGTTATAAAAGTGCAAAAAAGTGATCGTTACCGTAACAAAACAAAGGTTATGGTAATTTCAATACAGTCCACAATTACAAACAATTAACCAACGAACCAGCATAACAAACAATTACAAAAAGACGAACAAAGACATAACACATATAAAAATATAGATATTAATTAACGCTAAAACTTAAAATTAGATATATCAAGCAATCAAGTTATATTTGTGTAGGTTTATATTGAGGAGCATATCTATAACAAATTAGTTGTATAAAATGTAATGTACTAATATGGTTCTGTTCTCGTTTTTTTAGCATTTCCGATATGTAATCCTGTTTTATTAAAATTTCTTAAACTTAAACTTATTTATAATTAGCAATTTCTTTCCCCTCTCACTGTATATGCATTTTACTTGCATTGCAAAAAGATTGATGTTCACTCTTCAATTATTAACATAAGACTAATAAGTAACTACAGGTGAAATTATTTGTGAAATAATTCAGGTAAACTGGATTTATAAACTGTAAGGGATTATACGGCCCAGAAGAAACCACCAGATTGACACCCTTTACCGACGGCCCAGTAGAACCCCTCCGATTAATAATGCACCCTACCATAATTTACAGTTGGACAAAGCTCCTCTCCTACGTTTAATAATAGAATGGAGACAATTGTAAATTGGCTACAGAATAAATATATACCTGCAGACATGACTTTATTAAAAACAGATTTATATAATCTTGTGCTGCAGAACAAACAGAAACATAAAACATATGCAATTGACCAACTTTTGCAAAGGCATGGACATACAATTTTAAGACTTCCACCATATCATCCGGATTTAAATCCAATAGAATTGGTTTGGGCATCTCTCAAACAATATGTGAGTGCACGTAATACGATATTCAAATTAGATGACGTCAGAAAATTATGCGAAGATTTTTTTAATAATTTCAGTAAAGAATGCTGCACACAATATTTTTTTAAATGAATTTCGGACAACTTAATTTTTTTTATTTTTTTTCTATACTTGGACTTTGGCCGGTCGAGTTTCGAGCGCATGTCGGGTTATTGTATCCGGGCCTTCAATTTTACAATTAAGTCGGATTTTAAGCAGAAATCATTAGAAAAGTTTTGGCTTTCCTTAAAACGCAAGTATCCATCACTGACAGCACAAACTGTTAACATTCTATTACCGTTTACTTCCAGAAATTTGTGTGAAATCTCATCCTCAAAATTAACTTGCATCAAAACAAAATCACGTTCACGATTGTCTGATGTTGAATCAGAATTAAGGGTAGCGGTGTCGCCAATTAAGCCAAGACTGGATATAATTGCCAGTAAGAGGCAAGTGCATAGGTCACATTCATTATATCTAAATTGAATAAAAACTACGTTATTATAAAAAAATTAAGGTGTATTTTTAATTTTTATATATTAACGGTCGTCTCATATAAAGAGAAAAAGAAAGGTCTTGGAATATTTATTTTTACCAAATAAATATGTTAATTTGTACAGTCACATTATCTAGTTCGTATTAAAATGCAATATTTTATTTAATATGATTTTTTTTAATAAAATGTAAATTTTTCTTGTATTTATTGTTTTTTTTTAATTATCATCGTCATGTTATACCCTCCATAAAAATCTACCTAAAAATCTTGCACATGTGAAAGGGTCCAAGTTTATACCTGGAAGAGAAAAGGGACGCAGCACAAAAAGTTTGCGCACCCCTGCCATAGACAAGGGTTGGTGGTAAAACGCATACCTTTAAATTTAAACATGATTTTGGAAGACTGTGTCAAGTTTGCAAACTACATAAAATCTCGTCCATTAAATAGCAGACTTTTTACCGAATTATGCAAGGAAATGGTGAGTGATCATAAACACCTCCTTTTGTATTGTAATTCACGATGGCTTTCGGAAGGAAAAGTTTTAAAACGTCTGTTTGAGCTAAAAGACGAAACTTTGGTATTTCTGAATGAACACCCACCATCTAAAAAAAGATGCTATTTTTCCATTAAAGGATAGATTCCACGATTTCGAGTCGTTAATAAAAGTAGCTTAGTTGTGTGACATATTTGCTATATTCAATGAATTGAATTTAAATTTACAAAGCTTTGGTTTAAATATTTTCAAAGTATCGGAAAAAGTCGATGCAATAATTAAAAAATTGACTCTGTGGAAACAACGACTTTCAAAAGCAAATTTTAAATCTTTTGAAACATTACATAAATTTATTGAAACCCATGCAAATTATGATGAAAAATATTTACATCTAGAAACTCTATCATTTTCAATTGAAGAACATCTTTCAGAGCTAATAAATAGTTTTAAACACTACTTACCGGATATTCCTTCAAATAATATGTGGATTAGAGATCCTTTTTCTGTCGAAATTGAAAAGGAAAAGGTATTTAATCTTAGTGAACAAGAAGTTGATAATTTAATTGAAATTTCATGCGTCACTGATCTTAAAAAAGTGTTTGAAACTGTACCACTAATTAATTTTTGGTTGCGCTGTCAAAAAAAGTATCCAAACGTAAGCGAAAAAGCGATACAGTTTTTTATTGCCTTTCGTCACCACTTATACGTGTGAAGCTGCGTTATCTGCCTTGGTGTACTTAAAAAATAAGTATCGAAACTGATTGGATGTCGAACTAATTTGAGAATAAAATTAACATCATTACCTCCTAATTTAAAATTTGTATGTGATGACGAACATCATCCGTCGCACTAAGGACAAAATATGTAAAACAAGGTTTACTTCATTTACTAAACTTTAGTAAATGAATATAATTGTTAATTTTTTAATTACTTATATTTTTCTTATATAATTATTTTGTAATGTTTGTGTGTGAAATAAACAACTTAATTTTTATTAAAAAATAAAATTTGTTTTGTAAATAAATTGTCTTTTTTTATAAGGTGCGTGGCGAAAAATTTTAAAACCTCGTACCGTACCGCATTCAAAAAAGTTTGGGAACCGCTATAATAGACCATATAAAATCATTTCCCACTTTCGAGTCCCATTATTCTAGGAATAAAAATCCCAACAAAAAGATCTTCTCTACTGAATTCAACTTTTCTTTTGGTGAGCCCCACAGCGATACTTACAGTACCTACCTGCGATAGCGGAAAAGCGACGAAGAACATAAACAAAATTATGAGGCAGCCTTTTCACTCCAACGTGCAGACCGCAAATACGCAAAAAGTAGTAATGGTGTATGCTATCTAACCATGGATCTGCAAAAAACACTTCCTCTCCCTAAACTATCTACTAGTAAAGCTTTTTATTTACGACAAATGTGGATGTACAACTTGGGTATACATTTCATTACTAAACAAGTTGAAAAAACTAACTTCTTTACGTGGACCGAGGATGTAGCTCATCGCGGAAACTCATTGGATCAAATCTTTTTAAACTTCTGGAATTAGAAAACTTTAATATTTCGTGTACACACGTAACACCGAATTCTAATAAAATTCTTCCTAATGTATTAATTGGTGCTGAAGCTTATCCTTTAAAAACCTATTTATTACGAACATATCCAGATAGAAGATTAAATATTGAACAAGAAAATTTTAATAACTGATTATCTGTTGCGAGAAAATGCATTGAATGTGCATTTGGTATTTTATACAGTAAAATAGATACTAGAAATTGTACCAAAAAATGTTTGCGTATTTTTATTAAATGTGCTTGTATACTTCATAATTTCAATTGTGTACAGAGGTTTCATATAATTTTGAAGGGTACACACTTTATATTACAAAAATTAACTTAAAACCAATATGAGTGAAAATATTTATTGACAGACCAAAACATTTTAAAAATAATAATAATAAAACATTCAAACATCACTGTCTCTAACCACCAAAATTCCGTAGCAACGCTATTGCAACGTTGCCGCTACATCACCCCCTCGCCAGTGACTGCGCGAAGTGGGTCACGAAAAACCTGCTTGGTAGCGGTTGGTGAAGCGTACTCGACGACCAGCGCGTGTCCGGAGGTTGGTCGTTGCAGCGGCGTCATCAGTGGGCGTCGGGACCTCGGACGGCGTGATATGGCCGGCTACGTTACCGGACGCGGTGCAGTCAGACGCCTCGCTGCCTGGCATAGTGGCTACATCTTCCGCTAGAGTGTATGCGGGTTTGAGGCGATCAATGGAGATGTAGGTTAGTTTTCCGTTAACTCGCAACTGGAAGTTCTTTTCTCGTCGCTGAACGACTTCGTACGGGCCGTTATACGCTGGTTGCAGAGATCCGTGGACGCAGTCGTTGCGTACAAATACATATGGCGTGGTCATAAAGTCTTTGAACAGAAAGACTTTCTTGTGACCGTGTCGCGACGCAGGTGAAGGTTTGAGCGCATTCATGCCTTCGCGTAGCTTTCTAACAAAGTCGATGTTACTGGAATTACGTTTTTGTTCCAAGAATTCACCGGGTAGTCGTAGAGGGGCGCCATAAACCATTTCGGCAGCGGTGGCGTTGAGGTCGTCCTTGAATGCCGCTCTGATGCCGAGAAGAACCAACGGAAGAACGTCAGTCCATGTCTCTGCGCTGTGACATTTGATGGCGGCCTTTAGCTGACGATGGAGTCGTTCAACCATGCCGTTGGCCGCAGGGTGATATGCTGTCGTACGAAGGTGTCTAGTGCCCATAAGGTGATAGAGTTCTCGAAACAATTGTGACTCGAAAAATTATTATCCTGCTATATATGAATCAATTGGCGAAAAAAAACTCGGTATTTACACAAAAAAAAAATATTTAAAAACAAAAGAAATGAAATGTTTGACAAATAAAAAATATTAAAAAAAACACATAATTCGACAAAAATTTCACAAATGCAAAATTTCGATTACGGTCCAGATGCTTCTGTTCCAGATATGATACCAGAAATTTTTGAACAATTAAAAAACAATTTACTACAAGAATTGAGTGTTACCGAAGATGAAATTATTAAAATTAGAAAAGACACAATCAGACAATATTTAAATACGAATTGGACACAGCATCGATCAAAACGACTTACGGCATCCTAGTTTGGAAAAATTTGCAAGCAAAAAAAAAAACAACTTCTTGTAGTAATGTAGTAAAAGAAATTTTATATTCAAAATTTTCTGGAAATCAAGCAACGAAATATGGTCTTGAGCACGAACCCATAGCTAAACTGCAATTTTCAAAATAATTCAATGTAAATATTGAAGAAGCTGGTATTTTCATTGATAAAAAATTTAATTTTTTAGAAGCATCTTCAGATGGTTTCATAAATAATGATGGATTAGTGGGAATTAAATGTCCTTTTTCAGCAAAAAAATTTGACCCCGGAAGATGCTATAAATTCGAAAAAAATTAAAATTAAAACAAAGCCATGAATATTTTTATCAAACAAGGTCAGTTACATATTACAAATAGAAAATATTGTTATTTTATTTTATGGTCTCCATTAGGGTATTTGACGGAAAAGGTATAAAATATCACATTATTTCTTTTTAATTATATTAATAAAAAAATTCGTATTTTAGATTTGCAGAGATGAGAATTTTTGGTTGAACGAAATGGAGCAAAAATTAATAAATTTTTACATGCTAGGAATTTTACCAGAAATTATAGATCCCAGATATACTAGAAATATGCAAATTAGAAATTTTAAAAAATAATTTGGGATTACTTTTTTTACATAAAATAGTCACAGTGATGATGACAAATCGTTTCTATGTCGAAAGTCAATTGAGTGACTAATAATGTAATATCCTTAAAATTTATTGTTTGAATTAGATAAAAAATTTAGATTATCAGATAATATTCAAATGACATTATTATCACAATGAAAACATTAAATAATGCCATGTACCTACAAGGGTATAATATGTAATTATTATATCACGTATATTTTTTATATTTTGTTTATAAATAGTTATTGTTATTGTTAATACGAAATCAGGCTTTTTGTTTCTTTTTTGCAAATAACCAATCAAAAATTCTGTTTTTATTCTTCATCATCCTGATCCACTGTGGTTCCGCGATACACGTTCTCTTTCAGTATCATCGCGGTGGCGCTCTTACGGCTCACGGCCTATTTGCTCCCACTATTCAAAAGCTAGTCGTGGCTGTGTAGTGCACGAAACGGTAGGATTACAAATTTATTACTTTTATTAATTAAATTTACTACGTTTTCGTCATAATATTCTTTCAATTTTGTCGTGCCATTTACAACTCATAATAAAATACAGAGTGCTAACACTTTTTCATATTTATTTTCAATTTTAATTAAAATATGGAAATTTGTTAGCACTCTGTATTTTATTATGAGTTATAAACAGCACGACAATATTAAAAGAAAAATTTAAGTATAATAGCTCTTTTAAATTTAGTTTAAAAATTCTCTAATATAATAAAAATTTCTCTCATATCAAAAATATAATGAGAAATATTAAATTCAATAAACTAATTTTTAAAGAAAAAAAAAACAAAATTATAATTCGATAATTTTCCAAAATGCACCATTTTTCTTACAATCTAGAGAGACCATTTGATATCCAGTTAGAAACTGGGTTGTTAGACAAGGGTAGTCATGAAGTGGGGGGAAAAAATATTTAAGTCAAGCCCCAGCCCTATGTACCCCTAAGTATCTTAAAGATTGTAACAATAGGCTCTTAACGCACAATATGAAGAAACATTTATGTTCGCTTGGATTGCTTGCTGAGTACAAAAGCAGTGCTCAATTTGCATTACAGGCAAAAATGGTTAGTGCTCTAGCATTCATTCCACCACCATATTTGAACGACGCAATTGAAGCATTACCGGATTTTTGACCCGAAGATTTGCAACCACTTCTTGAGTGGTTCGAAAATAATTATGTTGGCAGGATGAATTGACGCGAAAACGGTCGTCGTCCTCCCTTATTTCCGCAAAATATGTGGAATTTATACAACAGAGTGTTAAATCGCGAAGATCGCACAAATAACCACGCAAAAGCAGTCCACAGACGTCTTAAATGCGAACTTGGCATGGATCACCCAAATATTTAGAAATTTATTGAAGCGCTGCGGAAAGTTCAACGTGGAAGGGTCTCTTTTATGAGGAATTAGTTGCTGGACAAAATCCTCCTTTAAAATTAAAAAAATACAGAGATGCTGACGCGCGAATATTTTCAATTGTCGAAAATTATGAAGCTAGAAATATTATCGAGTATTTAAGAGGAATCGCGCATTATTTTGAAATGGATGCTTAAAATAATTATTATCATTACTTTTGCGTTATAGTTATAGTTATTTTGTTTTCTATTATTTTTATTAACATTATTTGATTATAACTCATAGTTTGATCTTACAAGTAAATATGTTATTTTATTTTTATTTTTTACAGACATCTTGTATATTTAAGTATTTAGGATTTTTAGGTTTTGTGCATATTTTAAGGTATACATATATATATATATATATATATATATATATATATATATATATATATATATATATATGTATTTAAAGTTTACTGTATATAAAACGTATATATTTGTTTATTTGAAAAAAAAACTATTTACTAATGTAATCTAATCGGAAAACAAATAAATTATTCAATTTATTCTATTTTTTTACTGGCGTATTCGTATTTTGAATTTTTAGGCGTGGTTTATACACATATTTAGGTATATATTTATGAATATTTGTTTAATTTACAAAAAATGCTTACTTATGTATTTTTTACCGACATTTGTATATTTTCTTGTTTTTTATTTTTAAGTTTTTTTGTAAGTATATATTATGTGTATATTTTTATAATTGACAAAAATATTTACTGATTAGAAAAAAGTAAATATATTATTATTTTTATTGGCATTTGTATATTTTCGTGCTTTTTTAAGTTCTGTGTATATTCGTATAAATATATGCGTATATAACTGATTCGTAAATTAATAAATATATTTTATTTTAAAATAAATCTATCTTCATTATTTTGTAAGGTTGTTAGCCACAACTATTTCACAAATCAACACATAAACAACAAGATTAGTTCTTAAAAGAGATTAATCTATGGTTGTTATTACTTACTTGAAAATTAAAAACAATGCACATTTTTTTTTATTAGACAGTAAATAACTGTTTATTAAAAAAAAAATGCACATAAATAACTTACACTATTGAAAAAAAAAACAATTTTTTCGAAAACGATAATAAAAAATGAATGGTTCCATTTTAAAAATATACATTTTTGACTTATATTTTGAGAACCGCTGATACAAAATTTGAAAATCTATTATCTGATACAAAATATGCATTTAACAAAACTTGTTTCCATGATAAACAATTTACAATAGGTAAAAGTAGCTACCCACCGTAATCACATTTTTTTGGCGGCGAGGTGGCCGCGGCTAGGTTAGGTTAGGTTAGGTGGCCGAGGCGAGATGTCCTAGACCAAACAGAAATTTGTTGTTCCTGTGGAGGTTTATAGTTTGAAAATTCTATTAGAAAATTATCTAAAAGTAAAATTTTATCTACAAGATTTAGTAATGATTTTATAGAAAAAGTTTTTTATTTAAATTTATGTTATAATAATAATATAATTTTTGCATAACATGTAGTAGAAACATCTTGTGTGGAAAAATTCCAAAAATATATTTGTCAAATGGTTTAAACTTTCCTGTTATACCTAATTGTCTGCAAAATTTAACTCCTTTAGAAGAAAGATTATGTGCATCTAGAATACCATTCATGCAAATTAGAAGTTTAGGATGTGAAAGACAATGTGGTTTACAAGGAAATGTAGTTAATGTTTCTTCAACAATTGATTCAACAATTTCAGTTTTACCACGTCAATTTAATGAAAGTTTAACGATACTAGTCAAATTAAAAAGAAAGCTATCGTTTGGCAGACATTATATGTTGGAAACAATTAGGCCTCACGCAGTATATGAAGGTTGCAGATAATTAATCAATTCGCCTTTATATGTTGCGGAAGGTATTATTATGAATGAGGCTTGGTTGTATAATAGACCTGTTAATCAAGAATTTGTAGTTGATCCTGAAGATGTAAATAATTTAATTCAGGATTTAAATTTAGAAGATGTACTTGAAGAAAGACACCTTGAAGAACCAATCAATCCAGATGGTGCGAAACCTTAGTCGACAACGACAACGAAGTCGAAAATATTGCTTAGGCGCCTGGAGAGGATCAAATTCCAGTAGGTATATTATTTGATAAATATGCTGAAGAACTTTCGTTTCCCAGTATTTATTGCGGTGTACCTCGTAATATTACAGTAAATTTAACTTATAATAATATTGCAAAATCCTAGACAAGACGGTGTGACCGTAGAGCAGTTCGTGTTGATAAATTGTTATATTCTTATAAAAAGCAAGAACTTATTAAAATTGTTGGTGCTATTGGCATATGTTTAAGGAAAAAACGAGGAGGTCCTGCATAACTGCTGCTCCAGCTTTAGATACTAATTATATTTCAAATTTAGTACAATTTGACGATGACTATAAAATGTTAAAGGGTATAAGAAGTTCTTCAGCATATTGGGAAAACGAAAAAAAAAGGTAATGGCTATGGTAATGGCCTTTCAGATTTTAACGAAAAAGCAAAATTAATTCGTAAAGATCCGATTACATGTGCTCGATATTTTGACTACAGAATAAGATGCTTATTTGAATTATGGAATTTTAAAAATGGTCCTTTTGAAAAATATACAGTAAAAGATTACTATTATTGAATAGGATTTCAGTATCGCGGTTCACCACATGTACACGGATTATTATGGCTTAATAATGCTCCTAATTTAAATGAAAATTCTGTTGAAGAATGTCAATAATTTATTGATAAATTTATTTCATGTGACAGTAAAAATATAGATATTCAAGATATAATTTCTCTTCAGACACATAAGCATACCAAAACTTGCAAAATTAATAATTCAGAAATCTGTTGATTTAATATACCATTACCTACAATGAATCAGACACAAATACTCTCTCCTTTAATAAATGTAGCAAATAATGATATTATTAAATTTAAAATGATTTTAAAAGATTTAGAAGTATTTTTGTCTGATTCAAAAAATAAAAATATGACATGTAATGAAATGTTAAATAAATTGAATATCTCAGAAAATGAATATATACTAGCTATTAGACTTTCATTAAAAAGAACTAAAGTTTTTTTAAAACGATCAGTGGAAGATGTAATGATTAATGCTTATCAGCCTAAAATATTTAGTTTACATAAAGCTAATATGGATATTCAATTATATAAGTCAATTTATATAATAAATTATATTAATAAATCAAATCGTGGAATGTCAAAATTAATAAACGATACGATTGAAGAATTATGTAAACGTAATATATCTATTCGAAAAAAATTACAAGTTGTAGCAAAAAAATTCGTAAATGCTTCAGAAGTTTCGGCACAAGAAGCTGCTTATAATGTTCTATGTTTACCATTAAGCAATTACAGTAGAGCAAATAATTTATTAATATTTACACACATTAAAAAATCGATTTATTTAGGAAGTAAATTTATTCTGTCCTTTATACTACCGGGCATTAAGTAATTACATTTTTATATTTTTTCAGTTAGAGGCGAATTTTGAAAATTTATATCCTGATTCTATCTATTCTTCATTATATTCAAATTTGGAATTATTTTCCGATGCTATAATTAAAATCATTAACGAAGAAAAACAATTTTATACCAGAATATTTGTCAATTTATGAAAATGATACTTCAGATACTAGTAAGTTTATTTTAATAAAAATAATAAATTAAATGTTATTTTTATATTTTACTTATTTAGATACAAAATTTTTGGCAATTTTACATTTATTGACATATTCACTTCCATCAATAAGTGTAAGAAGAAATGCCTAGCAAAAAAGAACATGGCGACCTACGAGAATCGAAACACAGGAAGGATACGACGTGAAACATGTGAAAGTAAGATTTATTATTTAACTTTTATTGCAGTTTAAATATGTTTTAATTTTGGAAAAATATTTTAACAGTGCGCGTTTGAAAAGGTACTATGCATTTATTTTTCTTAATTTTTAGTGTGTTGCTGAAATCGAATCCTTTATATAAAATAAATTAGAGAAACTTAATGATTATTCAGTACCTTTCGAACCTATGTTGATTGTAGTAGGAAATTTTTTTAAGGAAATTGAAACCACTTATATACGCATTGATAACCATATGTATAAAGTGGAGTCCATCATAAAATATTTTGACATTTGTTTCAAATCTATACATGGATTGCATGCTTACTATGCTTCTGAATCGGAACAGTGCTGGCTACTAATTCAGAAAGCTCTATACAAAATTAGCACAGACTGGGACAAAAATTTTACAGGTGTTAATATTGTCCTCTCTAAAATATTAGAGATAATAAGTACGAAGAAGATTTATTAAATATTTTGTATTATTATTATTTAAAGCAAAGTTTACATTTTTGTATCGTAACTGTTTTTAAATTGAAAATAATTTATAAGTTTCAAAATGCCTTTACGTTACATTTGTAAAAATAATTTCAACATTTTCAACGACTTGATATTTCATTTTAAATACATTCACTCCTTGTCTACAAATAATATCCATCGATATAGAGAAGGTTCTTGTAAAGGAGATTTTCAGTCATAAAATTCTTTTTCAAAACATTTTAGAAAAGAGAACAATATTCTTGATACAGACATTGATAATATATTTAATAAAAATTTAAATGACACAAATAATTTTTATAAAAGTTTGGAAGAAAATCGGGTTGTTAAAAATATAAATGTTTTACAAAAAAGTTTTGAAGATATTCTGTATTCACAAATACTTATATTTATTGCGCGTTTATATGATAAGTCTATATTGCCTAGAAACTGTGTACAGTTTATAATAGATGAATTTGCTGATTTTTTAAATTCAAATGTAATTACTTATCTTTATGAAACTGTTACGGAAATATTTTAAAAATCTGGTGACACATGTCACACAGATATGGTAACTATAGAAAATTGTTTTTATCAATTAAAAAATTGCTTCAAAATTTTTTCTACGGAATACAAGCGGATACAATGTTTCAAAAAATCTGGTTTCTACTTTGATCCCGTCGAAACATATTGTTGGCAGTAAAATGGTTGTTCAAAATAGTGAAAATTTTAATGAAAATATCTTACACAGATCAATTCATAAAAAAATTCCATATATTTCTTTAAAAATTCTTTTGAGAAATATTTTAGAAATTCCAAATTCATTTGCAGAATTAACAAAAAATCAAAAATGTACTTAAAATAATGAAATTCATGTTTTTTCTGATAGTAATTTCTGGAACAAGAAAATAGAAAATATAGCTTGTGAAAAAATAATTTCTCCTATCTTTTTATATTATCATGAATTTGAATCGTGCAATCCACTTGGTTCACATGCAAAAACATACAAAATGGAAGCGGTTTATATATCTTTTCCATCTTTAAATTCTGAATTTCATGGATCTTTAAACAATATCTATCTTGCTAGGCTTTTTAATAACAACGTGAGAAAAGAAATTGGAAATGCTGCAATATTCCTCCAATAATTGATGAATTAAATTGATATATGTAATTTTTTTCTTTCTTGTAATATTCTAGGCCAAGCAATGTATTCAATTTTTGAAGTATACATACTTGAAGGTGGCCGGCTTATGTTAATGTCATATTTTATTGTAATTGTTGATGTCAGATATTATTATAATGTTACTGACTTCATGTTATTGAATTAAAATTATTTTTGTGCATGAGTGTACACGAACCAGAGACGCTGGCAGCCATTATGCTAGACAGCAGTATGGCAGTATGTAAAAAGCTCTCATAATGAATAAATGCGTGTTCAAACTAAACAGTGTTTATACAGCAAATCATTCAAACTCATACTATACAGTCCATTGCTAATCAAACAGCCAATTTAATTACTTTTATCGATAAAAAACGGAATATTTACACTTCTATATTCAAATCATGCGTCGTCATCTGAAAAATAGGGTACATTTCATGGTCGATGCTCGTGTCGGGAATAGATGATAATTTACCGGACTGATATTATTATGAATTTAAATTAATTTAATTACAATTAATATGAACTTTTTTTTTAAATAAAATTTTGGGAAAAAAGTTCTAAAAATAATATTTTTGGTTTGCGTTTACAGAATCGGACCTTGTAATCGCATTTCACCGGAATCAAGTACTTCTTCGATAACACTACGGGATACGGGATACGAGGAAGAAGAACATATCGACGAGAAACAAAACTTTACACACATGTTAAAAAAATAAGAAAAAATGTTACATGTACTTCGGCGCCGGGGTAATTTCAAAAATATTAAAAAAAAAACTAATTGGGGTTGGGAGTCTACATAGACTGACAACCCCGCAAGGTTAAAAATTATCAGAAAAAAGTAAAAAAAATAATTGGCTATGGTAACATTAGGTGTAAATTAAGTGTAACACATCTGTTAAGACAAAAATTGGAATACCATTATAAGATTGATTAAGAAGATTATAAGAAGATTATTAAGATTATACCATTAAGAAGATTATAAGCAGCTGTCAGAGTGATGGCGAGTGACAAGCGATGTCATAAGTGCAAAATTGATTTTGATGGTGAAAATATTATTGGATGTGAAGGAAGGTGTGGTGGATGGTATCATTTAGGTTGTGTAAACCTCAATATAAATCAGTACAATGTTATAAGTAGTTGCAAGGGTGTAAAATGGTATTGCAATGAATGCTATGAAGAAAGTGAGGTTAGATATAATGCAGATATAAAAAAACTAAACAGAGATGTAGAAATAATAAAAGAGATATTACTTAAAAGAGAAGGAGCAAGTACTAGTACAAAGCAAGAAGAGGTAGAATGTAGTATGAGATATGCCGAGGCTGTCAAGAATCAAGCTAACCAAACATTAATAATTAAACAAAAAGAAGGTAAGAAGAAAGATGTCAAAAAAATGCAGAACGAATTAATGAAAAAGGTAGATCCCGTTAAATTGGCGGTTGGAATTGAAAAAATTAGAAATTTAAAAGATGATGGAATAATTATCACATGTGCGAGTAAAGAAGAAAAAGAGATATTACAAAAAGAAGTGAATGAAAAACTAGGCAACCAGTTCAGCGTAGGTGAAATGAAGAAACCAAATTTAAGGCTAAAAATAATTGGATTACAAGACGAAATGGAAGCAGAAGAGCTGAAAGAATGTATATTCAAACAAAATAAGTTTATAAGCAATATAGAAAGTTTCAGTTTAAAGCTGATAGTGATGAAAAAGAGAAAATATCATTTTGCAGCAATTATTGAAATTGAAAATGAAGTAGCAGCAAAAATATTAGAAGAAGGTAAACTAAGAATTAAATGGAGTATATGTGATGTTTATTTGCACACCAACATTTTGAGATGTTTTAAATGTAATAGATATTATCATAAAGCTGAGGATTGTAAATATGAAGAAGCTTGTAAAAAATGTGGAAATAATAAGCATGATGGTGAATGTGTAGGCGACAAGTGCTGTGTAAATTGTTTAGATGCTAATAAAAAATTTAATTTAAATCAACCAACGGATCATTCAGTGTTTGACAGAGCATGTGAGTCGTATAAAAGGTGTATCGAGGCCAAGAGACGAAGATTAGGATTTTCTGGACAGTATAATAAATAGCAATCAACGAAAAAGAATGTAAAACTCATCTATGTTAATTCTAGAAGTATATTAAAACATAAAGACGAATTAGTAAAAATAATGAGTGACATAAACCCTTCGATAGTGTGTGTGGCTGAAACTAGATTAACTAGCGAAATAGAAGACAATGAAGTTGAAATAGAAAACTATACAGTTTTAAGGTCTGATTCAAATAGTAGGTATACAGGCGGTGTTGCATGTTATTTGTACTGCAATTTGGCATACACACTGATTCAAAAAATTGAAATTGATAATAATTATTGGGTATTAGTGTTAAAAGTAATTATAGATAAAAAGAATGTCATAATAGTGTGTGTATATCGATCGCCAAGTGGCAATTTAGTGGAATTTTTAGACTTTTTTATAGATTTTATAGAAGATTACTGTGAAAATTTATGTATGGATATTATTATAACAGGTGACTTTAATATTAATGTTTTTGACATTAATAATGCCCAAGTAGTAAGACTTTATACATTGCTCAATGACAATGGATTAATTCAACTTATAAATGATTATACTCATTTCACCTTTAATAGTAAAACATGAATAGATCTAGTAATTACAAATAACAGAAATAATATAGAATGTGTTGTGCATCAACCCATCATTGCTGATCATGCATTAATTGAAATTAATTTAAATACTGAGAACTTTTTAGAAGATAAAATAGTAAGGAAAAAATTGCAAGATAGATTAGGTTTTCGTAGATATTTAGTAAATATAGAATTTAATTACAGAGAGCAAAATTTAAATGAAAAATATAATACTTTTTATACTCAATTCATAAATGCCATTGATAAATTTATGCCAAAGATCACAATCAATAAAAATATAAATAAGTATAAACCTTGGATAACAGAAAACGTTAAAAATGTAATTAGAAGTAGGGATAGAGCACTAAAAAAATTTCGTATAACTGAAGCAATAGGTGACTGGGAGAATTATAAATATATACGTAATAGTGTTACAGAACAAATAAGAAATGCAAAAAAATTATACTATGAAAACAGTGTTGACAAATGTAAAAACAGTAGTAAAGATATGTGGAAAACATTGAAAAATATAGTATCAAAAAATAGAAAATGTAATCTTAATAACATAGAAATTAACGGTAATATATGTACTGATAATAAAAAATTAGCTGAAAATTTCAATAATTATTATATCGAAAGTATAAAAGAAATAGTGAATTCAATTGATACTAATCATGTTAGTAGCAATGGATCTAATTTAATTGTAAAAGATAACATGTTAAAAGATTTTAAATTATTAGAGTATGATAACTTATTTAAGATAGTAATAAATTTAAATAATAAAGGTAGCCCTGATGAGATAAGTACATGGTTGATAAAAGACAATTTTGATGTAATAGGTGATAAGTTAATAAATATTGTAAATAATTCCCTGGAAACTGGAGTAGTACCTGATAAATTTAAGATATCTACGATTGTACCTGTACAAAAAGTACAAAATAGCAATAAGATTGAAGACTACCGTCCTGTTAACATGTTGCCAGTTATAGATAAAATATTGGAAAGAGCCGTTTATGAACAGTTAATGACACACTTACAAAAAAATAATATTTTAATAGAACAGCAATCAGGATTTCGGGAAAATCATAGTTGTGAGACTGCATTTCAATGTGTGTTGAATGATTGGGTGACATGCATAGATAATAATAATCAGTGCATTTTGGCAGTGTTCCTTGATTTAAAACGTGCTTTTGAAACTATTGACAGAGGAAAGCTTGTCAAAAAATTAGAAAATTATGGAATAACAGGAACATGTTTAGAGTGGTTTAAAAATTATTTGGTTGGTAGAAAGCAAAAGGTAAAATGTAATAATGTGTATTCAGAAGAAAGTATGGTGGAAATGGGAATACCGCAGGGTTCTGTTTTAGGTGCAATATTATTTATAATATACATTAATGACATAGGAAAAAATTTTATAGATTGTA
Source organism: Clivina fossor (assembly GCA_963966155.1). Lineage (NCBI taxonomy): Eukaryota > Metazoa > Arthropoda > Insecta > Coleoptera > Carabidae > Clivina > Clivina fossor. The sequence continues at coordinate 3,188,261 of OZ014556.1, read as the reverse complement.
ATTACAGTTTATTTGCTGATGATACGATGGTGTATATAGCAGGAAGTGATCTTAAAAAATGTATTTATACATTAAATACAGAATTAAATACACTAGATCAATGGTTAAAAATTAATAAATTAAAATTAAACATAAATAAAAGTAAAGTATTGATGTTGGGATCTGAAAATCTGTGGAAAGAATTAAAAAATAGTAATCACAAAATTATGATTGGAAATGAGAATATTGAAATAGTAGAAAGTATTAAGTATTTGGGAATTATTATAGATAGGAAGTTAAAATTTAGTGAACATATGAATTACATATGTAAAAAAGTATCTAAGAAAGTTAATTTTCTGGGAAGAATGAGAAAAATGTTGTCTACTAGAACTAAAATATTAATTTATAATTCTATTGTACTCCCCCATATTACATATGCAGCGTCAGTTCTCCTTATGTGTAATAGGGGGGATATTGATAGGCTGCAAAAGCTACAAAATAAAGCAATGAGGCACATTTTGAATAAAGATAGATACAGTAGGATTGATGATATGTTAAAAGAGTTAAAGTGGATGAATGTGGATAGATATATTATGTATAACTGTCTGGTTTTTGTGCATAAAATTAATAGTAAAATTGCACCTTCTTACTTATTAAAATTTAATAAAAAAAATTCTGAAATGTACAATTACAACACTAGAAGTGCTAGTCATTTCCATATTGATTTCAAAAAACATGAACAATTAAAAAAATCAGTATTAGTGAAAGGTGTTAGTGAATATAATAAGTTACCTAATAATATAAAAATGTTAGATCTTAAGAAATTTAAAGTAGAGTTAAGGCAATTTATGTTATATACTAATAGAAATCACTCGTAATGTATTAATATATGTAAAAATTTGTAAAAGTAATTTGGAATAGCTTTGCTAAATAAAGTTCTTTATTATTATTATTATTAGATTGTGAAAATTAGTGAAAAAGGTAAACGATATCGTCTGCGCCACTGTTGGCTTAGGGTAGGTTCGGTTAGGTTTAGGTTGTTTAGTTATGTTATTATTTAATATAGGCGCTTATTCTCATCGGCGCAAATGATAGGTATCCATCTCAGGCAAAATTTGAAAGTTTGGGGGCCAACTAGGCCATGCGCATAATAGGCGATAACGAAAAGAACGGAAACAATGTTTTTCATTTTCATTCTGAACGAAAACATACTTTTTGCCGGTGTCAATCCCTGATTAAAATATGACACCCAGTATGGTAGTTGTCAAATTGAAAATTAAATTCTGAATTGAAATGTTAAGAGTACCGTCTGCCTTGTTGTCCAAAAAGCAATACATATTTTGCAGAAAAAAAAGTAAAAAATGCTAGCTTTTGGGCCTAAAAGTTACTCCCTGTTCACATAATACGATTTGCATGCGGCGAGCGTGTAGATCATAAACCGAGTTTATGCTATTAACATGTGACTTCTATATCATACGTTTGTCAATTTAAAAATACTTTAATGTAATTTCGCCAATTTATGTGAGTATAATTTTTGTTTCAGGAGGTTGTAGACATGCAATTGCTTTTCTGATGTGGTTGCAAAAAAGAGCGCAGAACCGGCACCAACTTCTGGGGAATCATATTGGCGTAAACCAGCGTTGTCAAATATTTCACCTAAAAAATGTGTAACAATGAAAGATTTCGGAGCAGAAGATGATTCCGATATTTTTGCAAATGAAGTTTTTGAAACAATTTCAAAAAATAATACTTGCAGTGTGTTAAAGAAAGTAATTGTTTCATGTTTTTGTACCAGTATGTTGGCAACAATACCAACTCAGTTGGTAATGTGCACACACACAAATCCTTGTAGTAGTGTCGTGTCCTTGGAGTTGTAAGTGAATGACGTATCGCTTGTTCTGTATAATAATATTACATTTAATAAGTTCATATAATAAATACAATATAATCAAACTTATTGGCTTATTACAATTAATAACCCCAACAGGTTATGGGCCCAGAGATATAGCCAATAAATAAAAACACAGTAAAAAAAAAATAAAATAAAAATAAAACCCAAAAGAAACTAAAATGGCGTCTAAAGCAACTGACGAACTAAATCATATTGAAAAATTAAAAGATAGTGATAATTTTCAAATGTGGAAATTTCAACTAGTGATTCTGCTGAAAGCTTACGAACTGTACGACGTAGTAAGCGGTGAAATATCTCAACCTGCCGACGAAACGTTGAGAGGTGCATGGATGAAAAAAGACGCACGTGGACAAAAAATACTCATTACAACAATTGAGAAAAAACCAATGATGCATATACTCAACTGTAAAACTTCAAGCGAAATATTTAATAAATTATGTTCAATATACGAACAAAACAACGAACAACAGAAATGTTTACTTCTTCAGGAATTTTTTAATTATTCGTACGCAAAAGACTCAGATATGGCCATGCATATAAATAGAATGGAAAGTATAGCCTTTAGGTTAAAAGGTCTAAACAATGAAATCAGCGATGCAATGTTGATATCTAAAATACTGGCCACGCTACCAGAAGAATATCGTCATTTTATTAGCGCATGGGAATCCACACAGCAGTCTGAAAAAACGCTAGAAAATCTCACAGCAAGACTACAGAATGAAGAAATGCGCGTAAAACATAAAGAAAAAGAAAATCCAGTAGCTTTTAAAACCGATGAAAGAAAATGCTTCAACTGTCAAGGGAATCACTTGATCAAATTTTGCAGAAATAAAAATAAAAATCGAACAAGCTGCAGCATATGCAAAAAGAATAATCACACTGATAAAGACTGTTTCTTTCGTAAAAAAGACAAAAGTGAAAATCGAGCTGAAGAGAGAAAACATGAAAACAAAAAAGTATCATTTCTAACGAATGCCGAAAATATAACAGAAGATGATTGGATAATCGACTCCGGGTCATCGTCCCACATGACAAACAACAAAAATTTGTTTACTGAAATTCAACCAATAAACAAAGAAATTGCACTAGCAAAAGAATCGGAATCAATGATGGCTCATGGAACAGGTACGATTGAATTCCAAAATGTAATACTTAAAAATGTCTTATATGTTCCAGAACTCAGTAAAAATTTATTATCTGTCAGTGCAATAACGGAAAATAATGGAAAAGTTAAGTTTGTAGACAATAAAACTCAAATAATGATCGGAAAGAATATAATAATTGAAGGTTATCAAGCAACAAATAAACTGTACGTTGTAAAATTTGAAAAAGAAGTGAATGAAGCTTTAGTTACAGACAAAGCTAATCCTGCTATTGAGTGGCATCGCAAATTAGTAGTTTAAAAAAAATGTTAATACTTAAAAAAATATTTATTTTTTGTAATACTATAATTTTCAGTAGTTATTGTTTTCTATATTGTTGAAAAGTTTATTTTATAAATTTAATTTGGTAAACGACTTGAAATAATTAAGTTTAAATGTTTATTTAAAAAAAAATATGTTAACACTAAAAAATATTTATTTATAACAAATTTTATATAACTATATATTTAGATTTGTAAAATAAACCATAAAAAATAATAAAATGTATTACATATGAAATTTTTTGTTAAATATTTATGAACAAAATAATTTAAATAATATGGTTGGCAGTACTGACCATAACAGCAATTAAGTTTAGTTCGTTGCAATGGACGAAAATCGTATAAATCGTATGTCGTGTAGAAAGAGAACTCTTTCATTTTCTGCGTACTAATGAGAGAGACCGTGAGAGAGAGCGCGGTCGAGAACGCACAAACTTATAATAAACGTTATATAATGAAATTTATAAAATATATTTGTCAACCAAATAGAATGGTTTTGATCTTGCAACACGCATGTGTTGTATATCAGTTAAAATTAAAAGACGTTAAACAATCAACCGATACACCTGTGTCCAAATTCACTTGTGATTGTACATTCAATTTATCATATTCTAATGTTAGTACATTTTTATTATCGATATACTTTTATCTCCTTTCCGATTGTTGCAAGTTGCATCATCTATAAGTAGAGTATTTTTCAATAAAATAGAATGATTCTTCATGCATCGTGTAAGCATACGATTTGTATTCCAATTGCACAACAAATGGATGGAAGAGTTTTTGTAACGTCTGAACTTCAACCATTTCTCGTCCCCGTTGGCATCTAGATTTTTACCGTTACCATTAATTTACAATCTTCTTCGTGTTGACTTAACAAATCTTCACGCCCAAAGGAATGGGAACAACGATTGCATATTCGTGTACATTACGATAAAATCTGTTGCTTTTCTTAAAAATTTCATTAAGTTAAACAAAAAACTATTTCCAACACTTGTTGGATAATATTTATTTCTTGTTATTTAACTCATTTGGGTCATTAAAACCTATACAGAAGATAAATAATTTCCATCGGCTCGGATGTGAGCCGATGCATATGCAACCTGCAAGATATCTACTTCAGAAGGTTCATTTACTAAATAAGTATTAAATATTTTTAGTTTATATTTATATCCTTTTTGTGTAAATTGATTTATCTTTTAAACGATTATTGTTTAAATGTTGCCTATGAAGTAGAAGTAGAAGACGTTGGAAAGAGTGCTAGTGGAAGTGGTATTCAAGAAGAGTCAGAGGGTTATCTTGCCTCTTTCTTTTTTCTTGCCATTGAAACGAAGTAAGACAGCCGTAAAAAAGGATATATAACAACAGCAGCAGCAAGAAGTAAGTGGTACGGATATGTCCGTAAAAACCGAATTTAGATTCCTTGTATCAATAAATTATTACTTAATAAGTGTACCGCGAAATGATAAACACAGTTTTACTACTATAAAAAGAGTATGCTGTGAGTGTTATAATGCTTATCATAAATGCAGATGTTGATGTGCATTATGGCAAATTTCGATAACCATGATAATAGATCAAATCTAAATCCGAATATGGTATATTCGACAAATATTAATAATTATGGTTTCAGTGAATCTAATTTTGTCTTATTTACTGAAGATGGTTTGACGCAATGTTCATTGTGTACTAAAGATTTGTATTCTAAATTAAAAGTTATTCGGCTAGAACAAGTCTCTGTATTAAATTTTAAATATTTCTATGTATAGGTTATATTATATAAAATTGTTGTTGTTGTAGCAGTAGTTGTAGTAGTAGTAGTAGGAATGGAAATTAAAGAAAATAAAAAAAAATCATATATATATATATATATATATATATATATACATATATATATATATATATATATATATATATATATATATATATATATATATATATAATGGTGGTGGCCTTTGTTTTCTCATTGTTTGAATACAGCTGTAATTGCTTCATTTCGTTTTTATAAGTAGCTGCATCCTGAGGAAAAAATTACACATTTAGATTTTCGTAGGAATGTTGCCCTAGCGCTTATAAAATGTGGATCACTAATGACTGGAAAACTAGGAGGCCCTACAGCAGGAATAATTAGTGATGTTCCATATGATGGTATCAATCATTTTCCCGTTGCTATTGCGCATTCAGATGCATTATTTGCAAAACAAATACTAGATTGAAGTGTAATAATAAGTGTGATAAACGACTACATAAAGTTTGATGTTTTGATAGTTATAATAATAAATAAGGAAAATAATTTTTGCACTTCGCATACGATGCATGATTGCCAATCAAAGTGTTATAGCTCGATTACGCACACACACACACACACACACACACACACACACACACACACACACACTCAAATAATTTGCGCATGCAAAATTGCGCAAAATAATTACTTTTTGGCTTATGCAAACTTCAAATTTTAGTTACACATACACACAACAATTTGCACAGGTCAGTTTGCGCAAATTACTTGAGCGTGTAAACGGGTTATTAAAAAACATAAAGGCACAACAATTAACAACGAAAAAAAATGTTTAATTTTTTTTTAATTAGAAATTCAACGTAGCTGCCGACAATGTTCGTAAATTCACGAAAAAACCTGAAAAAATGGATTTGCTAGAATTGTACTCGTTGTACAAACAGGCTACAGTTGGCAAGCGCTGATTTTTACAAAGAATCGGAGGGTATAACAGATCAAAACGCACTACGTGGACTGCACCTACTCCTAGAAGAACATGCACACACTTGGTGGAGCGTGATCAAGCATGGAGTCACAACCTGGGAAGAAGCAAAGAGATTACTCCAAGAAGAATACGCGCCAAAACTACCCAATTACCAGATCTATCAGCAAGTATTTGACAATCGGCAAGAAGAAGGTACACCAACGAGCTTTTTCATTTCACAGAAGAGAGCATTGTTAGCACAAGTAAAACCTCCAGACACCGATACAAAACAAATAGACCTAATTTATTGTTTGTTACGTTTGGAAATCAGAAAACAAATACCCAGGCATCAGGTAAATTCTTTCACGGAGTTAATTTCCAAAGCTCGAGATACTGAAGTAGTTCTAAGCGAAGAACGCAAACCCAAAATTCGGGAGGCTCCCATTTTAGGTGAAGGAAAACCTAGGAAACGATGCGAATATTGCCGAGCCGCTGGACATGATATCTGTCAAATATTATAACACAACGGTCGCCGAGCCGAGCCGAGCCGAGCGAGATCGAGCCAGCCCGAAGAAACCGTGGCAGGGCAGTTCGCAAGCAGCCGTAGAGACGTAACGACGCGCACATAATATATTCAATATTTATATTCATTAATCTATGTACTATAATTTCACATCTTATTTACTTATATATATATCTTATATTATTTACTTAATAAACACAATATTATTTCAAACAAAGTACCGGGAGTGATTTGTTAACGTATTACCTACTAACGATAATCTACTAACGACAAATAATAGGTAACATTGGTGCCGAAACCCGGGAAAGGGAAAACGGATAGCGGATAAGAGTGGTAAAGAAACGTGAAATTATTATTGTGAACGTAACGTAGTGAATAAACAACGAAACAGTGAAGTTATTGTGCATAGGAACGCAGCAAAATGGATCTAAATCTACGAAAAACGTACAGAAAGCAGCTTACAACGTTAGTAAATCAAGCTGAAGACATTGTTAGACGCGAAGTGATCGATATTGATGAACTTCCAGTGTTAAGTGCGCGCATAAAAGCAGTTCAAAGAGAGTTAAATGCAATTAACGAAAAACTAGCATCGACTTTCAAAGAAGATGAACAAGAACGCGAATGTGAAAAAATAGTAGAATACAACGATAAAGCAGTTGAAGCGATAGCACGGCTAGATCAACGGTGGCGTAATCAAGCAGTAAGCGACAATGTTGAACCACAAGCGGTGCCGGCCGAGTTACCGACAGAGAATGCAGACAATGTAATCAACAACGAAGTAAAGTATACAGTAAGACTACCTAAAATATATATTAATAAATTTGACGGTGATATTGCGGCGTGGCCATCGTTTTGGGAACAATATTGTTCAGCAATACATGAAAATTGTAACTTAGATGATGCGACAAAATTTGCTTATTTAAAGTCATATTTAACGGGACGTGCAGCTTTAACAATAGCGGGTTTAACATCAAGTCAATTGTCGTATAAAGATGCTGTCGAATTGTTGAAAAGTGAATATGCTAATACTGAACGTATAGTAGACACGTATATACAAAAATTGTTGTCAATAACGCCGGTAAAATTTGACAAAGACAATCCAAACTTACGTAAATTATATAATTCCGCTTTAACAATTACTAAATCGTTAACTACACTTGGAATCTCTTCAGAACAATACGGTCTTTTGGTAAAATCGATTATTTTCAAAGCATTACCATATAATATGCGCATTACATTCAATAAACAGAAGATAAAAGATGCTGTGTTAACTGATAGTGATACGGTTAGTGAATTAACACATACTAGTACGAGTGACAGTACGATAAACTATAATAAACAAATTATAGACTTATTGCAATTCATAAAAGTTGAATTAGATTCTGTTGAGCAAGCGCGTGGTGTTTATGAATGGGACAGTAAAGAAAAACATCGTAATCAAAATAGTAGTGATAAATCAAAGTTTACCGCAGCGGGATTGTTTATAAGCGCAAAAGACTATTGTTTATTTTGTCCGTCAAAATCACATTTAACGCGGGAGTGCGATTGTACATTGAGTATGAACGATAAAAAAGATATTCTAAAACGAAAGCGGCTTTGTTATCGGTGCATTAAGCCAAACCACAATTCTAGAATGTGTAAAACGAGAGACGTGATTTGTGCGAAATGTAGACGGCGTCACGCGACATCTATGTGCGATCCAACATATAATCGTAAATCAAACGACTCACATACTAGCAACAATGTACAAAATAAAACGGGTGATGATAAATCAGTAACTTTATTAACAAATGAACCAAAAAACAACGTGTATTTGCAAACTGCATGTGCTAATATTGTAACAAACAATACTCAAGACAAAGTATTAATACGTCTGATTATTGACGGAGGTAGCCAACTTAGCTTTATAAAAGAAAGCTTGTCGCGACAATTAGGATTGGCAATTATTGGTACACATAAGATTGCTATTCAATCATTTGGAAAAAGTACGCGTGCACCTGCTAGGTTATGTAATAGAGTCAAGATCAACCTAACGAGTCATTTTAACGATGAAATAATTGAAATTATCGCAGTAGAGGTACCAGAAATTTGCTTTGACTCACTTAAACCTCCATCTATGAAAGATCAACTTATTCAAGAATTCTCGAAGCAGTATAAATTAGCAGATACTAATTCAAAACAACAGCAACGTACAGTAAACGGTATTACGCTGCTAATTGGAGCCGATAATTATTGGAAGGTAATAACGGGAGAAACACAGCGATTGTCGGAAGAATTAACGGCAGTAAATTCCAAATTCGGTTGGACAATACACGGTGCAAGTTGGTTAAATGATTATTATAACTTCATGGTGAATGTCAATTCGGTAACAGTGATGAACGTGCAAACGGAATTTGAAGATATTGACATAAAAAACTTTTGGTCGTTAGAAACTATCGGTATTAATGCAAACGACAAGGTAACTGACAATTTTACAAGTGACTTTATAGAGAATAAAATAGTGCTACGAACTGAGCGATATGAAGTAGCACTGCCGTGGAAAACCGAGCGAAAATTAGACTCTAATTACGCGGGAGCGGTAGTACGTGTTAATAGTTTAATAAAACGGTTACTTAGAAACGGTAAATTAAACGAATACGACTGCGCGATACGTGAATATATAAAGAGCAATTGTGCGGAAATAGTACCAGTTACAGCGAATAGCGCTAAAACGTATTATATGCCGCACCAACCGGTATATCGCGAAGACAAGAATACAACCAAAGTGAGAGTTGTATATGATGCTTCAGCTCACGCACCTGGATTCGAATCATTAAACGAACAGTTATATTCGGGTGAAAATTTAGTAGCAGATTTACTGAAGATATTGCTTAGTTTCAGATTTGGGTCAGTTGATCTAATCGCAGATATTGAGAAAGCCTTTCTGCAGATATCCATTAACGAGAAGGACCGCGATGCACATCGGTTTCTGTGGTATGAAGAGCCAATTAAGGAAAACATTTCATCATCGTCTGAATTACCGCAATTAACAACATATCGGATGAAGCGTGTTACATTCGGCGTGACTTCAAGTCCATTCTTGTTGTCAGCAACTCTGAGAAAACATCTGTCCAATCAGCCTGAAAAGTTAAAAGAAACCGCAGAAATTCTAGCCAAGTCATTTTACGTTGATGATTTAATAGTTGCTGTCAGTTCAGTGGAACAAGCGAACGTAATATATGATCAATCCAAAGAAATTCTTCAGTCGGCCAACATGAACCTACGAAAATGGTTCTCAAATAATTCCGAAGTAAATAAACGGTTGAATCAAGAGGACGAAATATCAAGAAACGAAGAAAACAAGATTCTAGGCATTTTATGGAATAAAGTGACTGACGAACTATCTGTAAATTTATCGCATATAATTAACGATAAACAATGCAATTTTCCAACAAAACGAAACATTCTTCAAGCAGTAGCTCGAATATTCGATCCAATGGGAATGCTTGGACCCTATACCGTAAGAGCTAAGATATTATTACAATGTCTATGGAAAAAGGAACTAGATTGGGATTCAAACATACCAGACGAATGTAAAACTGAATGGATGAAATGGTGTGTAGAAAGTACAGCATTAACGAACTTTCGACTACCTAGAAGTGTTTTACATTGTAAAGAAAATGAAGTTGAGTTACATGTGTTTGCCGATGCCAGCCTACAAGCATATGGAGCTGTAGCATATCTAAAATGTTTGGTCACAAATAATTGCAATTTCTTAATCGCAAAAAATAGAGTAGCGCCAGTGACCAAAAAAGGACAAAAACAGCTGACATTGCCAAAATTGGAGCTAACTGCAGCATTATGTGCAGCCAGATTGCAAGCCTATATTTTGAAGAATTTAGCCTTAAATATTGAAACAATAACAATTTGGTCGGACTCAAAAATAACGCTATATTGGATTAAAGGTGATATAGCCAAACGAGAAATATACATACAAAATAGAGTCAACGAAATTAGGAAGTTAACGCAGGAAAAGTGGAGGTATTGTCCGAGTAAGGATAATCCGGCAGATTTATTGACAAGAGGTATATCCGCCAAGGCTCTCGTTGATTCAAAAATGTGGTTGAACGGGCCATCTTGGTTACGACAAAACAGTAGCGATTGGCCACCAGATGATATTAACGATGACAACGTAGAAACTACTAGAATACTTTTTACATTGAACGAGACACAAGAGATACGATCATCGATAATGGAACCAATTTTCGAAGTACACAAGTTTGGAAGGTTAGAAAAAATTGTAAGAGTAACAGCGTACATATCAAGATTCGTCAATAATATTAGTAAGACAAAGAAAAAGAAATTTGGACCATTAAACGTTGAAGAATTAATGAATGCCGAGAAGTACTGGATAAAATACACACAACGTTCCAGCTTTATCGAAGAAATATCGGCATTATCAAAGCAGAAAAGTATAAGTACACGATCGTCTATATTAACACTTAATCCATTCTTAGATAGCGATGGTATTCTAAGATTGGGAGGAAGATTAGATGAAGCTCTTTTACCGTATGGGACAAAGCATCCAATCATACTACCGAAAAAATTGCCTTACACAACGAAGATTATTGCCAGAAGCCATGAAAGGGTTATGCACGCTGGTGTAAACGCTACTTTGAACGAAGTAAGAAAAAAGTATTGGATTCTACAAGGTAGACAACAAGTAAAGGTTGTATATAATAAATGTCTGAGATGCAAGCGTCTAAAAGGAAAATCAGGTAATGAACCATTTGCACCATTACCAAAAAACCGAATGCTTATAGCAAGTCCATTTAAATTTACCGGAATAGACTTTGCAGGGCCATTGTACGTTAAGTTAAATAACAACAGGGTAAAGGTCTATATTATGCTTATGACATGTGCCGTCATCAGGGCAGTTCATTTGGAACTTGTTCCGGACTTAACTGTAGAAAGCTGCATCAGGAGTTTACGAAGATTTATAGCACGAAGAGGAGTGCCAGCTGCTATTTATTCAGATAATGCCAAAACCTTTAAACGTACAGCGCAGGAAATTCACGAATTATCGAACTTACTGACAACAGAACCTGTTCAAGAATTAGCAAGGAAACACAGAATGGAATGGCATTTTATTGTAGAAAGAGCTGCCTGGTGGGGTGGTTTTTGGGAACGACTTGTAAAAGTAATAAAAGATGCCTTGAAACTTACGCTAGGAAGAATATACATCACTTACGATGAACTTCAAACAATTTTAACAGAAGTCGAAGCAACGGTTAATTCTCGACCACTTACGTATATCGATGAAGATCCATCAAACCTGTTAATTCTGTCTCCATCTCATTTTTTAATAGGAGAAAATGATCAAGGGTTTAGTGTTGATCTTACACTACCAGAAATAAAGCGAAACGAGATATTAAGGCAATGGAAAGAAAGAGAGAAGTTAGTCGCGAAATTTTGGAAGCGTTGGAGTACGGATTATTTACAACAATTACGCTCCGCTCACCATACGACTCACGTGAAGTCCAATACCTTAAAAGTTGGAGACGTGGCTTTGCTACAGGAACAGCATGTCCCCAGGCTGAACTGGAAATTGGTAAGAATTATTAGTGTGTTTCAGGGTCGTGATGGAAAAGTTAGGGCCTGTGAAATCCAAACCAGTACGGGAACCAGACTACGCAGACCAATTCAACTTCTCTACCCTCTAGAAGTTGACACTTCGCCGCCGGGGAGGATGTCAAATATTATAACACAACGGTCGCCGAGCCGAGCCGAGCCGAGCGAGATCGAGCCAGCCCGAAGAAACCGCGGCAGGGCAGTTCGCAAGCAGCCGTAGAGACGTAACGACGCGCACATAATATATTCAATATTTATATTCATTAATCTATGTACTATAATTTCACATCTTATTTACTTATATATATCTTATATTATTTACTTAATAAACAAAATATTATTTCAAACAAAGTACCGGGAGTGATTTGTTAACGTATTACCTACTAACGATAATCTACTAACGACAAATAATAGGTAACAATATCAAAGTGTGCCGGAAAAAAGCAAAAGCGGAAAACACAGCACCAAACCAGCAGAACATACACTCAGAGGAGAAAAACATAAGATCTCCTACAAACGAGATTCGTTGCTATGGATGTAACAAAGTCGGAGTTTTCAGAAGGAATTGCTCCACTTGCAACAGTACAACCGTTTCCGGTATGGAATTTTGTGCGATACAAACCAGTGAGCCCAGGCTATTAGTGCCTATTCAAATAAATGGTAGAAAAGGAGCTGCATTCCTAGATACAAGAGCAAAGACGAGTTTAGCCAACGATAGTTTGTACCGAGTACTACAACAGCAGGGACACGCATTCAAGGAAACCCTCTTGCAAATCACCTTAGCGGACGGAAGTAGCAAGATTCAAACGGTAAAGACTACGGTAGCACCCATTCAATTAGAAGACCACACAATACATACAAACCTTCTTCATATCCCCAATAGCCCAAATGCAAAGACGTTGCTGGGAATGAATATTATTAGCGCCGCGAAATAAAGTAACTAATTTAAAAAAGCACGAAAAATATTGCGTCTTACTGTTTGACGAAGTGCATTTGTCAACACACTTGGAATTTGTGCCAAGTAAGAATACTGTGGAAGGGTTGGAAGATTTTGGGAGTGGAAAAAAAATGTTAAAATTGCAGATCACGCCACCGTTTTTATGATACGTGGTGTGACTACGAAATATAAGCAACCATTGTGTTACTATTTTTCCCAAACCTGCGTTAAGAAAAAAGAACTTTCGAGGATGATCAAGGAAGTAATTCGGGAAATTCGTAATGCAGGTTTAGAAGTAATAGCAACGGTATCTGACCAAGGTACAAACAATGTTGGTGCAATAATATTATTAATGGAAGAAACCAATATTAATTACGGACGGAAAGGTGTAGAAAAAAAAATGTGGGCTACGAAGTCGACGATAGAGAGGTAGTCCATATCTATGACGTACCACATTTGTTAAAGTGTGTGCGAAATACTTTGTAAAAACGACCAATGACGTTTATCCAAAATAATAAACTAAAAACTGCAAAGTAGCAGCACATTGTAGAATTTTATAAATACGACCAGGGCGCATCGGAAATGAGGTTACGTCCGAAATTAACAGACCAACATGTTTTGAAAGTGAATGAAAAAAAATGAAGGTCAGCGTTGCTGCGCAAGTTATGAGCCAGCGAGTTTCTGCCACAATGCGAAAATTAGCAGAATTATTGTGTGAGTATTATTGATTTTTTAGATTTATTTCTCTTCTAATATGTTTTTCTTTTTCATTACAGCATTATGCTCCACACCAAACAAGCCCAGTCCGATAAATCCATTAGCTTCAGAGACTGCCGATTTCTTGTTGCTAATGGATCAGCTTTTTGATAGTTGCAACGGCTCCAGTGTGTCTCCGAAGCAAGGAAAATACTTGCGAGTCGCATTGACAAGAAAATCACCACATGTTACTTTTTGGAATGAAACAATGCAAGTGTTGGATACTATTCGGACCGTATTTCCAGACGGCAGAACATCTAAGGTTCCCAGTATTTGTAACTGGGTTAGAAATTTACGACCCTTGATTTACCTGCGAGAAAAACTACTAAATTCGGAAATGAATTTTATTAGTTTACGGCAGGTAAATCAAGATCCGATTGAAAATTTCTTTGGGAACATTAGGAGCCACGGCGTTTTCAATACGAATCCGTCTTGTACATCATTTTTAGCTTCGTACAAGGCGTTACTAATTAATAATTTTTTATCGGTGCATTCAATAAACAGCAATTGCGAAATTGACGAAACAGAAGGTGCCTTAACCTCGTTGCAATTTTTTTTCCAATATAATGAGGAATCGGTCGAGTTACAACCGGAAGAACCTTCGTTTGTTGACACAACCGTCGAAAATTCCGAAAGGACATTTGCGGATGAAGAGGCCGAGAAGTACGTGTCGGGATATGTCTTAAAAAAAATTAAAATAAAACTTAAATGTTCAGCATGTGTAAGTAAATTAACAGGGACCAGGGACCCTAACAGCATTATTTCCGCAAGAGAATATGCTGAAGGCATTATGTACCACCCAAATGAACGGTTCATACATTTCTCCAATATAATTTTTAAAGAATTTCGTGAGAATATTTTTAAAATTATTAATAAACCTAATGTTTGTGAGGCACTAGAAAAAATTATATTACCAAAAATAATGAATTTTCATTTAACTTGTGTTAATCATAATATTAACATGATATTGAAAATATATTTACAGTTTATGATATTTTACTATTGCTGACAAATCAATTTAATTTTACGCGGGCGAAGCGAAAATGTGTAAATTAAAAAAACAAGCTCGCACTTTATTTATAAAAAGACAAAAAAATGAGTTTTTTTGTTTAATTTAAAGTTTTTCTTCATTTTGTTTAATTTTGAAACGGTTTTGTTTCTAGTTTATAAACTTTTATTTTTTGGTATGGCTAAATATTTTTTTGTAATTTTTCGTATTTTATGATATATAGTTTGATTCTGTAAATACGTGGCATATTTATGTCAAGACAGTTTTGTTTTGATCACGTATGTATGTCTTTTTTAATATATATATTAAGAAATAGGACTATAAATATTATTTTGTAATATATTTGTTTATTTTTGTAAGGTATATATTGTAATATGTATTTTCTTTAAATAAATTAATCAAATCTAATTTAATTTTTTTTTTAAGCAAAACACATCAGGCAGAATCTAAGAAAAGTATTAACAATATCTACTTTTGATATTGTTAATACTTTTCTTAGATTTTGCCATTTTTCATAGTACAGTTTTAAAAATAGGATATTGAAAAACGCACCACTAAAAATTTGTTTGGGCCGCAACAGCTTGAGCGCGCTGGTTGCATAGTGGCATTAGAGATACTATAGGAATCGTACACGAAACATAGAGGCAGCACTGCTGCCAAAGTTCGCGCTCTCTGGTAAGAAATTCTTGCATTAATTGGCCAAAATTTGTAAATAAAGTTTATAAGAAATGGAAAAATAATTAAATATGGCTTTCGGCCAGTAATAAATAATCGTATACAAGGCCAAAACGATTCAAAGGGTAAAAAATTATTTGAATCAGAGCATGTGTTAAATGTTGAGGAAACAAAATATTTAAATGGTCAAGTTTTTTTTTTCTTCAAAAAATCGATTTTTTGAAGAAAAAAAAACCCTACGTGCCCCTTAAGTGACCAAGTTTCTAAACTACAGCCTTTCAAAATTGCAACAGAAAGTTTTCCTGAGTCTTTAGCTGGAACACCTCTTTGCACAATGTTAAAAATCGAAAAAAAAAGCAAGATTGAGATTACAGCAGCTGAATCACTTGTAGAGCTAGTTCGGATGACTGAAAAACGTACTTTAGAAAACAAAGCTCGAAAAATTGTTATGGACATATTTATGCTTCAGTCAGAAAACAAAATATATACTCAAATAATAGTTATTGCAAGTAATTTAAATGATTTTTACCAGAATCAAGTATGCTGTGATATTGATGCAGCATTGAATATAAGCGTTCAAACTATCCATCAGTCAAAAAGTAGTGAGTGGTTTAAACAACGTATACTGCGAATAACTGCTAGTAACGGTCATAAGCTAAAAGGAAAACTCTTCAATATAGACAAAGTCATTACAAATTTGTTGGCACCTGAAAAAATTGAAACGTCTGCAATGGCTTACGAAAAGAAGACGGAAGACATTGCTCTTCAGGAGTATAAAAAACTAGTCGATCCGAGTTATGACATTATTAAAGTCGGGCTTATAATTAGTCTGAAACAACCTTGGCTAAGTTGCTCTCCTGATGCCATTTTGGTCTACGGACCAAATATTTGGCAAAAACGACTGATAGAAATTAAGTGCCCATATAAGTGTAAAAAAATACCAATATTTGATAGAGAATTATGGAAGCCTAACGTGCAATATTTAAAACTAGATGAAAATGGATTGCAATTACGTAAAACTCATTAAATTTATACTCAAATTCAGTTGCAGATGTATGTTACCAATATAGCATTTTGCGATTTATTTATTTACTCACCTCTAGGAAGTGTGCTAATAACAATTGCTCGAGATAATTTATTGTTAAACAGCATAGTTCCTCATCTCGAAAATTTTTATTTTAGTCATTACACCCAAAGATTACTTACTAAGTACACATAGGCGTTTAATAGTGAATATTTTTATAAGAATAAGTAGATAGATGACTTGATTTTTACTACTAAAATATCATATAGTTATGATTTTCATTTGTAATTTTCTAGTAAATGAATATTTTGTTAACAGAAACATTTAAATATAATAATCTAGCTAATTCATACAACAATTTGGCAAAATTTTACTTTAGAAAAAAGTATTTTATATATAATTGATTTCACATGCTTATAATTTTTTTTTTTTATATTATTATTATAATATAACATCTTTTTTAGTCATTAGTTGATAATTTATTTTTGTTATATTTTATAATTTTATTTAATATATATTTTTTTAATATTAATAAAAAATTATGTTTGGACTGTGATTATTGAATAAATAATTGTATATAATTTTGTACTTATATAAAAGTTTTATTGAACCTGAACCTGAACCCAAAAAAAATAGGTTTTTGAACCTAAATAATATGTGATATTGAATCTGAAACTGAACCGAAATCAATATATTGAACCTGAATCCGAATCTGAACCTAAATAAATTCAGCTTCAGGTTCCGGAAATATATATGTTAATAATACTTAGTATTTATCTGCAAAATTGACTAATGAAAAATATTTTTAAAAATGTAATAAAAGTTGACTTTTAAATGTTTTATAATAAATAAATATAATACCAGAAGTATTTAAAATCGTTAACTGTAAAACCAAAAAATAATTATCAAATATTTAAATTAAGGGGTAAGGCCACTCTAAAATTTTCAAAAAATGCATTTATTAATTTATTAAATTATAGTTTAAACCTTTAGGAATAAGGGACAATTAATTTAAATGCCACGCGGAAGTATTTCAGAGGATAAAAAGGCCGCCCGCTAAACGACTACTTGCGGGCGCCGAGCGTATTTGTAACTTAAATGCCGCGCGGATGTATTTCAGAGGGGGAAAAGGCCGCGCGCTAAGCGACAGTTGCCACGCCGAACGTTGTCGAGCGGTATTCCCTGTCGCTCAAGTAAAAATTAACGCGGTGTTCTGTGACGGGAAATATGAGTAAGACTTTATGCCGGTCAAAAGGGGGCCGTTGACTTGGAGACGCCGGATTCAAACTTCGTCAGCACATCGGCTAAGAAATTAAAACTCGCACAAAAATTTTATGATGTTGAATCGGATCCATCTGTGAGTTACCGGATTCTGAACTTTCTTCCAGTGTTTACTGCAATTGCAAGTGTTTTGGTTTGCAAAATTTGCAAATCAAACATAACATTTACCGAATGTAGCCGGCGAGGACTGGGATTTAAGCTCATTATTTCGTGTGAAAAATGTGATTCGACTGAAATTCCAAATTGCCCACTTATCAATAAAGGATATGAAATAAATCGCAGAATTATAATGGCAATGCGATTACTAGGGCTTGGTTTACATGGCATTCAAAAGTTTTGCGCATTCATGGATCTACCTCGCTCAGTATTTCATTCCTTTTATGATAAAGTTGTCAAAACAATTGGTGAAGCAACTGAAGCTGTGTGTAAAATAAGTACGAAAAACGTAGCAGAAGAAGAACAAAGCCAATCGTCTAAAAATAATTACGGATTTATTGCCTCGGGAGATGGATCGTGGAGAAAGCGCGGCTTTTCGTCATTGCTCGTCTTGGTAACGCTTATCGGTTGGCATACTGGAAAAGTTGTTGACATTTGTGTGAAATCGAAATATTGCAAATCGTGTGAATTTTGGAAGAAGAAAAGTGATACAGCAGAGTATGCAGAATGGGAACAATCACACGCAGAAAATTGTCAAGCGAATCACGAGGGAACCGCAGGCAAGATGGAATGCGACGCAGTTGTTAAAATGTTTCAACGGTCGGAGGATTTATATTCTGTAAAGTATTCACATTACGTAGGAGATGGCGATTCAAAGACATTTAAACAAATATTGGATGCCAAACCTTATGATGATTTGATTGTACAAAAAAAAAATGTATTGATCACGTGCAAAAGCGGATGGGCACACGTCTACGCAATCTGAAAAAAACCACAAAGGGACTCGGAGGAAAAGGCAAACTGACAGCAAAACTTATTGACGAACTGGCTATTTATTATGGATTAGCAATCCGTCGAAATCCTGATTCTGTGGAGAAAATGCAAAACGATATTTGGGCTACACTATTTCATAAAATTTCCACCGACGAGAAGCCGCAACACGATAAATGTCCGCCTAGTGAAGATTCGTGGTGCTCATGGCAAAAATCTAAAGCCGACGGTTCTTTGGATGAATATAAACATAAACTTTCTCTTCTGCCACTAGTCTTTGATGCCATAAAACCGATTTACGAAGACCTCAGTAGAGATGACCTTCTGAATCGGTGTCTAGGTGGATTCACACAAAACAGTAACGAAAGCTTCAATTCTGTTGTGTGGACGCTGGCACCTAAGTCATCTTCGAGTGACAAAGTAGTGATGGACGTTGCAGCTAATTTGGCCGTCTGCATATTCAACGACGGCTTACTTTGCATTATGAAAGTTATGCAAGTTCTAGGTATTAAAATTGGGCAGAACTGCTACGACTTTGCGTCGAGGCTGATAACCGGCGCATCCACTACTCGGAGCGCGCGCTCACTGACGCTGCGAAAAAGGCTCGAATGGCGCAGAAATCTTCGAGAAAGGAGCAGGACGATGAAGAACTTCATCTGGAAGGACAATTTTATGGCGCAGGCATTGCAGATTAGAGGTAAATACAATATTTCTATGAAAAATACAACTCGAAACTTTAAACGCGTTTTACTCAAAATCAAATTATCAAAATCGGGCGAAAAGAAATCTGAAATACTAATTGATGGATCGTGCTGAATCTTTTTATTTCTTATTCTAGATAAAAAAATACTCAAAAACTACGGGAGCTTTTTTTTAAAAGTGCTTCATTCGTTTATTATGGTCGTTTTTATACAGAAATTTAGTCCCGAATAATGAACTTTTTTTTTCAAACGTGCACCATTTTGTTAAAAATCTAAATTTTCAAAATCCAGCCCGTAGTTTTTTAGAGTATACAACAGAGATGAAGAAAACATATCCCTTTTTGTTCCACGTCCATTGCTGTTCCCTGAATGTTTTCGCCCGATTTGCCCTACGCGCCGAGAAGAGTCGCCTTTTTTTTTAATTTCTGACGACAATTTTGAATATTTTCTTTAATAAAAATTATGAAATAAAGTTTAAAGAGCAATAAATGAAGATCCAAAAACAGTTCTTAAGCAGCACGTTTAGATTTCGTTAAAAAAAATCTAGAAAATGACCCTTTTTTCCTTGCCTAGAGTGGCCTTACCCCTTAATTAAAAAGTAATGAACAACAAACTATTTAAATAATGTAGTTTTTCAAAAAATTAAAATAAATAACAATTTGACAGAAATCATGTTTTTTATTTTAGATTTATTGCTTACAATTCACAATTTTTTTTTTTTATTAAAACACATACGGCAAAAACAATTTCATCAATATGAGGTAGTAATGACACTGGCAGTTTGGAGAAAATATTAAAATTCCTGATTCTTTGATTGACTCGCTCGATGTGTATCCTCACTGAAGCAATATTATATGTTTCATCTACTTCTTCCGGCGTAAATTGATTTTTGTGACAAAACAGAGGCATCACGAAGACCGCATTTTTTTTCTCTACTTCAGTTTTTATCTGTGGGAAACCTTTATCAGCAAAAACAACATCCCGCTTCTCATAAAAGATGAAGTTATTAATATATCGCCTGAAAATTGGGAAAATAGTATAAAACATGCTATAAACATTGAAAATCAATATTTACAAACTAACAACATAATTAGTGAATTTGTCATTAATATGAAGGTCTTCAAATAGAAATTAAAATAATTAAATTAATAATTATTAAATTTGTTATGTTTATCATATTTCATATTTTATAACTATTCTTTATTTATATTTGTAATTATGCATATAGTCTCAAAGATGGCAGCACTGACTGGTATTTGGTGGAGAATGAGGGGACGAAAAGCGGTTGAGTGATAGCCATTATTAATTGTAGCCACGTTTATTTGTGTCATAATAAATATCAATTTTTCTACTGTAAATAAGGTTATTATTAATCCGAAAAGTATATAAAATCCTACATTGGTCCTTCGAGTTAACCGGATGAATATTGATATATTCAACAAACAAAGCGAAGAAAGTTAAAAACATCAATAACAAAAAACATATCAGGTTAGAAAGGGCCGCGCCATCACGTATCAAGTAACAGCCCAGCCACACGAGGTGAGCAGCATAGCGCACGGTCCAGCCAACCACACGAAGTGAGCCGAATCGAGCACGAAGGCTTCCGAACCGGTCCTTTCTTGACAGTGTACAAGGTATTGTCAAACAAAAAACGTAAGTTTCCATTTTTTCCTATTTTTCTTTCCATTTTCTTATCAAAATAAATTCAACTGTGTTAATATAGAAGAATTAAAAAAATTACGTATAACACGAGGTGGTTTTAAATCACAATTAACAAATTTCGAAAAGTATTTAAGTAATCTAAAGCAAGAAACCGTGGACGAAATTATTATTCAAAATATCATACAAAGATTAGAGAAACTCGAACAAACATTTGACAGTTTTAACGAAACACAAAATGAAATTGAATATCTAACTATGAACGACGAAAAGATTCATGATGTAGAATGTACTGAACGTGAAAAGTATCAGAATTCTTACTTCAATGTTATCAGCACTGCAAAGGTTTTTACTCAAAGTCATACAAATAAAGCTGATAGTGTAACATCTTCAAACCAATCACACACATCAGTTCGCTCTCAAAGTCCGCATTGTGCTGTAAATTATCAAAATTTACAAGCACCAATTGTACCTGAAAATGTTACATATCAAAATTACAGGCAGACTTCGGTAAAGTTGCCTTCAATAAGCTTGCCTAGTTTCGAAGGTTCATTCACAAAAAGGCGACAGTTTTTTGATTCATTTAATACGGTTATTCACAATAATAACAACTTAGCAAAGTCGCAAAAACTTTCTTATTTAAAATCCGCTGTCACAGGTGAGCCATATGACTTAATATGTACACTTGAAACAACTAACGAAAATTACGAAATAGCAATAGACATTCTGAAAAAACGGTATGATAATACGGGAAGAATTATTACAACTCACATTCAAAATATATTAAGTATTCAGTCAGTCTCACGTGACTCTGCACCATCTATAAAGGAACTTGTCAATAAACTACAAACACATGTAAACTGTTTGCGTTCTTTAAAGCAACCGGTCGATCCGTGGAATGCCATTTTAGTTCCAATCATTACAGCGAAGCTAGATACACAAACCGAAAGGGAATGGGAAAGTAAACTAAATGCTAATCAAAATGCAAGCGATGAGATTCCTACATTAACTGATTTAATAGAATTTCTAACACATAAGTTAATCACATTAGAAACAATCACACAAAGACGTAATGAAACGCGATCGCAGCCACATAAATCTACAATAAGATCATTCGCAACAACTGAAACGAGGCAAACAACTTGCGCACATTGTGGTGAAGGTCATTTAATATATCGCTGTGAATCATTTTTGAAATTAAATAATCAAGAAAGAAATAAGACAATAAGAAACTTAAAACTGTGTATAAATTGCCTACGCAAAGGACATGTTGCTAATAACTGTCAATCAAATTCAACTTGTCGAAATTGTCATAGAAAACATCATACATTTTTACACTTTGACACCTAGCACAAATATTACAACCAATATTAAATCAACCACTACGAATTCTAATGAGGGTACTAAAAACGTTGGTAACAAGTCAAGTACTTTATGTTCAGTAGCAAACTTTAATTCTCAAGTACTACTTTCTACAGCCATTGTAAATGTATTCGATTCTAATAAACAAGTACACAAGGCACGAGTACTTTTAGATAGTGGATCACAATCAAATTTTATTTCGAAAACATTTTTAAAACAATTAAACCTAAATCCAAACCCAGTCAACATCAATGTCCAAAGTATAAGTAAAAACTTAATTAACATAAATCAAAGCATAGATTTGAATATTAAATCGTGTCATAACAACTTCGAAGAAAAATTAAAATGTCTTGTAGTATCACAAATAACATCAACCATACCAGCTCTTTCATTTAATAGAAGGACTATCGAAATACCTTACAACATAAAATATAAATTAGCAGATCCTGCCTTTAATGAAGCTCGCGACATAGATTTATTAATAGGAGCAAATCTGTTTTGGTCTTTAATTTGTGTGGGACAAATAAGACAGCAATCAATTATCTTTCAAAAAACTAAATTAGGATGGGTAATATCAGGTCAAACATATAATGAAAATC
This sequence comes from Clivina fossor, assembly GCA_963966155.1. Taxonomy (NCBI): domain Eukaryota; kingdom Metazoa; phylum Arthropoda; class Insecta; order Coleoptera; family Carabidae; genus Clivina; species Clivina fossor. Next base: position 3,165,179 of record OZ014556.1, on the reverse strand, counting down.
ATGTATCAAATTCAAACGAGCAATCTCAAATTTCATGTGTATCATTAGAAAATATTAACACAAATGTAAAGAAGTTTTGGCAATTTGATGAATTTGAATCTGAATGTAAGACAATATCTATTGATGATGCCTATTGTGAAAATCATTTCTTGCAAACCACAGAAAGAGCTAACGATGGCAAATTCATAGTCAAAATTCCGTTTAAATCAAATGTAAATCAACTTCATAATTCGCAAGAAATTGCAAGAGCAAGATTCTATCTTTTAGAAACGCGACTACAAAATAATGATTTTCTACGTAAAGAATATTCAAACTTTATCAACGAATATATAAGCTTGAATCATATGTCAAAGATTGATAACACCAAATTAAACCACGAAACAAATACATTTTATTTACCTCATCATTGTGTGTTTAAGGAATCCAGTGAGACTACAAAACTTCGAGTGGTCTTTGACGGATCAGCAAAAAATGAAGGTGGACTTTCCATCAATGATGTGCAATACTCAGGTCCAGTTTTGCAAAATGACATATTCTCCATTATTTGTCGGTTCAGATTACATAAATTTGTTTTCACAGCAGACATAGAAAAAATGTATCGGCAAATCTGGATACATCCCAGTGAACGCTGTTACCAAAGAATATTCTGGCGCAACAACACAAATGAAGATTTAGACATATACAAATTAAATACGGTTACATACGGCACAAAATCAGCTCCGTATCTAGCAGTCAGATGTCTTATAGAACTATCAAACAAGTGCAGTTCGACTCATCCAAGAGAATCACGTATTATCAAGGAAGAATTTTATGTTGATGATATTTTAACAGGCCATAATGATTTAAATGAATTAATCGAAATAAAAAACAATACTACTCAAATCTTAAATGCTGCAGGATTGAATTTACGCAAATTTAACAGCAATGCCTCTGAGCTATGTGATGAAAAAACAAAACATGTTGAAACATTAAGTATTTCTGATACAACTCATAAAACATTAGGAATATGTTGGAATCCTCGTAAAGATTTATTTTTTTATTCATTTAATGTTGACATAAACCAAAACGAAGTAACAAAACGCACGATACTATCTACAATAGCACAATTATACGATCCATTAGGATTATTGGGTCCAATCGTAGTTAATGCTAAACTAATCTTACAACATCTTTGGTCTCTAAATTTGAACTGGGATGAAGCAGTTCCAATGGACGTATATACAAAATGGATAAAATTTAGAGACAATATATCACATATTAACAAAATCAAGATACCTCGACATATATTAATAAACAATCCAAATAGAATAGAAGTCCATGTGTTTTCAGATGCATCAGAAAGAGCATATGGAAGCTGTTTGTATTTGAAATCCTACAATGAAAACAATGAAGTTGCAGTTAACCTGCTTGCAGCAAAATCTAGAATTGCACCTCTTAAAAGGCTTACAGTACCTCAACTAGAATTGAACGCTGCTGTGTTATCAGCTGAATTAACTCATAAATTCAAAACGATATTGCCAGTACATATATCTACTGAATATTATTGGTGCGACTCTCAAATTGTATTATGTTGGATAAAGTCTAATAAAACCAAAGAAACACAATATATTTCAAATCGTGTCTCAAAAATACAAAATTTAATAAATCAATCTAATTGGTTGTACATTCGCTCACATGAGAATCCAGCAGATATGATCTCAAGAGGAGTGTCTCCTGAAATATTAAGGAAGAAAAATCTGTGGTGGAAGGGACCTGATTTTCTACAATCAAATATTTCGAATTACGTAAATTTTAATGAAATAATAAACTCTACAGAAAATTTATCAGAAGAAGGAAACGTTATTCAGTCTTTAGTTTCTAGTACCACAACTGAGTTTCCATTTAAAATATTCTCATCGTTAACAAATCTGTAAAATGTAACAGCTTATTGTTTACGCTTTATAAACAATTCACGAATTGAAAGATCTAAGCGTAATTATGGTGCACTATCAGTAAAGGAAATATCAGATGCATTTATGAAATTAATAAAAATTGTACAACAGTCGTTTGCCGATGAAATAGTATGTTTATCCAAGGGTACAAAAATTAGCTCTAAAAGTAAATTATTATGTTTCACACCGTTCTTAGATGAAGAAAATATTATTCGTGTAGGAGGTAGACTAGCACTCTCAGAATTTAACTATGATAAGAGACATCCAATTATATTACCAAATCATAATCACTTAACTGAATTAATACTTACAAACGAACATACAGCTTTGTTACACGCTGGTCCCAAGTTAGTTTTGAATAACGTTCGTGAGAAGTTTTGGCCTCTATCTGGTATGAACACAACCAAAAAGATAGTCAGAAATTGTCTAAAATGTGCAAAATTATTGGCAAAACCCGTGAATCCTATAATGGGCAGCTTGCCTTATGAGCGAACAATACCAATGTATCCGTTTCATTCTACAGGAGTTGACTACAGGCCGTATCTAATTAAAGACGCAATTGGTAGGGGACGGAAAACATCAAAATGTTATATATGTTTGTTTATATGCTTTGCCACGAAGGCAGTACATCTGGAATTGGCAACAAACTTAACTACAGAAACATTTCTATTGTCACTAAAACGTTTTATTTCAAGAAGAGGTAAACCTCTCAAAATCTTTTCTGATAATGGCAAAAATTTCATTGGTGCAAAAAATGAGATTACTAAATTAGGCGATTTCTTAATTCAAAACAGCGATGAAATAATTAAGTTCAATACCGATATAGGCATTAATTGGCATTTTATTCCTCCCAGATCTCCAACATTCGGCGGACTTTGGGAAGCAGGAGTTAAAAATGTAAAAACCCATTTAAAAAGAATACTGTCAAATGTAATACTCACATATGAAGAGTTCTCTACTATATTAACACAGGTTGAATCAGTTCTGAATTCCAGACCACTAGTACCTTTAACGGCAGATCCAAACGATACAGAAGCACTCACTCCTGCTCACTTCCTCATAGGTCGTTCCTTTTCCAACTTACCTGATCCTAGCGTTAAAGACATACCAATGAATCGACTAAACAGATATCAGCTACTCAAACAATTAACTACTCATTTTTGGAACAAATGGTCCAAAGAATATATAAATCAACTACAACAACGTACCAAATGGAATTCGCAAACTGAGAAGATAAAGATGGGCACCTTAGTAATAATCAAGGACGACAACATTCCTGCTGCACAATGGCGTATTGGCAGAATCTTGGAACTGCATCCAGGCAAGGATGGCGTCACAAGAGTGGTAACACACCTTGTCGTGGTCGGGGGGCTCAGTACCCTAGTTTGGAGGGGAAGCTAAGTGTCCTACCGCAGGGTATTGCACCCTACGGGGAGTAGCGCCCCCGCGGTTACCCAGCTGGAAGCGTTGTGTGAACAGATGTCTCTTGGGTCTCTGTACCCATGCGTTCACCCACGTGTTAGCCTTGCGTGGAGACCCGTAAGCCGGAGAAGGGAATCCTGGTGGTTGAGGTGACAACACTCTGCGGGGTGGTTTGCGCCAACACACCACTTTGGCCCCGGATTCGGTGTAAACGGGCGGCTGCGGAATAACCCACCGTAGTCAACCGGCCGTTGTTTTGGGTGAGTTATCTGGGCATGGGGGTCACCCTATGGAAGCCGTAAGACTGATCTTGTGCCAGCGCGGTCACGAGACTGTCGAGCGGTGTACTACGGGTGTCAGTCGTGTTTGGGTCGCTATATCCCTTGGTTAGCCCTGGCGCAGCGCCAGTTTGTGGTGGCTGCGTCCCGTTTTGAGGCTCCATGGAGGGTGGGGGGCCAATGGGATGAAGCTTTCTTTATTTTATGGAGAACGAAAACTCCAATGCTCCGCGCGAGACAGAGGTGTCCCCCTCTATAAATATGGACGTGGACAGCGGTCATCCACAAGAAAGATCCGCTAAACGTCCCAGCGATACTGCTGGAATTGGCACTCCGCCAAGTAGGGCCGCCTACCCTGAGTTGTCTAACCCAGAAAAGAAACAAAAATTTACTCAAGAGACGATGGGTTCTGTCCCTCGGTTCTTAGTAATTAAGAAAAATGACGGATCTGATTTTGCAAAGTCTAGCCCCTTTGTCATATATCGTGAAGTCTACGGGTATATTGGAGAAACTGCGTCAAGTAGGAAGATATCTGGTGGTCTACTAGTTGAATGCAAGACGGACAAACAATCAATGAGGCTTCAAGAATGTCGCAGGATTGGTGGTGTCGACGTGATCGTCTCACCCCATGGATCACTTAACGTGGTCCGTGGAGTGGTCACTTGTCGTGATCTGCTTAATTGTTCCCTTGAAGAAATTTGTGAGGACTTGAAGTCACAGGGCGTTATTGACGCGAGGCGTATTACATCGCGAAGAGATGGGGTTGTTGTGAACACCTCATCCATTATCTTTACCTTTGCTCGGCAATCCTTGCCAGCTAAGATCAAGGCCGCTATGTACAGTCTACCTGTCAGGGCATATATTCCAAATCCTCTAAGGTGTTTCAAGTGTCAACTTTTCGGACATACGGCTTTACGGTGTACCCGTGAAGCTAGATGCGCATGTGGCAATCAGCCACATGACGGTGTAGCGTGTGGTCCTGCCAAATGTTTGAATTGTGGTGGTGAACATTTGGCACGCTCGCGAAAATGTCCTAAATACCTAGAGGAAATGGCCATCTCCGAATACCGGACCGTCAAAAGGTGCAGTTATTTTGAGGCACGTGATGCAGTTAAACGCACCATGCCTAGTCATATGACAGTGTCGTATGCACAGGCTGCGAAGACTGCACCCGAAGCTCAATCACGGCTAGTCGAAGATCTGGCAAAAATGCTGGTTCCTCAGTTGAGGAAAATGGTCCAGGAGATGATGCCCGACAGGCAGAATGTTACATATAAGCCGCGATCAGCAAAAGTTACTTCTAATCCTCACATTGCGTCTACCTCGTCTACCTCCAATATACCTTTAGTTAAGGAAGTGCCAATTACGGCCGCATCAGACGGCCAATTCCGGGAGCCACGCGTGTCACTTTCCCGGGTGGCAAGCGGCTCCCAAATCACTTCGATCCCTAGTCAGGGATCGAAGGTTGATCCGATTCCATCTCTGGAATCGGATAGTTCTTCTATCGATGGCATCCAGTTATTGGATGCCAGAACGAAGAAGAAAAAGGGCTGGCAGAAAGGGGTTCCCCGGAAACCCCGCCCGAAGGATGACAGGAATAGTAATTAAGCTCTCTACAGTCGTTTTATTTAATTCCACCTTCATCAGTTATGCTAGTGCAGTGGAATTGTAATGGGCTAGTATCTCACCTTGGCGAGTTTAGACTGCTCCATGCTGACTTGCACCCGTTGTGCATTTGTTTGCAGGAGACACGTTTCACTCCAATTGAGATATTCCGTCTTCGTGGCTTCGACATTTTGCGCAATGACGTCCCGCGAGGGGGTCGGGCGCATGGGGGTGTTGCAATACTATTGGAACAGTCGGTTCCGCACCGTCACGTGATTCTGAATACAAGGTTGCAGGCCGTCGCGGCAACCATTCTCGCACCTATTCGAATCACAGTATGCAACATCTACCTCCCCGATGCCAATTGGGGAGTGAGTGATTTGGAGGAGCTGGTCCGTCAGTTGGAGCCCCCGTTTTTGTTGTTGGGCGATTTCAACGCCCACAACATGATGTGGGGTTCTGTCAATACTGACGCACGCGGACACCTCATTGAGACCTTCCTCGACCGGAACGATTTGGTCTTGCTAAATACCGGGCAGAACACGTTCATGAACTTTCGTTCAGGAACATTCTCCGCCATCGATTTATCGATGTGCTCTGCAACTTTGGCAGCTCGTTTCGGTTGGCAGGTGATCCCTGACCTGTACGGGTCGGATCATTTTCCCGTCTCAATCACTCTCCTAAATCGCGGCGTTAGTACCGCGACTTGTCGAAGCCCGAGGTGGCGATTCGACCGGGCTGACTGGTCGGAGTTCGCTACAAGCCTCGCTCTTCCACCACCGAGCGCTGATATAAACGAAACTGTAGAGAGTTTAAATTCCTGTATTCTGGATGCAGCACACCAGAGCATCCCTTATCTTCATCGAGACCTCTCGGTCGTGTAGTTCCATGGTGGTCCTCTGACATCGCGGATGCGATCCGCGAGAAGAGGAGACTTCTTCGCATATACAGGCGACACCCTACCCTTGATGGATTCATATCCTTTAAAAGGGCTCGTGCACGAGTCCGTCGACTCGTGATTTAGGCCAAAAAGTATAACTGGCGAGAGTATGTAACCTCCATACAGTCTGACACTCCTCCATCTGAGGTATGGAGAAAGGTGCGGACAATGGACGGTCATAGGAAGTTCAATCAGATTACTATGCTCCAGGTGAATGGCGTTGAGTATTTGGACGAAAGGTCGATCGCGAATGTCTTCGCAGGACACTTTGCGTCCGTTAGTAGCACGGACAACTACCCTGAGCAATTCATCGCTCAGAAGGATAGGTTGGAGGCTCCCTTGGACTTGCACACATTGGAAAGTCATGAGTACAATCTCCCGTTTTCTATGCGGGAGTTGGACCGTGCTCTCCAAGGATCGGGTGATGTGGCTGTCGGCCCTGACAACATTCCTTACGGAATGTTGCGTAACTTGCCCGATCGTGCCAAGGAGCGTCTCCTGGACGTATTTAACACACTGTGGCGGGATGGTGCCTATCCAGACCGTTGGCGTGAGGCAGTAGTTGTACCGTTGCTCAAACCTGGTAAGGACCGTGAGCTCTCCATTAGTTATCGGTCAATCTCGTTAACTTGCCATACGGCAAAGTTATATGAGAAGATGGTTAACGCCCGACTATCTTGGCACTTGGAGGCGCACGGTCTTATCGTTTCTTACCAGTGTGGTTCTCGTCGGGCACACTCGACGACCGACCTCTTGGTCTATTTAACCAACGCCATTCAAGTCAGTTTCATGCGCCGCAACCATCTTGTTGCTGTTTTCTTCGACATGGAGAAGGCGTTTGATATGACATGGAGACATGGTATTCTGCACAAGCTTGTTTCTTGGGGCATTCGTGGCCCAATGGCCCTGTTTGTGAAGAACTTCCTAAGTGACCGGTCCTTCTGTGTCCGGGTCGGAGGTGCATGCTCTGCTAGTTATCCACTGGATAATGGGGTCCGCCAAGGCTCCACGATCAGTGTGACTTTGTTCATGATTGCCATCAACGAAATCGCACGTCACGTTAAAGCGTCTGTTGGCAAGTGTCTTTATGTTGACGATCTTACTATTTTCACCTCGGCATCGACCGTTGCTTTATGTAAGCATCGGTTACAGGCGGCCATACGAGAGGTTAGTGAGGCGGCTACGTCTGTCGGTTTCCGCTTTGCGGCGGAGAAGTCGGTTGTCGTTGACTTCTGTCGACTTCGAAAACCGCACCGTCCACCGTCGCTCACCCTCTATGATGCACCCATTAGGGTTGTTAACGAGGTGAAGTATTTGGGAGTTACATTTGACAGAACGCTAACCTGGAACAGGCACATTGTGTCCGTTGTTGCGAAATGTCGCCAGTCGTTGAATGTCATAAAATGTCTTAGTCACATTGGTTGGGGGGCTGATAAAGAGTCCCTTTCACGAATCTATTCGGCTCTGGTTCTATCCAGAATCGATTACGGGTGTGTCGCCTATTGCACAGCGAAGAAGTCTTACTTGAAAAAACTGGATGTTGTCCACAACGCTGGAGTACGCCTCGTATCCGGGGCATTTCGCACCAGCCCGATCAACAGTTTATTTTGCGAGTCGGATCTCCCGTCGCTTTCGATTCGCCGGCATCGCCTCTGTGCGAATTACGTTGCAGGGATCTGGTGCAAACCATACCATTTCGTACATCCAGTGTTGTTCAACAATCGTGCAATCGAGGTCCAGTTTTTACGTAGACAGTCAAGTACACCACCATGTGGACTACATTTACGTAGATTGTTCGCCGCCATTCCGGATATGCCATCTTCTTGCTATCCGTCGTTGTATGCCGATCCTTCTCCATGGTCACCCGTGAGGTGTCAGTTTAACCTGCACCTGGCGGAGTGGAGAAAGGACTCGACTCCCTCTGCTCTCTATCTGAACTTGTTTAAAGAGTTCATAGCAGACTTCAGTAATGCGTGTGTCATCTATACGGATGGGTCGAAGTCTGCTGGTGGCACAGGTTGTGCCTTTGTAGTAGACGAGACCCGTCATGTTGTCCCACTATCGCCCACGTGCTCCGTCTTTACAGCGGAGCTTACCGCCATTCACCGCGCTCTTGAGCACTGTCAAACTGCTCATGGTCCGGAGGCCATTCTTGTGTGCAGTGATTCGCTGTCTGCGATTACTGCGTTGCAGGATGGTTTCTCCGGCGACCCCGTCGTTCGCGTTATCCACGCTAGTCTGGCCAGTTTGGCCAGTGCCGGTATGGGAGTGACGGTGATGTGGATTCCCGGTCACGTGGGAATCCCCGGGAACGTTGCCGCTGATTTGGCTGCCAATGAAGCGGCATCCCTCCAATATGACGGGTCGGTTCCGGCACGTCTCGATGACATACGCTTGCTGATCTCCTCGAACTGCAATCGCTTGTGGCAAGAGGAGTGGGAGCAATGCAACGCCAATCTGCGTGCGATCAAGGGCCATGTGGAGAAGTGGGGGACTCCTGCGTCGCTGACGCGACGTGAACAGGTTGTCGTGACACGACTCCGCATTGGCCACACACGCTTGACACATAGTTTTCTTTTGCTCGGTGAACCGGCACCGATGTGTCAGAGGTGCAACTGTACTGTCACAGTTGCACACATTCTTTCAGCGTGTCCTGTCTATGTCGAGGCTCGTAGACGTCATCTTCCATCTGATGACATAGCTGTAGTACTCAGCAATTCACCTGCTGCTGTCACAGCTCTCCTCGCCTTTCTCCGGGAGGCGAGGTTATTTAGTTCCATCTAGCTGCGGAGATAGATGGCATTGTGTTCTTTTTGAGTCAACTCTCGTTGACTCGTGCCATTAGGCACTTTTTCGCAGAGATGCCGGGGTAATGGTGTGCGTAATTTCCCTTTGAGATTGCGGTCACCATTGGCACTGGCACTGCGCTGCGTTTGTACGCTTTATGTCTATAAAAGACAAGTTTTCGGCCGCCTAACACCACCACCATCAATGGCCATTATTATTATTATTATTATAATTATTAAAGATTTTTAATCTTTAAGCCTCGCAGGGCAAATGGCCTTTGCTGCCGCGCCCTTACGTCAGCCAAAAAAAAAAAAAAAAATGTGCGAACAACACAGTGAAACGTGCAGTGAATCGTGTATGTGTCTTACCCGAAAAATTTCAATGCGATGTGTAGTATAACTATATAGGATTAACCATTAATCAGATGGCATTTTCTTTGATTTTTTGTTTAACTTAAATTTGTTTATGTAATTTTGAATTATATAATATTTACTATGCTAATTGTTCTATGTAATTATATGTTTCAAGCCTGTGTGGGCAATCTTACGTATAACTTTTCTTTATTTATATTTGTAATTATGCATATAGTCTCAAAGATGGCAGCACTGACTGGTATTTGGTGGAGAATGAGGGGACGAAAAGCGGTTGAGTGACAGCCATTATTAATTGTAGCCACGTTTATTTGTGTCATAATAAATATCAATTTTTCTACTGTAAATAAGGTTATTATTAATCCGAAAAGTATATAAAATCCTACACATATAATATATATTTTATAGTTACCAATGTTCTTTATATTGTATAATAAATTTATTTTTTAGATACATGTGTGTGTAAAAATTTAAATAAAATAATATATTTTTCCTGTTTAATAACGTAATGCCAACTTTCCGAGAAAAAAATTACTAAATTTTTTAAAAATTCATTGAGACTACATTATATATCCGATTTTGATCAAATTTTCAGAAAAGATTTCCCTAGTGCCCACATAAATTTTGTAATTTTAACAAATTACAGTGTTGCCAACTTTCCGAGAAAAAATTACATTCAAAATAAATACACAATCATGCCATTTACCAAATAGGGTGTGGCACAAACTTTTTCCAGTATCCCCAACATATAACAAAACACACACACACACACATATATATATATATATATATATATATATATATATATATTTATATATATATATATATATATATATATATTTGTTATCTTGTGAGTATATTAATTTTTATTTAATTTTTGTACATTAATTATACATCTATTTGTTATTTTGACAAATTTTGTTTCAATTTTATTATTAATGGCATTATATTTTTTATATTGATAATTAATATTTTGTATCAATCTTTTTATTTGACTTTTTAATGTTAAAACACTTTTTAAATACAAAAAATGAAAACAAACTTTCAAGATAATAAGATAATTCTTGTCTCAAGTATTCAAGAGTTTTGAAATATATATGTATGTAAAAATGCGAAATACGTCTCTGTAATTTTAAGCTTGTTTTTCTAAAAGTGTTGTAAATCGTCCCTTTTCTAATAGCATGCTGTAAAATAGCAACGAAGTCAATTCCAAATAATTTGAACAGCACTATACGGCCAGAGTCGAGTTACGGCCCACGGGTAGTTACGGTCAGAATGTAGTTACCTTCAACATTGAGTTACGAGCAGCAGTAAGAATGATTCAGTTTTAAGTTACATTTTGGATTCATATTTTATCGTTAAATTTATAAGTAATTATTTTGTATTATAGTTAGGAAAAATATCTGCAATATTTTTAGTTATCGCCAGTGCCGTATTAAATTTCTCCCCATTCGATAATATTTTGTTGGGACAATCATCGATGTCTACATTTACGTCTTCTGTATCCATACTTAGTGCAAATATCTTGAATCAAAGCAAGTTCTTGAAAATATGTCCAAATTATTATATTTTCTTATCATAAGAATATACTGTATGTTATGTTTATGTTTAAATAGCCAATTGCATATACATACAGTATGTATAAGTAGCCAATTGCGTATACATACTGTATGTATAAATAGCTACATCCTTTTTTTTTTAAAATATGTTTTTGTTGTCAGTTGATGTATTACGGGAAAAATAAGAAAAACAATCCAAGCTACATAGTTTTTAATTTAGAAAAAGAAATACATCTGTTGCAAATATCCAACGTCATGCAAATACAGATATTAATTTTCGTGAAATAATTTAACCCTCAGTTTCATGTGGTTATAAATTTGCAACAAACAAATTTATATTATTTTCACTTATTAAGCGGCTGGTCATGGTGTAGCTTATCTGCTACTCACTATACAGCATATGTATAATGCAATACTCCAGTCATAGATGGCGTTTGATGTGCAAAATTGAATGACAATTGAAATGTAAGTGCATGTCGAATTGACAGCTTGACAGCCGTGAAAGCGTGGGCAACAAGTACAAATGTTTCTACTGGAATTATTCAATTGATTGTCACAAAAGTGGTGCAAAGGGTGGTAAAAGTATGTGTATAAGCTCAGAATAAATAATTTACTAGTTTCACACATAATGCTGATTATATCAGCTGTTAAAATAATATGTTGCATATCTGCAACATCATGGTTATTGGCTAAAATATGAGCTATTGTGTTTGTAGATGTGGAATGCCCGAAGACCCTTGACTGATGCCGAACTTCTGGAGATTATAACTAATTTCGATGCAAGTGAAGATGAGTACGAAGGTTTCTCCGAAACTGATAGTATTGGTGACCCCGAGTATGTCGCAGTGGGGAGCTATGTTGAAGACGATGTTAGACAAAACGATGTCTGCTAATTTAGAAAATGTAGATGAAAGTGATACTGAGAAATCTGACACTGAGCGAGTACAGACGGAGAAAGGCAATATCCATCTTTCTACGTCTACATGCGTAACAAAGAAATTGGCAAAAAAGATTATGTGGAAAAAGCGTCATTTGATACTTGATAATAATGCAGTATCATTTAGAGGTACATCTAAACATTTCAAACTAATTGATGGAGTTAGAGACCCTGTACAAATGTTTTAGATATTTCTTTACTGATGAATTTTTGACAAAAATAGTTGAACAAAGCAATCAGTACAGCGTACAAAAGAATTATAACAAGCCGATAAATATGTCTGTACAAGAACTTATAAAATTTGTAGGTATATGTCTGCACATGTCTGTATTACCACGAACACGTTGTTATTGGAGACATGACATCGGTATACCAAATAGAGATACTATGACCATCAATCGGAAAGAAAACATTTAGCACCGCTTACCCAAATGTTTAACATGACAGAGGGTGATATAGAGTAACTAGCCACATTCATGGGTCATACATCTGAAGTACATAGAAAGGCCTTCAAGCTTCCGGATGATGTATACCAAACTGCAAAAATATCTAAATTAATACTACTTATGGAAAAAGGATCTGCTGGAAAAGACAAAGGTAAAACGTTTGATGAAATTGACATAACTAACAGCTTTCACCGTCCCCGGCAAGGGCCTCTATCAGTTCAAAGTCTTGCCATTCGGACTACACGCAGCACCAGCCACGTTTCAATCACTATTGGACTCTGTCATTGGCCCAGAATTAGAACCGTTTGCATTCGCCTACTTGGACGACATTGTTATAGCAAGTACCACGCTGGAGGAGCACAATTGTCATCTGCGAGAAGTTTTTACGCGACTCAAAGCAGCGAATCTGCAAATAAACCCAGATAAATGCCAGTTCGGACTCAGAAAAATTAAATACCTGGGACACGTCGTCACCGAGAAGGGTATACAGGCTGATCCGGATAAAGTGGAAGCTATTACCAAGATGGCACCTCCAACCAACGTACGTGAACTACGACAGCTCCTCGGCGCCGCTTCCTGGTACCGTCGCTTCATCAATCAATTCTCCATGGTAGTGGCACCACTCACAACACTGCTCCGTAAGAAGCAACCTTGGAGATGGGGTCCACAGCAAGATGCAGCATACCACCAACTCCAACTCGCTCTAACCACAGCACCAGCTCTCGCCTGTCCAGACTTCAGCAAACCATTTATCTTACAGACAGACGCTTCAGACACCGGCATAGGAGCAGCACTGGTACAGGGTAGTATCGAACAGCCAACGGCAATTGCATACATAAGCCGCACGCTGACAACTACTGAAAAAAACAAGCACAGTGACAACCGAGCAAGAAGAAGAAGAATATTAATTTCATCTTAATAAAGCACGGTTGACTTGTGTTATATAGCATTACAATGGGTGATAAAGAAGAAAAGCCAGGAGGTAGTCAATCCACAGCTAGTGAGACCTCAAACTCTCCACTGATTGATTACAAGGCCATAGGTAAGATTGAGTATGATCGCTGTAGAGAACTCTTTGTTGGCCAATTTCCCACTGATTATGCCGAAATAGCGAATGAAGGATTCTATTAACTGGTCCCAGCAAAAGCAAAGGACAAGTTATCTGCAATTTCTGGCACTTTAGCATACTCAGGGTTTGCTCCCCAAGAGATACTGAAACAATTTTTACTTAAGAGCAAAGCTGCTAAACCTGATCAAGGTCACTGGTCCATAATAGATCCCAAAGGGGAGCTGTTATGGGAAATCACTAAAGCCTCAGATGTGAAGCAAGACTTGTTAATTTTTGTCCTCATATTTGCCACCAGGGGCACAAAGCTGAAGAAAATTAAGAATAAGATAGATGCACAGTGGGTTGATGTTCTGACCTATAAGGCCAATCAGTATGGCATTGCAGATGATATCAGTGCTAAAGATCTGAAACGGACCACAATAACTATTGCCAGATTGGCTGCAAGCCTACCACATTCGGTCTGCTGGCTCCATCATATCAAAGTAGCCAGATCATACATCAATGTTTCTCTGATCAATAAGGGGCTCGACCCAAAGATTCCAGATGGCCTTCTGTGCAATTCAATCTGCCCACTGTTGCCACAGGACTTGGGGAGGGATAGTACTTGCTTGAGGAATTATGCCTATCTGTTCTCCTTCTTCACTGATAGAGTAATAAACAAGAAGAAGTATGAGAAAGGAAACTTTGCCGACACACTATCAGAAGTGGAGAAATTTGCAGATGCTGCCATGAACTCACCCTTTTTTGCTGAGGAAGTTAGGATGATGTTTATGAAACTATTTGGCATAACCAATGATAATGGTCAAATAAAAACTGGTTTTAGGTCCAGCTTTGAGACACTAGGGTCATTTTGGAAGTTGGTGATCTGCTAGGAATGTAGATGAAGCTCTTAATAGGGTTGCTGTTGCTGCTAGTAAGCTTGATTTGCCCTCCAAGCCCTCATCTGCAAGATCTAAGGATGGGTATGAATCACCAACAGATGATGAGACTGATGGAGGAACCCGTGAGGAAAAAAAGCCAACACATGCAGCTGCAAGCTCAGGGGCTGTTAGTTCATTAGGTGCAAAAGCTAAACCTCAACAACAGACCAAGGATAAGAAGAAGGGTAGAGCAGGGGTTGGAAAATCATCAAAACCAACTTTTTCTTATGATGCTGAGAAAAAAGTTGTCAAATTTGACCACTCTGATAGATACAAAGACATTAATACCATTACTAAAGATATCAAACCACTGATCACTGCCAATGATAAGGTGAATGCAGTGTTGTCATTCATATATAACAACTTTGATAATGCTACCAACTCAGAACTAGTCTATGAGAAAGCTAGAGAGTGCATAAAAGATATAAGAAAGAATGTATCATCAGATAGTGTATTCCATTCCAAGGTTCTTTTGGCCATAATTGAAAACATAGAGAGTGCAGCGAAAGGACCCTGGTTCGATCCCAGGTTGAGGCGATAAGATTTTTTCATTTTCAGATTATTCCTTTATGATTGTATTTGAGTATTAACTGTATTTAAATGATATATCTATCAACTAACCAGATTAATGAATTATATATGATTGCACTATTGCACGAACCAACACCTTTCATAAGTATAGTTCTTATATGTATTTAGACATTAAAAATTAATGATATTGCGTATTTGTTGACTATGAAAAATTATGAATAGAATGCGTACTGAAAATGATTAGGTTTCATTCGCTCGATCTGTAATGGTCTTGATAGCTCAGTGGTAGAGCATTCGCCCGGCAAGCGAAAGGACCCTGGTTCGATCCCAGGTTGAGGCGATAAGATTTTTTCATTTTCAAATTATTCCTTTATGATTGTATTTGAGTATTAACTGTATTTAAATGATATATCTATCAACTAACCAGATTAATGAATTATATATGATTGCACTATTGCACGAACCAACACCTTTCATAAGTATAGTTCTTATATGTATTTAGACATTAAAAATTAATGATATTGCGTATTTGTTGACTATGAAAAATTATGAATAGAATGTGTACTGAAAATGATTAGGTTTCATTCGCTCGATCTGTAATGGTCTTGATAGCTCAGTGGTAGAGCATTCGCCCGGCAAGCGAAAGGACCCTGGTTCGATCCCAGGTCGAGGCGATAAGATTTTTTCATTTTCAGATTATTCCTTTATGATTGTATTTGAGTATTAACTGTATTTAAATGATATATCTATCAACTAACCAGATTAATGAATTATATATGATTGCACTATTGCACGAACCAACACCTTTCATAAGTATAGTTCTTATATGTATTTAGACATTAAAAATTAATGATATTGCGTATTTGTTGACTATGAAAAATTATGAATAGAATGTGTACTGAAAATGATTAGGTTTCATTCGCTCGATCTGTAATGGTCTTGATAGCTCAGTGGTAGAGCATTCGCCCGGCAAGCGAAAGGACCCTGGTTCGATCCCAGGTTGAGGCGATAAGATTTTTTCATTTTCAGATTATTCCTTTATGATTGTATTTGAGTATTAACTATATATATATATATATATATATATATATATATATATATATATATATATATATAAATTACATGTGTGTAATATTGAATATCTGATAATTTTACTTTGCAGTCCAATTATATAACGATGAACCTGCAGCGTCTTGCGAATTAATCGATGAAAACGCTAGTTATAGCACACCACATACTTACTCCAGAAAAAGACAAGGTTTTAATTGAATGAATGGTATTTCGTATACTTATATTTGTTATATTTTTAGCATCATCATCATTTGAAAAATACCCATTCAAGGAAAATAGAAGAAAGACTTCTGAACGACGTGATGACCGAAGTGAGGCTACTGCAGAAGTAATAGATTTAAAGAAAAAACTATTAAAAATGCAAATCGACTCAGTGCAGAAAGAAATGGATCACAAAGCTAGAATAGCAGCTATAACTATCGAAAATTGGTTGAAACCGCGGTCGTCAATTTTTAATAAAAAAAAGAAAAAATACGAGTGGAAATCAAGACAAATAAATAAATTTTATTATTTTTTCCTAATTATCATCAACATTTCCACAGTGGATGTTTTATATAATTTTCATCATGGAACAAGTGAGTCTGACTTACTCGACCCATAGGTACAGGAGGTTTCTAGAAAAACGAGAAATAACAAGACTTAACATCTGGTTTAACAAAACATGTAAAAAGAAAAAGATTTGGCCACAATATATCAACAGCCGATTTATGAATCAAGACAGAAGATACAAGATGAAACAGAAAAAGGTATTGCTTAACAACGAGATAAGAAAACAATACAAGATTTTAAACAATGTACAAATTAACCTAAAAATTTTATATGATAAACTTAGTTGTTCTTTAATTAATATAGAATTAGATTATTTTTTGAAAGATTGTGAAGAAATGTTAGTTCATATTAGAGGTAAAAAATTAGCTACACTAAATAGAAAAATTAAGAAATTGGAACAAAACAAAAAACAGGCAGCTGAAATATTTCAAAATAATTATAATGAGGTTTCAGTTATTCATAAGTTTCACGATAGGATTCTTAAATTGTCAAATATTAACTTAACCGACGAACAAACTGAGTTATTAAGTTACGGGTTGAAATTTAACCCCTTCAAACAACCTACTGAAAAACAGATAGAAATTTTTGCAGCTGAAATGGAATACATTTTCAAACATTTAGATAATAGCGATGTAATAGACAGGATATTATTCCATATATCTAATTATTTTAATAAAACTAAAAATAATTCTAGTGTTAATAGAAATAACAATAAAAATAATATATAGCTCGATCTAACTTCGGTTAGAAACGGCAAAGTTTTTTTCTTATGAGTCATTTCTCAATGACTCGTGCCTTTAGGCACATTTTTGCAGAGATGCCGGGGTAATGGTGTCCGTAATTTCCGTTTGAGATTGCGGTCACCATTGGCACTGGCACTGCGCTGCGTTTGTACGCTTTAGGTCTATAAAAGACATGTATTCGGCTGCCTAACACCACCACCATCAATGGCCATTATTATTATTATTACCATTACTATTAAAGATTCTTAATCTCTTAGCCTCGCAGGGCAAATGGCCTTTGCTGCCGCGCCCTTAAGTCAGCAAAAAAAAAATAATAATAATGATCAATTAAAAACTTTCGAGAGAATTTAACAAAATTGTAAAAGATAATGATTTGATTGTTTCGAAATCGGATAAAGGAAATTGTATTACTATCTTGAATAAAACAGATTATATAGAAAAGGTTGATAACTTCATAATAAATAACAATATATCTAAAATAGACAACAATCCAACAAATGGTTTTGTTTCAAAAGTTAAAAATGCATTAAAGTTTTCTAAAGATTTTATAGAATTCATGAATGGGAAATATTTGTTGTCAATGAACCCAAGAGCACCGATTTTATATGGTTTACCGAAAATTCATAAAGAGGATATTCCCATCAGACCTGTTATTTCTTTTGTGGATTCTCCGACATATTCGTTAGCAAAATGGTTAAATAAAATTATTCAAAAAAAACTTTGACTATAGATCAGAATATAGTATTTCAAATAATGCTGAATTAGTTAATAAAATCAATAATATGATTTTAAATCACAATATGCTCTTGGTGTCATTCGATGTAACAAATTTGTTCACCAAAGTACCGGTGGTTGAAACTAAAGATCTGATAAAAGAGTTTTTAATAGATTGTAACTGGTCCAATGATTTTTGTACACAATTTTTCCATCTCTTGACAGTTTGTTTAGATCAAAACTTCTTTGTTTTCAATAACAACTTTTACAGAAACGAGGAAGGATTATTCATGGGTTCTCCTTTGTGCCCAACATTAGCAGAAATATTTTTAAAAAATTTCGAAAAACGCATTTTTAACGAAATCAATTTAGCTTCAAAAATAGAGTTTTGGGTGCGTTATGTGGATGATGTTTTATGTTTTTGGAATGGTAGTGTTAATGTCATAATCTGTAATTTTATACTTAAGTTGTTGGTATCAGACATTGTGTGTGCTGCCGACTTCAAGTCAGTGTTGTCGCGTTTGAGCATGAGTGTACACGCACGGGTGACGCTAACAGCCGTTAACATAAAACAGTGTTTGTATTACAATTAATTCAAAATAAAACTATACAGTCCATTGCTATTCAACATAAAATTTGGTCAATCAAACCAGATAAGTAATCAGCAGCATTCAAGCAAAGAAAACATCGCATCTAACAAGCAAGAAGCAAGCAAGCGTGTGACGCCATCACGAACCACCATTACCCGGTTACACAATCGCCCAGTTCATACAGCGGACCAGGTATATAGTGTATAAAATCACACTGAAAGGTAAGTGAGAGCATTTCTTATATTCATTTTCATACTTCTTGTTCCTTATCCTAAATTTATCATGGCTTCATGCGAGACATTGATACGACAGCGTGGTGCAGTAAAAGCAAAATTGACAACATTTTCTAAGTTTGTTGTTAATGTGAAACAAAAACTAGAGCAAGAAACAAGTGACAGGGTAAAAGCAAAACTTTCCATTGAATTGCAGATGAGGTTAGATAAAACAGAAATGCTGTTGCAAAAGTTTGAAGAGATTCACTATGCAATAGAAGAATCAGAAGCTGCA
Organism: Clivina fossor; assembly: GCA_963966155.1. NCBI lineage: Eukaryota > Metazoa > Arthropoda > Insecta > Coleoptera > Carabidae > Clivina > Clivina fossor. The sequence continues at coordinate 3,146,209 of OZ014556.1, read as the reverse complement.
GAATCAGAAAATGAAGACGCAGATCGTGAGCGGAATGATGAACTAGATCAATTTGAAAATGATTATTATAATGAAATGGCAAATGCAAAGCAATTATTAGACGAATACAAACATGATACGGATGACACACAGTCAGAATCACAACGATCAGTACACTACTCAAATGTAACAGGATCAGATCAAGGGTTAAATGTGAAGCTACCACAAATAAATCTACCGAAGTTTAGTGGAGAATATGAAAATTGGTTGGAATTCCGAGACACGTTTCAATCACTTGTACACAATCATGAAGGAATTACTCCAATTCAAAAGTTCCACTACCTACGGGCATCATTAGAAGGTGGAGCATCACAAATAATTCGATCAATTGGATTGTCAACAACCAACTATCAAGTTGCGTGGGAACTATTGTGTGAAAGGTATGATAACAAATCATTACTCATAGATAATCACATTAAAGCTTTATTCAGTTTGCCGACCTTAACAAAGGAATCGGCAAAAGAATTAATGTATTTTGTTGATGCAATGTCAAAACATGTTAGATCATTAGACAATCTTCAAGAATTGACCGAACAACGAGATACATTAATTGCATACTTAATTACAAACAAGATTGACAAGACCACCGCAAGAGAGTGGGAACAAAAAAGGCAGGGACAAGCAATTCCTACACTAGAGGAATTAAAAGCATTCTTGAGACAAAAGGCAGACTTATTACACAAAATGGAACAAAGAAACAAGACAGAACAAGAATCAGTCAAGAGCAAATATGAAAAATCCAAACCAACGTTCAATAAATCAGCTGTGCATTTAAATGCGGAAAACAAATACAATTGTAAACTTTGTAATGCTAACGAACATCCGTTATACAAATGCTCAATATTTATTGACAAAAATCCAATTGAAAGAATGAAAACGGTCAAACAATTAAATCTTTGCATAAACTGTTTCAGATTCGGTCATCATGCAGTTAAATGCAAAGCTGGCAAATGTAGAAAATGTGACAAGCAACACAACACAATGCTGCATGATGGACAAGAAGATAAACAACAATCAAAAACTGAAAATGCCAAATTCACTACAGTGACTGCCAACGCCATAATGCAACCATCGCAAATTCTCTTGGCAACAGCTACGATTAAAGTCAAGGACAATCAGGGCAAATATTATGCAGCACGGGCACTACTAGATAGTGGATCGCAATCGAACTTTATCACAACCAAATTTGCGGACAAATTAAAATGTTCATTAAATAAAAGCGTACTTATTGTCACAGGCATAAGCAAAAATAAAACTTCAATTGATAAAAACACAACATTGGAAATTAGTTCAGATCAAGGCAATTTTAGAAAATCAATGGAATTTCTATTAATTCCCAAAATAACTTGCAATTTACCAACATCGCAAGTCACTATAGATAATTTACCAGATGTAAGGTTAGCAGACAAAAATTATAACAAGCCAGGTGAAATTGACATGCTATTAGGAGCTGAATCGTACTTTGATTTATTGCTCAACGAACAGATAAAATTAGGACATAAGGCACCAATTTTACAAAAAACAGTGTTTGGTTGGATTATCTCCGGACCGATCAACAATAACTCAAGTAAGGCAAATCAAATGACATACACTCATATCGCAATCGAAAACAAGTCACTTGAAACCAAAATAGAAAGGTTCTGGAAGATTGAAGAACTACCAGAAAGAAAACATCTATCAACGGAAGAACAAGAGTGTGAACAGCATTATAAAGAAACATTCTTACGAAATGAATTAGGACGATTTATCGTTAGTTATCCATTCAAGGCAAGTCCAACAGTACTGGGAGAATCCAAGCAAATAGCAGTCAACATATTCAAATATTACGAAAAAAGAATCGCAACGAATGATTATTTAAAACAACAATACACTTCATTTATGAAAGAATATGAAGCTTTAGGGCACATGACAAAGGTAGAGGACCAGGATGATGTAAAACTAACAAACTACTTACCTCATCATGCAGTCTTCAAACAAAACGATGAACACAAGAAAATACGCATAGTATTCGACGCAAGCTGCAAAACATCAACAGGATGGTCTTTCAACGATATCCTCAAGACAGGACCCACAATTCAACAAAACCTATTTGAAATAGTTACAAGATTTCGACAACATCAATATGTATTGACGGCAGACGTAACAAAAATGTACCGTCAGATTCTCATAAAGGATGAAGAAAGAGATCTGCAAAGAATTGTTTGGAGAGAAAACTCAGACGAACCGATTCAAACATATAGATTGAATACAGTCACATACGGAACATCATCAGCACCATTTTTGGCAGTTCGATCATTGCAACAAATAGCATATGAATATATGAATCAATATCCCGCAACTTGTCAGCGAATTTTAGACGACTTCTACGTAGACGACATACTAACAGGTTGTGACAGCATAGTAGAAGCAAACAACTTGCAAATAGAATTAGATATTATACTAAAGTCAGCTGGATTTCAGTTAAGTAAATGGATGTCAAACTTTAACAACAAAACAGTCGACGAGCAAAATGCAATCAAGGAACTTTTTACAGAAGGAAACAAAACAACAAGGACTTTAGGTATATCATGGAATTCAACAAAGGATGTCTTTTCGTTTAATATATTGAAGGACTCTGCTGAAGCATTAACCAAGCGGCAAATTCTAACCAAAATAAGCAAATTATTTGATCCTTTAGGACTATTAGGACCAACAACAACATATGCTAAGATAATAATGCAAAGCCTTTGGCAAATAAAATCTGATTGGGATGCTTTAGTACCAAGGGTCATTTACGAAAAATGGAAGGAATTCCAAGAAACAACGGTTTGTCTAAACGATTTGAACATACCTCGCAGCATAATACAACCAAATTCCAAAACAATAGAATTACATGGCTTTGCAGACGCGTCAGAAGATGCCTACGGCGCTGTCATCTATCTACGATCAACCAATTACGAAGGTGAACATTCAATAAGATTAGTGTGCTCAAAGTCCAGAGTCGCACCTCTTAAGAAAATATCACTACCGCGACTGGAATTGTGCTCAGCATTACTATTGTCAAAGTTATACAAAACGACAAGACGAACATTGACCATGAACATCGATAACGAAACCTTGTGGTCAGATTCTACTATAACATTATGGTGGATAAACACAGAACCGCACAAACTAAAAACATTTGTGGCAAACCGAGTGTCGGAAATTCAAACAAACACCGAAAATACGCAGTGGCGTCATGTCAATTCGAATGAAAATCCCGCAGATTTGTTATCACGGGGATGTTTACCCCAAGATATTGTGAGAAACAAACAATGGTGGAATGGACCAAGTTGGTTGGCGCAAGATAAAGAAATATGGCCATTCTCTAACATACAATTGGAGCGAGAATTACAACCCTCCGCACTAGAATTAAAACCAGAAACTTTACCATGTCATCAAAACACACAAGAATTTGATATTTTTCAAAAATATTCAACTCTCATAAAACTGCAAAGAATCATTGCATATTGTTTTCGATTCGCAAGAAACACTAAAACCAATACAAAATCATACGGTTCATTAACAGTAACGGAATTAGACGATGCATTAACTCGCTTAATTCAACTAGCACAGGGTCAGTGTTTTTCAAGAGAGATCGAAGCATTAAAAAAGCAAAATCAAGTAAGTACTACGAGCAATTTAAAATCACTTCATCCATTCATAGATTCCGAAAACATACTGCGAGTGGGTGGAAGATTGTTACATTCTAACCTACCGTACGATCATAAACATCCGGTACTCTTGCCAAAGGGTCATCAGTTAACAAAACTAATCATTAAAGACGAACATGTACGATCGTTGCATGGTGGAATGCAAATTACACTAAGTAATATCAGGAAAGGATTTTGGCCTATTGCAGCCAGGGGATTGATTCGCAAAGTCATACATGACTGTGTAACTTGCGCAAAATCGAAAGCAAAGACACCTATCCAATTAATGGGTAATCTGCCGTATCACAGATTAAATCCAAGCAGACCTTTTACGAACACAGGAATAGATTTTTGCGGACCCTTTGAAACAAAATTAGTACGTATGAAAGGCAAAAGATCGATTAAAACATATGTCGCAATTTTTGTTTGTCTAGCAACTCGTGCAGTTCACATTGAATTGGTAACCGATTTATCAACGCAAGCATTCTTAGGAGCCCTAAGAAGATTCATCTGTCGCAGAGGTAAATGCACAACCTGTATTGTGATAACGCCACAAACTTCGTCGGGGCAAACAACGAATTACACAAATGGTACGAATTTCTGCAAACAAAATCTGTTCAAGATTCAATTCAAAACAAAATGATAGAAGAAAGAATAAAATTTCACTTTATCCCACCAAAATCACCGCATATGGGAGGCATTTGGGAAGCAGCGGTAAAATCTGCTAAAACACATTTTAGAAGAGCAGCAGCCAATGCTAATCTAACATTTGAAGAAATGACAACATTGTTAGCTCAAATAGAGGCGTGCTTAAATTCGCGTCCGCTTTGTGCTATAAGCTCAGATCCCTCAGACGAATCTGTACTCACACCTTCACATTTTCTAATTGGTGAACCCTCAGCCAATTTACCAGAACCTAATCTCCCATCAAATCCCAATGCTCTCACATATTGGCAAAAATTACAAAAAATTTATCAGCATTTTTGGGGACGTTGGTCCAATGAATACTTATCAACGTTACAACAGCGAGTCAAGTGGCAACGAAGAGGTACTCCAGTTCGATTAGGGGATGTAGTCATTCTTAAGGAACCCACTCCTCCAGCCACCTGGAAAATGGGCTACGTCGTCGAAACGCATAGTGGTAGTGATGGTGAAACTCGTGTTGTGAGTGTGAAAACAACCAAGGGTGTTGTAAAACGAGCAGTGCAAAAATTGTGTGTGCTACCAATAAATCACGATTTCAAATCGGATTTACCTTTAATAAATTAATATATGTAATCTTTTTCTTCTTTATTGTAATATTCGAGGCCAAGCAAATGTATTAAAGTTTTGAAGTTTACATACTTCAAGGTGGCCGGCTATGTTAATGTCATAATCTGTAATTTTATACTTAAGTTGTTGGTATCAGACATTGTGTGTGCTGCCGACTTCAAGTCAGTGTTGTCGCGTTTGAGCATGAGTGTACACGCACGTGTGACGCTAACAGCCGTTAACATAAAACAGTGTTTGTATTACAATTAATTCAAAATAAAACTATACAGTCCATTGCTATTCAACAGGTAGTATTCAGAAATTAAATGACTTTCATGATAAACTTAACAGCCTTTATTCTAACATAAAATTTACACTGGAAATTGAGGATAACAATAGAATAATTTTTTTGGATTTAACTTTAATAAAAAATAACAACAGTTTAGAATTTGAAATATTCAGAAAACCTACTCAAACTGATGATACTATTAATTTTAACTATTAATTTTTAATAAAATGGCGGCATTTAATTCATATATTCATAGATTATTTTCAATACCACTTAATTCAGTTAATTTCAACAAAGAAGTATTGTAACGCGGCGAAATTTAGAATTAAATATCAAATTAATTAAACAACAATTAACAATTTTAAGTTTAGAAAACTTTAATTATTCCGTGATTTTAGGACCCAACTACGTTATGTAAATGAATAACAAAATTTAAGTAACCCCAGTGAACTTTAAAAGTCGCCGAACTGCAAACAGAAAAGTACATAAAATGATTTGAAATAAAAGTCACATTTAGTTTAACTATGTCGATTTATTGTGCATGAGAAATTTGTAAAATTATATAAATATTTAAATATTTCAATATTTAGTGTTTGTCTGTATTTTGTTTATAATTTCATTAACAGATTTTCAATAAATGGTTAGTGGCGGCTCGTCAGTGCATCTTGTGCGCAAATAATAAATTCGATATAAAAACTCTAATAACAACGTAACTCAAAGAATCCTTTATTATACTTATAAATACTAACAAATGACAGGTGCTGGGTTATAGTCCTTCCGAATATACACAATTAAGCCAAATACTTTTTTTTCATAACTGCTATAGGTTTTTTTAAAACAATTAAAATATAGAAAATCGGTCATAAAACAAAAGCGAATCACCGAAATTTAAAATTTCATATACCATTGCATAGCATTTTAAAAGACCTTTCCAGTGATACCAAACTCGATTAGATTTGGATAAGATTTAATAAAAAGCAAGTTGTGACATGTTTAGGGGTCTTTTAGACCCATAAGTTTTCTTTTGGTTGGTCCTCATTTTTGATTCCCGACAACTTTGGTCTCTTAATATTTTTCTCTAAAGCGCATAGTTTTTGAGTTCCGCCTACCTATGTCTTTGTTTTAATATATACACTGAGCTGCGGGATATATAATTATGTTTATCTTACATCTTTATGTATGCTTGTATTTTATACATGTATAATCTTTCATGTATTTTATATATCGTTATGCATCATATATAGAAAAAATAATAATTTTTAAAAAAAAAACTTAAATATGAAGTGTTATTTACTAAAAGACGAGAAATAAATTGTAGTGAAGTAATCTCATTCGAATTACGTGACGTAAAACAAACAAACAAGCTACGATACAATCATATTTATATAATCCCTATAACCTACACCGCATTCCTTCCTATTTAGAGAGTTGTAATTAAGAAAAATCATGCTGCTTTTCTAATAACAACTCGGGGGCGATTGTAACCGTACGCATTTTCGGCTATATTTTCTTTAGAATAAGAGTGTTTATTTTCTACAATAATTATATTATTATATTTAGTCGGAACGACAAACACTTTTTAAATTCGTTTCCTGTGTAGATAATATACTTATAAACAAAACCTGAGATTACAGTCTGCAAATGCAGTAATATTTTACATAGTATGTTTACGAAAAAGAAATATAAATCTATCCTTGTCCTATCTCTCCCTACATCAATTTTAGCCAATTAAAGCTTTTTCAACTGTGCGCGAAATCCAGCAACGTCAGCTTCGTCAATCCTATTTGTTAATTAAAACAAAGAACTTCAATAGAAGAGGGGGGGGGGTTGCGAAAGAGAAGCCACTACCAATTGTTGAATACAACAAATACATGGAAGGGGTAGATCGCTGCAAAAGACGTTATTTTGGTACAAGATTTTTGTTCATGTGCTCCAAATTATTATGTACAACTCGTATCTACTGTTTTGCAGGTACTCCGAGAAAAACATGACTGTTTATGATTACCTGTTGTGTATTATTAACAAATTATTGCCCGAATCCTCTGAATTTCACAAATTTCAAGTAGCGAAGCACATGCCAACAAAAATAGAAGCAAGTGACAACTCCAAAAGGACATCTAGAAAAAGATGTCGCTTGTGCAGCAAAAATAAAATTAAAAAGGGAACGATATGGGAGTGTAAAGCTAGTCCAGAAAAGCCTGGATTGTGCACTGGACCGTGTTTTACTTGTATCACGCAAAGATTAAAAAATAGCATTTCAATGTTTGACGAAAGGTATACCATATTATTTTAGTTTCATATAGTATTCATAAGTGTGTTTTAATTTCATCTTTTATATAATATTGATCAATAAAGATAAAAAGCAGAAAATACTAGTTTTCGTTATACTGCCTTTCATTTTCATTCAAAATACTGCCGAATACTACGAACGCCATTTGGCGTCATACGCACATTTATATAAAATTCTCTAAATGTGTGTATGACGCCAATTGACGGCTGTCGCCCAAACTGTCATAAGTGTCATTGTAGCAACATTTTAAGCGAAACACCAACTTAGCTCCACGTTAAACACAGTATACAGCATTTTTTTCTAAAAAAAAATCTCTGCCGCACCTGCGGGTAGCACGATGCGGCCTTTACGCAGCGAATGGGTTAAACAGCTGTTCACGATCTTGCCCCGTACATGGGGCAAGTTCGAAGTAGTTGTCACTTTTTACACTTTTCTATAAAACATAAAATTCCCAACGAATTATAGAGTATTAATTCCACTTCACGTTGATACCAATTTATATTAAATATTTAAAAAAAAAATTTTAAAAATATTTAAACTTAATCTTAACAAAAACCGGTACGACCTTAGATTTCCAAAAAAAAAACTTTTAATTATTCGATAAATATTAAAAATATAAAGAATTTGATAAATATATTACATATTTTATTAAAATAAAAACAATGAAGGTATGTTGTTATATCGGGAAAGTAAAGTACGTTTTTCTGGGTTCAATCATATGTCTCATAAATTATTTGAAATAATTTAAATTACTAAGAAACAAAATCCATCTCGATTATTATTTATTGTCATACAAATTAAGCCAGGGCACTTGGAAGAATTTTTTAGTGTATTAAGAAATAAGGGCGGTTATTCAAACAATCGCACTTGCAAGCAATTTATGGCTTCTTTTAAAAGGCTATTAGTTCGGACAGATATAAATGACTGACATGGTAATTGTGCTGTTTTAAACAGTAATTATATTTTACCCATAGAAAATAGCACAATTACAAATATCAACCCGGCAGATTTTGTCAGTGATCATGACTATATTAATACAGCAGTTGGGCTGACATCCTTTGTAGAAGATGCAACAATATATATTTCTAGGTCTGTTGCCCGAAGAATATACGACAAAATTAATTGAGATGTATGTAAGGCAACACTTATTGTAAATTCTTCGGGAAGCACTCATCAATATTAAAGAGTGTTATATTTGGGTAGAGTGAAGAGACAATATCCTTAATATAATGTTTATTATATAACTTATTCAAAATGTACGAGGTAAACTGTATATAGATATAAACACTATTGGTTAACCACGTTATCGTACATTACATTATAATACAATGCATATGAATATGAATATATTATATGATATGTTTAGTCATAACCTAAGTTATATATGATAGTGTACATTCATATAACAAAGAGAAACGTGGCCTGTTAAAGCCATCACCAGATCATATCAAAGTATGCAAAACAGCCGACCAAATGATAGAGATGATGGAAATATATTTCACAAAAATATAAAGATTAACGCAACTATAGTTCATTCGCGTTAACCCTTCAGTGGTGACGTGCGGTGTCACAGACCGACGCAATCTTATTGGTTCAATTACTTTGGAGATTTTAGGGGCCGTCCGATGCCTCAGCGTATACCTTCCTGTCAGTGCGTTATTATTGCTAGTACGAGTCGGTAGTTAACTGTGCCTTATAGTTTTTATGGTACGACTAAGTACGGTGCATCAGACCGACGTCACCTCAGACGTTATAAAAAAATTCTTCCTCGGCAAAGAATAAATTTTGTTTTTACGGTAAGTTTACGTTGAAATATGACTGCTATTGACTGTAATTAAATTTTAGTTTTTTTTTTTTTTAGAAAATGGGAGATTATGAAAAAGATCAACAAATGTTGCAAAGGCTAATGGAAGAAGTGTTCATTGATGAAACAGATGATGTGGTTTATGACGACGAAGATGATGAATATGAAGATGATCATGTTGATATACAAAAAGGGAGCTCCGATACGGAACAAGAACTAGATCCCGAAGATGATTTAGAAAATAGTGGGCCAGTATTCACAGGAAAAGATAAAACAACTTTGTGGAAAAAACATCTACCGCCACAAAATATTAGAACCCGTAAAAAAAACATTATTAGGATGAAGATGCCTTCGGTTGCTCGTGATCTACGCGGAATTAAGGAGCCATTAGAAATTTGGAAGAATTTTTTTGATACCGACATTATAAATTTGATTGTTGCTCATACAAACGAATATTTAGCATCGGTAGCTGATAACTATGACCGTGCAACTTATACCAGGCCAACGGATAATGTAGAAATAGAGGCTCTTTTAGGTGTGTTACTTTTGAGTGGTGTTAAAAAATGTAACCATTTGAACGCAGAAGATCTTTTCAAAACAAATGGTACAGTACCAGAAATTTTCAGATTGACAATGTCTTTACAGCGTTTCCGTATACTTCTACGTTTTCTTCGTTTCGACGATATAAACAGTAGGGAGGCCAGGCGAGCAGTAGACAAACTTGCACCCATTAGGGAGCTATTCAGTAAATTTGTAGAAAACTGTAAAAATAACTATAGTTTGTCTCAACAGGTAACGGTTGACGAAAAACTAGAGGCTTTTCGTGGTCGCTGTAGCTTCCGGCAATATATGCCACAGAAACCAAACAAATATGGGTTAAAAATTTTTGCTCTTTGCGATGCAAAAATGTTTTATACCAGCAATCTTGAGGTGTATGTCGGAAACCAACCTGAAGGGCAATTTTCACAGAATAACAGCGCACTTTCAGTTGTAGAACGACTATGTGAACCGATTTATGGTTCTAATAGAAATATTACAACAGACAGATGGTTCACTAGTATTGAATTAGCGAAAAAGCTGCTGAGTAATGGCCTTACAACAATAGGAACTATAAACGCCAATAAAAGGGAGCTTCCACCGGAGTTTGTGCAGCGAAATAATCGACCAATCGGCTCTAGTATTTTCGGTTTCGGACAAAATTGCACTCTCGTATCTTATTTACCAAAAAAAAATAAAAATGTTCTTTTAATTTCAACCTGTCATGATGACGATGCAATTGATCAAGAAACTGGGAAGCCTGAAATAATTATTGACTACAATCACACCAAATGTGGCGTCGATACCGTAGACCAACTCTGTTCTAATTACAATTGTGCAAGGGGCACAAGAAGATGGCAAATGGTAATATTCTATAGTTTACTTAACATTTCCGGTATAAACTCTCAAGTAATATATACGACAAATAATCCAAATAAAAAAGTTTTGAGGCGACATTTTCTTGAGAACTTAGCATTCAGCTTGATAGATGGTCACTTGAGAGTACGTGCTAATTCCCACTATTTGCCAAGATCATTGCGCCTAAGAATTTGTGAAATATGTAAAATAGAAGCAATTGAAGAACCATATGAAGAAAGGAGAAACATGTTGGGAAGGTGTGCGCTTTGCAGCTCCAAGAAGAACAGGAAGACTAAATATTGTTGCAGAACATGCAAAAAATTTTTATGCATGGAACACGTAACTGTAGTCTGTGCTGAATGTTACGGAACTCCAAATATTCAAGAATAATTGGTTTATACTTGAGGACAGTATTTTTTTTCTTTTCTTTTTTCTTTTACTTATATTGTGTGATGTACAAATATTACTCAGAATAAAGTTAGTTTTTTTCCAAGTTAAGAATTTATACTTATTTAATTCTGTAGTAAAATTACATTGTTTAATAAACAAAGTGTTAATTTCATGCTAAAATCTTTACAAAACAATGTTGGTCTACAAGACCGACGTCACCATTTGTGTTGTAAGTAAGCACGTCACCACTGAAGGGTTAAGAAATTAGTTAAAGAAAGGCAGAAGTTAAACTGACCTTGAATGTGATTGGCTGAAAACACAGACAAGATTAGACACACGAAATATAATTATGTCTGAATTATTTCTTATACATTCGTTCGTGCACTTCATACATGTACGGCAGTTTACGGTACATTATCAGTGTGTGTGTATTCAAATATTTTCTTCTAAAAAATTTTCAAGCCAAAACCGCGAAAAAAGTGAAAAATAATGAGTGATAACGAGATCCCATCTACGTCAAGTGGATATAAAAATCCGCAAGGAAAAATTGTTAAAAGTGGCCAGAGATTAATGGCTTATAATATTTATTTAAAACGTAAAAACGAAAGACTCTTGAAAACTAGTGTCGTTCAAATTACTGCTGAAGAAGTGGGGTTATCCGAAAGATTGATATTCGAAATAGTAAAAGAAATGGAAACGATAGGACAGTGTAAATCTCCAAATAAGAAAAGGGAGCGACAAGATATATATATGATAAATTATCCGAAGATGAGAAGAAGGCCATTCGATACACTGTGCATACTTTTTTTTAAGAAAAACGAAATTCCTACAATAAATAAAGTGTTGGAAGTAATTTTTCTTTTTTATATTAATATTTTTAATTCACCTGCATTATTACAAGTAATACATATATGTACATAACGAATTTATTCCTGAAGTTGGGACGTACTTCATTGTTCAAAGTTTCGAAAAAATTGGGTTTTGTCTGGGAAAAACGTGGCAAAAATAGTATGCTGACACAGAGGGCAGACATTGTACTGTGGAGAAGGCGATATTTGAATGAAATTAAAAAATATCGACAAGAGGGTCGTGATATTTATTATCTAGACGAGACGTGGGTAAACGCACAAATACAAAAGTCTGGAAAGATAAATCTGTAAAGGATGTGCGTTAACAGGTTTAAAGAACCCATGCGGCAAAGGTAAACGCTTGATTATTACTCATATAGCGAATGAAAGTGGCTTCGTGGAAAACGGCTTATTATTATTTGAATCGAAGAACACCGGCGAATACCACGAAGATATGAATGCCGATGTTGTCAAAGAATGGTTAATAGAAATTTTACCGAAATTGAATAATAATTCAGTAATTGCAATGGATAATGCTGCGTACCATTCGGTAAAAATTAAAAACTCTCCTACATCAGCATGGAAAAAAGAAAAAATTAGGATGTTTTGGAGTCCAAAGCGATTGAATTAAGCGACGAGTTATTAAAAATTGAACTTTTAGACATCACAAAAAATAATTTAAGGAATCACCCTGTTCCATATAAAATAGATGAAATCGTTAAAGAAACTGGACGAAAAGTTTTACGTTTACCACCGTATCATTGTAAATTGAATCCAATCGAATTAATATGGGCGCAGGTAAAAGGTTTCGTGGCAAGGAATAATAAAACATTTAAATTGCCCGGCGTGAAAAATCTTTTCTTTGAAGGTTTGGCACAAGTTACTGCCCAAAATTGGACAGATTGTGTTCAACATATTTTACAAGAGTAAGAACTCTACACACTGGACACTGTAATTGAAAATATGACATTAACTGTAAACACTGGTTCCTCCAGTGAGGATGATTTTTCATCAGAAAATTAATATTGTATGAAAGCAATGCAAAATAAGCTATTTTTTAACAATTACTTTTTTATTATTTGTACTTTATGTCTATAATATTTGCAAAATAACATTAAAACTTGTTTATATTAAAAATCACTAAATTTAAATTTTGTGCGACATTTTGTATCAAAATTAGTGTTTTTTAACAGATTGAATCTGTCTTCTAGTTAGGTACTTATTTCTTAACGCGAATGAACTATAGTAAACGATTTTTTTAATGTAATTTATTTCAATAATAACTCAAAAGAAAATTGATAAATCGTAAAATTATATACCAAAATACATTTTACATTTTACAAGAGTCCAAGAAGCGAATTTATATCGAAATACCTGGACAACACCAATCCCGAAAACTACAATAAGAACCTACTAGCAGACTTAAACTTAACCAATATATATGATATATACAATTTTGTAACTACAGCACTTAAACTCAGAGCTTTCGCGCAAAACATTTGAAAAGATACAAAAATTAAAACTGTAAATATGTGACTAACAAAATAGTTTAATTTAAATAATATATGTTACCAATCCTTTGTATCAGATTTTTCTTAAGCAAATAAATTATTATTATTATTATTATACTAAAATATATTTATCAGAGAAATATTCAGAGAGAGAGAGAGAGAGAGAGAGAGAGAGAGAGAGAGAGGTTCAGAAGAACACATATGCTACGGAGAAGTAAGTTTTACAGATGAGCTAAGTTTATTGTCGCCAACAAATAGTAATAATAGGACACAGACAGCAGTACCGAGCACTTCACAGGAATCAAATATTATTTTCCTCCAACCTTCAACAAGCAGACCACAATTGTATCAAACGAAAGTTAAACCGGTAAAAAAAGGGGGGGGGGGGAAGTGATATAGACGCGATTGCTACGATCATAGCAGCATCAGTCTGAATAGAAGAATCGTCGGAGTGGAATGTAAAAGACGAAATGAAACATTATTGAAAATTTATAGGCAGAGTCAAAAGCCTTTGCCGACGCCATTTTAATAAAACAAAATCATTCTATTGTCCTAGTTGGGCGACCAAATATACTGATGATTTGACTCAAAGTAATGCCACCGTTGCATCTATGCGAACTGACGTTCAGGCGTTTAGCAGAAAGAGCAGGCCTAAAATCTGTGATAATATTACTGAGGAGTAATTACTGATGCCTATTATGCATTTAGAATAAAAGAGTGTATGTCCAACCGATAGAAGAATCAAAGTATTAAAGCTGGTAAAAAGTTTCATCACATCAAATAACAGTGAAGATTAAAAATCGTTGACTGTATTCCATTAGGATCGCAAATTACAGCTACCTACATCAACAATTTAATTTTTTTTTAATTTTTCAATTGCTAATTACAATGAAATAAGAAACTAAATATTCTTGTTCAAAAAAACTTCAAGAAATTAATTACATACAAAAGAGTATTTATCTTTGATAACAAAATAAAATTTAAAAATTAGTAGAAATAGCTTAAAAATTTATGAACGTATGTTCATTTCTAGAAGCAAACATTTTCTGCTGAAGTGTGATGATATATCCAGATCTAAATATAAATTAGGTAAAATGCTTGCATTTTCTAAAATAAAATATGTTAATTATATCATAATAATTCCAAATCATATGCATCTAAGTCAATATACAAAAAAAAAATCGAATACGTCGAGTATTTCGATATGACAAAATGGAGAATAAAATCTGCCAAAATTTCAAACAAGCTGTAATCATACAACACAATAATAATCTTCCATAGTTATAGTAAAATATCAACCATAAATATGTTAAAATTTTTAGGACATTAGAATAAATGTCAGAAGAAAAAAAGCCATTTATATATCATCATCTATAGAATAATTTTTCCTGAGACAATTGAAATATTAGTAAATAAGTAGTGATAAAGTGGTTGCAAATAAATAAATAAAACAGGTTATACAAATAGTTCTCGACTTACAACTCCATCGGAAGTCTACTCTAACATAGGTCGTATATCTCATTTTCCTTTTTTTTTTTTTTTGTTCTCATTATATAAATTAATATTACATTACATAAATTAATAATAATAATAATTACATACATTTAATATAAATGTATACAAAAAGAAACGCACAAATTAAAAATTGATGAGAAATAATTGGCAAAAGTCGATGATTGCAAGTGTGGTTCATCGTAACTCGAATGCGGCAAAAATCGAAAAATCCATGTACTGATAACGGGATATGTATAGGCACCTCAAATTACTACATGACATACTGGACACCGGACGATTCCTGAAGATAATCGGTGTGGAATCTGTAAGAAAAGATATTTTTATTAGAAAAAATATAAAGTTCTCGTTGCTAAAAATGTAGCGAAAACAAAAATTGCTACATGAGACTACCAAAAACATTTGTTATTTCATATTCAATTTATTTTACATAAAGTTAATTTAAGAAAATTTATACATCTTACTACAAAGTGGAGCAAAATTATGTAATGAAATGAGAATATTCAAACAATATTACATGTTGCTACACAAAATTATTAGAGAATTTGATTATTAGGAAAACTTTTCCAATGTTGTAAAATAATTGGTAATAAGAAAGAAAATGATGTAATTAATATGATGGCAATTCGCTATCAAGGCGTTCGACTTAAAATCCTTGCCAGCTGACCCAGCTGACAGATGGCCGAGTGACTACTAGCGCCACTGGCGGAGCAGTGATGCCAGTTCGGAAGAAAAAAATGCAAGTTGCGCAGTGTTTTCAAACATGCGACTTTACACGTTTTCAGAATTATAAATCGTTTATTGTTTGTTTATTATTATTTTTTTGTTTAATTTAATAATACCTGAAATTTAAACGTGACGTCACTATGGACGAGTGACTGCTAGCGCCTACAGGCGGACGAGATTTTAACGTCCCCCGAGAAATATATTTGCGGTAAAGTATCGTTGCACGGGGTTGATTTATATTAAACTAAAATTATATTTTATGAACATTTAGACATTTTGTAAAGCTATACAAAATTTAATAAATAATATTAAAAAAAAAACATAACTAAAATATTACCTATAGTAATGTAAGAATTTTCTTCTGTAACAATATATTTTTGAATGTGATTAAATATATCACCATTTAGGCACTTCAAATTATTAACTACAAACATGTATATATATATATATATATATATATATATATATATATATATATATATATACAGTAAAACCCCGATTATCCGTGCGCTCATTATCCGGGCGGCGGATTCTTCGTGCGGCATTTTTAAAATGTCATCCGTGCGCGGATTATCCGTGGCTGACGGCCAGAGGTTGGCGCATGAACGCTGAATGCACCGTGCAGGCGTTTGCCTCGGGGAATACCCGAGTTCGGCTCGAGAAATCCTCCGTTTATGTGTTTACTTATTATTTTCGCCAACTGCCGACCGACTCGTTAGTTAAACGTAAACAGACATTCGTTTGACACATGTATTTATCTGAATAAATTATTTAAAAAAATTAAAATGAGGTCTTTGGATTATCCGTGTTTTCGATTATCCGGCGAAGGCTCGGTCCCGGCTCGCCCGGATAATCGAGGTTTTACTGTATATATAATCGTAGGCACATTATCTAAGCTAATCACAAAATGGCCGTCCAATTCAGAAATATAACGAAAAATGCGCCTTTATACATTTGAATACAGACATTATTTATCAAGTTTTCTTATCACAAATAAACTCGTATGCATGAATTTTTCTTGTTTGTATTTTCAATCTCAAAGTGCATCTACCGGATATTTCTCATAAATTAACAGTCTAAACTTTCTTTTGATTCATAAATACATATTTCATTTATATATATATATATATATACAGGGTGTTCGTTCGCTTGGTTGATATAGGGCAATAACATGGGATTTCGATAATATGTAGAATACTACTTTCTGAAGTAAAATTCGGAGAAATACATAGAATAGTTTTCGATAGGGAATAAAAAGTTCTATAATTTGGTTCTACTTTTAACTTGCTAGCATCTGTCGTTTGGGCGCTAGAATTTTTTTAAAATGTTTTTTAGAATTTTCAATAATTTTTCCTACTAAATCAGTACGAGTAAGAGAAAAAAGTTACTTAGCTATTATGTAGCTATTTTTTTTTTCTATTTTATTGAATTTTTTCAAATTTTTTTGAGCAAATTTAAAAAAAAGTTATATTTTAAAAAAAATTCAAAATAAAACTTTTTTCAAAATTTTCTCAAAAAAAACTGAAAAAAAATCAATAAAATAAAAAAAAAATTAGCTACATAATAACTAAGTAACTTTTTTTTCTAACTCATATTGATTTAGCAGGAAAAATTATTGAAAATTCTAAAAAACATTTAAAAAAAATTCTAGCGCCCAAACGGTACATGCTAGCAAATTAAAACTAAAATCAAATTATATAACTTTTTATTCCTTATCGAAAAGTATTCTAAGTATTTCTTCGAATTTTACTTCAGAAAGTAGTATTCTGAATATTATCGAAATCCCATGTTATTGCCCTATATCAACCAAGCGAACGAACACCCTGTATATATGTATATATGTAGAATAATTACATATTTATATTTAAGGTGCATTCAAGATTGAAAATTTTACGGTAAGTACTTCCAAATATGTCTGCCCGTGATAAATTCCGTATATATATATATATATATATATATATATATATATATATATATATATATATATATATATATACTTTAAGTAAAAATTTTAATCTCTGATTGCAGCTTAAATCATTGACTTATTCATATGGATCACAGATAGACATATTTATATTTATATATATATATATATATATATATATATATATATATATATATACATATATATATATATATATATATATATATATATATATATATATATACATATATATATATATTTACTTTAAGTAAAAAATTTAATCTCTGATTGCAGCTTAAATTGACAAAATGTTACCAGAGTTTTTATTTTCTTTTTAGTTCATTGAACAACATATTTTCTGTTTATTTATACATATTTCTAATCAATAAAGATTTGTGATTGTTTTTTCGGATATTTTGTTATCAAAAAAGCTCTAGTTCCGATATGAGCACATGAAGCAAATTGCACCACTATACATATATAAATTACATCATTAAAATAAAAACTGGTTTAAGATAAAATTCTATTTAATTATTTTATATAAACGACATTTCGATGAAACTGAACGCTCGTCTTCATCAGGTCAAAGTTTGTCAATGACATTTTAATGTCACTGATAAATTTTGACCTGATGAAACGTCGTCTTTATAAAATAATTAAACAGAATTTTATCCTAGTAATCTAGATGAAGATTGATAAGGGTAGCAATAGAAATTTATAAAGAAAAAGATAACATCAATCACTGTTAAGTCACTGAGTTAAATAAAATTTAGCTTCCATTAATTAAAAATCTATAAAAATTTGATGATCTAGTACTTGTTTGTTACCTAGTACTTGTTTTAAATGTTCTGTTATTTACTGTAATGTCATTTGTATCATTTATCCCGACGAAGATGGACGTCGATTTTTAAATACATATTAATACAGAACTTTAACCTACAGCAGTTTTATTTTAATATAATTAGTTCTGAAAATTTTTCACTATATTATAACAAGAACAATTCAATAATAATCTTTAATTTATTAATCTTTACTTTGCAGACTAAAAACTATTAACGCATCTATTGCAATAAATAAATAAATTACGAGGCTTTCTAGACGTCATTGCTTTGCGATAAAATTGAAGCACTTTGACTTGTCTAACATTTCAAAATTACAATATAATTTTTAAAAAGAAAATTTATTTCTTTATAAGTAGTAATTTAATAATAAACTTTCTAAATTTATAATCAAAATATAATTGCAAAAAGTACATAATTTACCAATAAAAAAAAAAACTTTTTAATGATATCAACAAATATTTAAATAATTATGGTGATATTTTGCAAAATTAAAATTAAAACTTTCTACATACAAAACTTTGTAAAATACTATATTCTAACCAATTTCATCTGAACCTACCAAACACATTATATACACCAGGGCTTCAAACCGTTATATTTTTCGTTCCGGTTCAATTAAAAAAAAATATCGGTTCGGTTCCGGTTTTCGTTTCAGCAATTATGATTGATTCATTTTTAAATGTTTTTCATTGTTTTTATTTGAATTAAAAAATTATTTGCTACCCATAATTTAAAACTTTTTACTCCTACTATTAAAATATGCATAGTACATAAATTGATACAATAATATAATGAGTGATGTTGAGTCTGACCTTGGCTTTGACAGTGACAAGTAGTGTTCTATACAGTGACTTAAATTGTTAAATCCCATTGTTCCTACGACGAGTATTAATATTGTGAGGTATACACCAATCAAATAAGGTACTGTTACTTTAAAAAATCAGTGCATGGCATATTCAATATGCTCAAAAATTTCGTATTTACGAAAAATAACATTTGCATGTCAAACACCACACCTTTTCTAGTAACACCATCTAACAAATAAAAAAATAAGCACTTAAACGTGCAAAAACAACAAACTATAAAACACTTACCGACACGAACAAACATTAACCAAAAGATGGAGACAACTACCACCGAACAGCCGATAAACAACGAGAACAAACTAAACCAAACCGCACCTAACACAATGACAAATTTAAATAACTTGAATAAAAATTCATTCGCAAACATCGCTAAAAAACAACCGCAAACAGTATTTCCAAAAAAAGATCAAGCAATTATCATACAAGGTATAGAAGACATTAAAATACGCGATTATATACTAAGTATTGGAAATTTAATTGGTGCAAAAAATGTACTCTTTGCTTCTCGTATCTCAAATAATAGAATATGCATATACTTAAAATCAAAGAATATAGTAGACCAACTAATTGATGAACATGAAACCGTAACAATCAACAACAATACTGTTAACATCAGAAGGTTAATCACACCAGCAAAGAGAATTATTCTCTCTAACGTGTGCCCATCGATACCCCATGAGAAAATAGAACAGACCTTGAAAGGACAAAACATAAAAATTGTTTCACCGATTAATTTTCTGCGAGTAGGCATGTCTGAAGAAGAATATTCCCACGTACTTAGCTTTAGAAGATCACTCTATATCACACCAGATGACAAAAACCCTATTCCTGATTCAATCGTTATTGATTATGAAGAAATACAATATCGTATATTTATAACAGACGAAATATCTATCTGTTTTATATGCAAAAAACCAGGACATAACACAAACCAGTGCACTCTTCACCAACAACAGCAAGAAATACAACAAGAAGAACAACAAGACATAACCAGTCTAACGACAACTATAAACATAAATACCCAAACAACCACTAACAACTACCCCACCCTCACACAAATCCCAACATGCAGTAAATATCTGAAAACACAAACAAATACTGCACCAAAAAGAACAATCTCGGAAATAAGTGACAGAACGAGCAGTGAATCGATCAACGAAAGCACATACTCGAAGGATAACCCAGACAGAAACAACCAACTAGAATCCTCAGAACTTCATAGCAACCAAAGCAACGAAACAAACTCCAAAAAAAAACCAAAAACAAATTTAGACCCACTCAAACCACTGGAAAAAGAAATGAACAACAACCCAAAAAAATATAACTTAAACTATAACCAACTCAAAGACTTCTTAGAAAATGTACATGGATCGAATGAAAAATTAAATATTGCGGAAGAATACACTGATGACCCTAAAGAACTTTTAAATACACTAAATTTGCTATACTCCTTTTTAACAGACACGAACATGAAACGGAAATTTACTAGACTACAAGGAAAATTAAAAGAACAATTAGCAAAAAGACTTAGACGCTCAAACGAACAAACAAACCAAAAAAAACAAGTAAAGTAATATAATGTCAATAATACAGTGGAATGCTAACGGGTTTTATGCTCATTTAGAAGACATCCAATTATTAATAAATAAATACCAACCCGAATTTCTGTGTCTACAAGAAACCAGATTTAAAGAAAACAAAAACCCATCACTAAGAAATTACAACTTATACAGGAAAGACCGCCAAAGCGAACACGCTAGTGGTGGCGTAGCTATATTAGTAAAAAAATCCATACATGCAGAAGAAATTAACTTAAATACTAACTTAGAAGCAATCGCAATCAGAACCCAATACCCGCAAAAACTATCAATTTGTTGTATATATATTCCCCCTAACGAAAACCCAGACCTGAACATCCTCAAACAATTGATCCAACAACTCCCGACACCCAGAATAATCCTAGGAGACTTCAACGCCTACAGTTATAGCTGGGGCTCTCCTTATGAAAATAACCGAGGAAAAGTAGTTAACGAAGCAATGGATGAACTCGTTCTACTCAATGATGGAAGCAAAACACATTTCTGCAGTAGAACTGGCAACGAATCTATAATTGACCTCACATTTGTAGAATCTGATATAGCTGCGAATTTTACATGGGAGAACAACAAATACTGGTATAACGGTGGCCACTACCCAATTCTAATAAAACACATAGACACAATCACACACATACCAAATAATTACCCATCATGTAAATGGAACCTAAATAAAGCAGACTGGACATCATATTCAAGAAAAATGGAAGAAATGGATACAAGCTGGAAATACTACGAGTACGATCCAGCTTTAAAATCCCTCTATGAACACATTACATCTGCAGCAGAAGAAACTATAGGTTACATAAAAATAAAAAATAATAGAAATTTAGTACCTTGGTGGAACGACGAATGTAAAAGAGCTATAAAAGACAGCAAAAAGGCTCTTTACATATACAAACACAACAAAAATATTGACAACTTAATAAATTTCAAAAGACTTAGAGCAATAGCGCGACGAACAATAAAAAAGAGCAAAAGAGAGGCATGGAAAAAATATGTATCCGAAATCAACACATCAACACCTATAAGCGAAATGTGGAACAAAATAAGAAAAATTAACGGGAAAAAAACTACCACACCAATAACAACAATACTAGATAACAATACGCAAATAACAAATCCTGCAGATATTGCAAACAAATTAGCAGAAAAATTCGAGGAATATTCAAGTGATGAATATTACTCAAATGAATTCAAGAATTATAAAAACCATGAAGAACAAACCATTTTGGTCTCCGATTTTAACTCTCACTCGTCCTTAAACAACAACATAACTGAGGAAGAATTAAGAACAACGATAAACGAATTGAAGAACAGAAGCAGCCCCGGACCCGATAATATCCCTTTTGAATTAATTAAACATCTCCCTGATAAAATCCTCAATTTCATCTTACAAATCTTTAACCACATATGGACCACTAAAACCTTCCCTAAACAATGGAAAACCGTAACAATAGTTCCTATACCAAAACCTGGAAAAAACCAAACAAAACCAGAAAATTACAGACCCATCGCATTATCAAATAGCCTATGCAAAATCTTTGAAAAAATTGTAAACAAACGATTAACTTGGTATCTAGAACAAAATAATCACCTTGCGAATACACAATGCGGCTTTCGACAAGGCAGAAGCACTATGGACCACATAATACACTTAACTTCTGAAGTACAGAAAGCCTTCATGAACAAACAGCACCTTATCGCCGTTATGTTTGACCTTCACAAAGCTTATGATACAGTTTGGAGACGACTAATCCTAAAATCACTCCTTGAAATAAACGTTAACGGAAATATGTTCCACTTTATACAAAACTTTTTGTCTGATAGATCATTTAATGTTAAAGCAAACGGACATATGTCCGAAACAAAACAACAACAAAACGGCCTGCCGCAAGGAGCAGTACTTTCTGTGACACTATTTTTACTGGCCATAAACTCAATACAGATATATATAAAAAAACCTGTCAAAATTCTATTATTTGCTGATGACATAATCATATTCTGTAAAGGTAAAAACATAGAAAACACACTTAACAACCTTCAAACAGCCATAAACAGTATACTAGAATGGTCCCACAAAACAGGTTTTATTTTCTCACCGGAAAAAACAAAAGCAATCCATTTCACCAAGTTAAGAAAATCGAACCACTACTGTCAACTGAAAATACAAACCAAAAAAATCGAAATTGTAAAAAAAATTAAATTTCTAGGAATGATAATAGACAACAAACTGACATGGAAACAACATATTATAGAACTAAAAAGTGAATGCAATAAAAGGATAAACTTAATAAAAAACCTTGCAAATCAAAACTGGGGTGCAGACAGAGAATCACTAATGAAAATTTACACAACCATGATAAGATCAAAACTAGATTATGGATGCACTGTATATGGTACGGCTAAAAGAACCTATCTAAAAAATATTGACACTGTCCAATCCACTGCGCTTCGAATAATAACAGGCGCTTTTCGTACCAGCCCTGTAGAGAGCATCCTAAACATAGCTGGAGAACCTCCATTAGAAATGCGTCGTGCAAAACTTATAGCCAACTATTACTCAAAAATAACAACAAACAAATCTCATCCAACATACAAACACATTAGCATAATCGTACCACCAGACACTTCATATACCCCATTACAATCCCACATTCGGAACATCATATCACATTTAAACCTTTCATTACCCGATATTAACGATACCCAAAACCACCTACAAACCCCACCTTGGATACCTGCCGCCCACACTTTCAACCTAGAACTCACACAATACCCGAAAGAGACTACAAATCCAGAAAAATACCAAGAACTATTCAACAACATCATTAGAAAGAATAACAACAGGAAAATCATCTACACTGACGGCTCCCAGTCCAACGACAAAACAGGAGCAGCATTTGTCACTGAAGAAGAAAGCTTCAAATACCGCCTACCAAGTCTGACAGGCATCTTTTCTGCAGAACTCTTTGCCATTTACAAAGCTTTAAAATTTATTTCCGATAACTATCCACACACCCCATATATCATATGCACAGATTCACTAAGTTCATTAAAAGTCATTCAACATCCGTTTCCTACCCATCCAATAGCCCAAAAAATTCGTCAACAACTACAAATAATATCAAACCATAACAACTCAATTACATTTATATGGACTCCTTCCCATACTAAGAATCCTGGCAATGAAAAAGCAGACACTGTAGCAAAAGAGGCCCTATTAATCGAGAGTATCACCAACATACCAGTAACAAAAAATGAATTGAAGAACCATATAGAAACAAAAACAGCACACCTCTGGCTCAACAAATGGCAACAAACAACAAATAACAAACTAAGGACCATTAAAACAGACACCAGACCATGGACAGCGCACGGTACGAAGAAGGACCAAATAGTGCTAACTAGAATGCGAATAGGTCACACTAAACTTACACACGTTCACCTTCTATCAAAGGCAGCCCCTCCAACATGTGAAAATTGTACCACCACGCTAACTGTAAAGCACATAGTAGAAGACTGTCCAAAATATAGACAAAACAGAAAACAACACAACATTCCCACCGACGTGAGACTGGCATTGAACAACACCGAAAAACAAGAATCAAATATGATAAAGTTCCTATTAAACACAGAACTATACAATAATATATAATATAAACACAATACAATAATATATAAATGTAATATAACGTACCAGGGCTCAAATAACCATGGCTGTTGAAGAGCCCTAAACAAATAAAAAAAAAAAAAAAAAAATATAATGAGTAATAATAATTATTAATCAATTAAAAGTATAATAATTAGAAGTAATAATACATGATAATAATAAATTATAAATTATTATTCGAAACTTATATAATTTGTATGTATATTTTTATTATATAAGATAATATGTGTTAACGTAACAAATTCTTGTATACAGGTTTTTATTTATTTATAACTAGAAATAATGAAAATTATCCCTGATTACTAAAATATTTTCCAATCTATTTTTATTTAAACTATTTAAAGATTATTAAAAACAAAAATTATTAACAAAAAATACACCGGTTTTCGTTCTAGTAAAAATATCCTTTTTTTGTTTTTCGGTTCAGTTTCGGTTTGAAGCCCTGATATACACTAGAAAAAAATTGGTAATTTTACATAAAAACCAGGGGCAACTGATTTACAACAGTTTAATATGTAAATTTACAGACGTCATACAGAAAATTACTTACTTTTTCGGTAAAAAGAAACATATACTATGGTAAAATTAATTATTTTACTTAAATTTATAAAATTATATTACTTTTAAAGAAAATTTATATAAGCCATCGTCTTGCTGAAATAATATGAAATTTTATTTATAATAGTTTATATTTAAAATGGCAACTTTTTTACAGTGTATTATAAGTATAGATCCATATATTTTTTTATATAATCCAGTTTTGTTAACTGTTATTAAAACAGAATTGTAATTCAATGACTGATCAATACATCAAATCTTCAATATTTTTAAAATAATAAAAGCTTTAGAACTAATTGTAAGTTCTGTATAATTTTTACTTTTTGTATATCGAAAATATATTAAATAAACAAAATATAGAAACAAGTTACCAGATAACAAACACAAGTAATTACATTGTAAAAATTTTATAAATTGTGAATTAAAGAAAGCCAAATTTCATTTAAATTCGTGCCATTATTTTGAATATGCGTTCCAAATGATTCTTTACAATGTTCACTAATATATTAATTGAAATAATTTACCTAATATTAATGGTTCCAATTGAATCTCCGATCATAGAACTCGTACTGATATTGAGCTCCTAGCAGCATATTATACTCGTTCCAAATTCATATTTCTATCTCCATCATCTTCACTTGCATCTTTCGTACGTCAAATAAACTCAATTTTAAATTTAATTCTCTCGTTTGATATGCGTTAACTCCATGTTCCGATTCTGAAAACACAAAATAGATTTAATTAACATCGTAAAATCAATTTCAATATATCAATAATCAATACATGACAAAGATCCGGTAATAGAAACATTATAATTTTGAACAGAGAACCGTTGTCGAAACGCAAAGAAAAAAAATTGTGAAAAAATGGGGCTCTAGATACTACCACTGCCACATCACTAACACCGAATTTTAAGAAAAATGAAAGTGTCGACATTAAATGTCGACAGAGCTAATTAGACTATAGGAGAGTACGAAATATGATTAATGCAGCAAGCATACTTTATTTCCTATTGAAAATGATCGAGTTAATAGTAAACTGATCTCGTTTCGCCATTACGTAATATTGCTATGCCTAGCACACCATATCCTACGCAGTTATTTCTTTCCAAAGACACTGTATTGTGCCAGTATAATCTCACGTATGTGTAGATAGGATTCTTTACAAAATGTAGCTCTGAGCAAGTTTTATTCTATATAATTTTGTTTTTAAAAATTATCATTTATTTTATGATATGTGATTGCTAATAATAGCTGAAATATTAACCAATCATTATTATAAAATATCCAAACTATCGGACTTTCTAAATGTCATTACTTTGCGGCAAAAATAAAGTATTTTAATATGATAAAGATTTCAAAGTTCAATATTTTCTTTAAGCAAAAAAATTTAAAAATATAACTATATTTCTTTATAATTGTTAAACTTTCTGATTTTCTAATAAAAATACGAAAAGTATTTAATTGTAAGAAGTACTTAAGTTACAAAAAAAAACTTTTTCTTAAGATATCAACAACTACTGAATTAAACAAATAATTGCATTGATTATTCGTAAAAAATTCTATTTTCAAAAAATCGTAACTAAGTAACTTCATCTATCACATCGACCTACCCAATAATCTGTATTAAAAGTTTACAAGTATAAATCATATTTATCAATTTTATATAATCAATTTTTTGTTTAACTGTTTTATTAAAACAAGAATCTGATTAAATAATTAAACAATAATATCAAAGTTTCACTATAGTTAATTAAATAGAATCAATTACCTTTCTATTTTACTGAGTTCCATTTAAAGCTGATCACATAATTTGCAATATTATTGAGCCCATAAGCATGTTTTACTGGTATCATTTTCTTTTCGATTCAAATTTCATCTCTATCTTCTTCATCACATGCATCATTTTGTGTCTCGCTAAGATAAACATCTTTCAATTTGATTCTTTCGATTGATTTATTAAACCCGTGTTCTGATTCTAAAAACACAACACAGATATCATTTATAAATGTGGTCAACATCCTAAAATAAATTTAAAATATGAATAATATAAGTTTATATATAGTAGCTGGTACTGTAAGCTCAGTTTTTAACTATTTTATATAATTAGTCAAGTTCTTGTCGGATGGCAGATTTTAAAATCAAACTTGTGGTACATAATCAGTGTTAATAAATTTTGTTGAACAGTAATACCAAATAAACAGTTACGAAAATTAAAAATATATATGTATATCATTTTACCAAATAACTTTATGTCTGTTTTAAACTTATTATTATTACAATTTGTATGTAGTACTGATCTAGTACAGAAATTTAACCTAACAAATAACAGTTAGCAACTTCAAAGCTAAAAGTATATGAATTCGAAACGAAAAAATTAACTTGTAGTTTATTATTTATAATAAGAAAATAAAACTAATAAAATTAAAAGCATACCAATGTTAAATACGTATTTGTATTATATTCATTTGCAGTATAAATATTATCGATGCTACGTGACTTTCTCATTTGTACAATATTTTAAAAACTGTTATCAATTTATAAATGAAAAATATAACACTTAAAACTGAAAAAAACCTAATATTTTTGTACAAAACAGAATTAGCTAGACTTGATTATTTATTACAGCAACTAAGTAATATACAAATGTCCCTGAGAATATTGTTTTTATAACTACATACAGAAAAATATATATTATAAAACAATAGAATACTTACAGTTAAAAATTGAAATTCACAAGTAACAAACGAGTTTAATATAAATATCGTCTTCAAACTGTACAAATCATAACAAAACTGAACAAAATAGCTTCTCCATGCGACGCGACAACCATCATAGACAAAGGACAAAGACATGACAAAGACAGACACTACTAAACCAACAAAATGGCTGAACCATAAGCAGTGGCGGGTTAATATGTACTTTTGTATACAATAAAATAAAATTTTATTTATGAACATTATATCGACTTTATTATTTAAAAAAAAATAATATAAGTTACTAAATTAATTTAAAAATAATGCTGCTGAATAAATGTATATTTAATTTTCGAAAGTTTAATAACTAGATGATATATTCACTAAAAAGTTTTTAGTTCCTACGCCAATGATTCAATGCAAATCTTTCATGTGAAATCAGTAACAAGACTAGTCACCGCTGATATTCAAATTATAAATATATTTAAAATATAAATTAATTTATTTATTTTCATTAATATAATGTAACGCTTGATTATATTTTTGGCTGATCTGGAGAATAGCATGACCAGATTTTGCTGAATTCACAAATATTGAAAAAAACCAGATTTGCGCATGCGTGAACATTGGAACGCCCATGTTTGGTGTGTATAAACCAGTGAACCTCAAAATGTTTCATTAGTAATTTTATCATTTTCGTCCGTTAAGACTTATATAATGTTAAGAAGTGTGATTGTTCCTTATGTTATGTTATGTTAAGAAATCCGGTAGGTTAGGGTAGGTAGGTTTCAGATAGGAGTTTGTTTTTTAAAGACCGTTAAGACACATTTAAAATCACATTTTGTTTTGTCACACATTTTGAGAGTCACTGGTTTTTCAACTAATGTGAATACAGCAAAATCTGGTCATTCTATTGTAAAGTTTTACCATATTTTTTATTTTAAATTATTACAAAACATATTTATTTGCCATTAATATATGGTTGAAAATAGACACAATTTTATACTTTCAAATATTTGGATAAACCATAATATAAACATTTGAATGACGAAAATTTAAACAAAAATTAAAAACAAATTAAGCTAAATTTATTTTAAATTAATAATTTATTTATAATTTGAGCTAGCAAACCAGGGCCTCGATTTTATAACTATAATTTCTACAAGATTTCAAAATCTACTAGAATTTCGTTTCCCCCCTCCATTTCTTTAGATGTCATGGGGAATTTTGTTCACTAAAGCGATTTTGTAAATTCTATAAGAAATTTCAAATTTCGTGCGCGAAAATATTTTGCGTAATTGTGTATTGCAGTTCATTTATTTTGAGTATTGTTTGTGTTGGTGTCTTTGATATAAGAAAATGGAAAAAGTAACTATTATTTAATTTATTATAAATATATCGAAGTTATAAAATGAAGAAAAAAGTATATTTTATTTTATTTTGGGTATTATATCTGTATACTTAAACAGAGTTTGTTTAATGATATACTTGTAGCTAACTATATAAATAGAGATTACGTTTCTTAAAAATATTTAAGATTTTTAGGAGAAAGTGCGTAAAATTGAATTCGAATCTATATTATTCATCTATATTTATAGATATAAATTGATTTAATTATGTTACTTTTATTTATGCACGTAGCAAAATACAAGAAAACATAGGACAGACGAAATTTTATACAATCCGGACTTCTTTTTCTATTGCGGCAATTATTTAAAAACCAAAATAAAACATGAGCCATACCATAAATTCTTTTAATAAATATCAATAATTTAATCAAAAAAACAAATAATATACATCTAAAAATAAATTAGCTATTTAATTATTTATAATAATTATGAAATATTCTAACCACACTTATTATGAAAATACAAAACGTCAAACTTGAAAAAATATAGAAATTCAAGGTCACGAATTCTACTGCCTCTGAGCAGTAGATTTCAAAATCCACACCTCGACAAGAGTGGGGGAAAACTGAATTCTTATAGATTTTAAAATCTTGTAGAATTTAACTTATAAAATCGAGGCCCAGTCCAACAAATGGGCTGCTTGAGTTTTCACATGCGCATTATATATTTTTTGAATGTTTGACATTTGTTTTATAGTTTTCATTCAAACCATTCAAACATGTATCCTATTTTGACCTATTAATTCAATAAAAATTTTAAAAAATAATATGAATTTCAATTAATTAATTTATGACATATCCAGATGCACATTTTTTGCAATTTTTCCCCATAGTTACATAAGAAACATTAGCGAGAATTTTATAGTTGCAACAATGGGGTTGTCCCGTTTTTTTTTAAGTATACAATGTAATTGCAAAAAACGATTATTTATGTTTAAATATACTATAGAAAAAAAAAATTATTATAAAATACCTTCTAATTTCATAGACATTAATTATTAAAATATCGAGTTTTTACCCGCCATCGGCATTATGATGTCACATACATCACTGATAGTCGATAACTGTTTACATTCTTTGCATGTAACAGCATTGCCACATTTGTAATTATGCATACTGTTATAGAAAACAATTTCAATTTTTACAAGAAACTGATACATAATTATTTTATACTTCATTTTTATTAAACAATTATAAATAATTTTTGTTGTATTTTTACTTAAATACATTATTTAAATAAAATAATTATAATTGAAAATTGTCATTAACGGCAACATCCAGCAGCAGCGCCAGTGTTCTGCTTCAATGTAGTGTACGTCATGCAGAAACAATTTGAATTTGTGAATATTTTTTAATATTTTTTTTTCTCTGTAATGAAACAAAATTAAAAAATATGTATGATATATTTTGATTACTTAAGCCTTCAACTTTCAGAAAAAAAATAAAAATAATGGTGTTAGAAAAAACGGGTCAACCCCATTTGCTAATGTGTAACTTAAGATGACAAATTTTCTTCTGAATTTTAGCATTTATTTAAAATGTGTCCTAACTTGATTAGATAAAATTGTACTTGGATCTCGGTTATGGAATAATTACGACAATAAAATATAATGAAATATAACTACTTAAGGAGAGATTGTTGTACTGATCGACAAAAAATTTTTTTTACGTAAATTTAATTACTGTAGTGTCTAGAATCTAGAAATGTAATTATATATATATATATATATATATATATATATATATATATATATATATATATATATATACCAATATTGTTGAAAGATAAAACTTTGAACGCTTTTTTCTCCGAACAGCATTTTTCAGCGCGTGGGGCGCTCTAGCGCTTCAACGGAAGAACGGATTCATTTGATTCTTTATACACTAGACAGGAAATTTAATTTGTAAAGTCTTGACGAAGTGTTTTTTGAAAAAACGATTTATAAATATATTTTTTGTTCGTTAAAAGAAAAAAAAACAAAGATTTTTTTTTCAAATGGCTGCCATTTGGTTTTTTAAAATAGAAAACAATAAGAACCCCAAATTTAATCTAAATTACTAATTTTTAATGCTTTTCTGATTCAGACGCACAATGAAAACTATAATATATTATTGTGGCTTTATAAAAAAAAATCCAGTAAGGCTAAAATCGATAATTTTATATCGGGAAAATCCTCAGAAATAATATTTTTTGCTTGTTTTTACAGGTTCCCTCTATACAACTGAAATTTTCGGAAAATGTGTGTAAATACATACACGATATAAACGATAAGTAAGAAGTAAGTAAGAAATCGAAAAAGAAAAATAAAGTCAAGTAGTATAATAATCATTTAGCCAAACTAAGACAAGAAATACTAGACATGATAGCACTAAATTCCAAATATCCACATTTAAATTTAACGCATTATATAAAGTTATTACAAAGTAATTACAAAACCGAAATCAATGTACAAAAACGAAAAGCCAATGATCATTTTATAAATGGTAGCTCTAACAAATGCAAAGCAATGTGGGATGTTGTGAATCGCAAGCGGAAA
Source organism: Clivina fossor (assembly GCA_963966155.1). NCBI lineage: Eukaryota > Metazoa > Arthropoda > Insecta > Coleoptera > Carabidae > Clivina > Clivina fossor. Next base: position 3,114,385 of record OZ014556.1, on the reverse strand, counting down.
AGTATTATTGAATCCAATAGTAAGTTCTCGTCTGACGATTTTAATGACTATTTTGTCTCAATTGCTAAAGATCTAATCGATGAACTTGACTCGCATGGTGGGGAAAAGACTCGCAGTATGGACAAGATTACTGTGGCTCCGTTCTCCATTGATGAGGTTAGTTTTAACGAAGTAAGGGATATTATAAATAATATAAAAGACAGTAATAGCAAAGACTATTTAGGACTAAATATTCGAATAATAAAATATATCAAAGATATCCTTATAATACCTATTACAAAAATATTAAATAAAGCAATCGCTGAGGAAATATTTCCAGAAACGTTAAAAATCACACGAGTAGTACCAATATTTAAAAAAGGAGATACTGATAATTTATCTAATTATAGACCTATATCGATAATACCAGTCATTCGAGGTAGCACTTAAAAATAAAGTGCTAAAATATTTTGATAATAATAATTTATTGCATAATAATCATTTTGTTTTCAGATCGGGCCGATCAACTGTTTCAACTCTCACTCAAATAATAGACGCAATTCAACAGAATCTCGAGAATGGTTTGGACACTTGTGCATTATTATGAGACTTGTCCAAGGCATTCGATTGCGTGTCTCACGAAATACTGCTGAGCAAACTAAGCCTGTACAATTTCGGAACCAGTGCCATAAACTTTTTTAAATCATACTTCACAGACAGATTTCAATTTGTAGAAAGCAAAGGACGCAAATCAGACTTAAAGCGATTAAATTACGGGGTAATTCAGGGCTCAGTATTAGGTCCTATATTATTTATAATATACCAGGTGTCCAAAAAGAATGGAAACTATTAAATATCTCGAGAACGGAACATCGGATTACAAAGTTACAAAACACGTGTTTCTTTATTTTTGAAAATCTATTTAGGGGTGATATGCGAAAACCACCCACACCTCCCCTGGCGGAGGGGGCGGGGGCAAGTTTTAAAATTTAAATAGAAACACCTATTTTTTATTGCACAGTTGCATTCTCCATAAAAACTGTTTCTGGATTTGCAAATTGAGTCCCCCAGCTCCACCCCCCTCGGAGCAGGGAAGGGGGGAAAATTTGAAAATTTTTGCAGAAACTTTCACTTTTTATTGCAGTTTTGGATTCTCCTTCTAAAACTAGATATAAAAATATTGCATTTTAAAAAAAACTAAAATGGTAGATAGCTTTGACCTAAATCCAGCACAATGTACCACCAGGTATTATTTGAGATGAAAAGTTGGTACCCATCCGCATGTGTGGGAGTGAGAGTGGAGGTGCGTTTTTCAATTTTATACCCAGTTTTAGAAGGAGAATCCAAAACTGCAATAAAAAGTGAAAGTTTCTGCAAAAATTTTCAAATTTTCTCCCCTTCCCTGCTCTGAGGGGGGAGGAGCTGGGGGGCTCAATTTGCAAATCCAGAAACAGTTTTTTATGGAGAATGCAACTGTGCAATAAAAAATAAATGTTCCTATTTAAATTTTAAAACTTGCCCCCGCCCCCTCCGCCAGGGGAGGTGTGGGTGGTTTTCGCATATCACCCGTAAATAGATTTTCAAACATAAAGAAATACGTGTTTTGTAACTTTATAATCCGATGTGCCGTTCTCCAGATATTTAATAGTTTCCATTCTTTTTGGACACCCGGTATATGAATGACATATTTAACGCACTGCCCAGCGGTAAAATGTTTCTCTACGTGGACGACACAACTGTTCTAAATGCCGACTCTGACAGAGATCGTCTATTGGAACAATCAAATACATCTAAAAATAATCTGCAAAAGTGGTTTGACATAAATAAACTTCAACTAAATGAAACGAAAACGCAGCAGATTATATTCAGTAATCGTAATACTATTACTGCTAATAATAATTTACCAAATGTCAAACTACTTGGTTTATCTCTTGACACAAAACTGACGTGGTTCTCTCACTGTGATAATATCGCAAGCAAATTAGGCTCCTTCATATTCTTATTCAAAAATCTAGTTGATACAGTCAATTTTATGACCATCAAACAAGCCTATCACGGGCTGTTCGAATCGGTCATGAGCTACGGATTATTAATATGGGGATACTCCTCATCGTCGAAAAGAATCTTCAGATTACAAAGAAAAATGATACGTGTCGTCTGCAAAAGAGGTTATCGTGAGAATACAAAACCCCTATTTAAGGAGACCGAGATATTGACTCTGCCTGGTTTATACATCCTACATTGTCTAATGTATGTCAAAAATAATTTATATTCATATAATGAAGTAAAAAACTTACATGATCACAACACAAGAGGATCAGATAATTTACACAAACCTTTTTATCGTTTGCAAAAAACAAAAGATGGTACAAACTGCTTTGGAATTAAATTATATAATGTATTACCTAGAGAAATTAGGAACTTGAACATTAATCAATTTAAAACTAAAATAAAAAAAATTCTGATCATAAATGCTCCATTTGACATACCTACAAGAATTGTCTGATATTGTAAGAAATCTGTAATTGTGGGACTTTTGTTCTATTTTGTATTTTATATAATTTGACCTATGTAAATGATTATAATATCATCTTAACATTAAAATAAAATAAATAGATATATCGCGCATGTAACGACAATATGTTCCAATAAAGGACACATCTATACAGCAGTACACAATACGTCGTAGCCCACAAAATTTTTTTTTGGTATAAATTTGCTATTACTGTTATCGCAATCCTAACGCTGATCAAACTCAAATAAAGGAGTTTTTTCTATCTCCTGTAAAATTTTGTGGCTTACAACATATTGATGTTGCATGGGCGATATGTATTAACACGCGTTTTCCGAAAATTTCGGTAGTGTAGAGGAACCTGTTACTTCCATAAAAACATGCAAAAAATTACTGAATTTTTTTAATAAGGCCATCCTAATATATATATATATATATATATATATATATATATATATATATATATAGAGGGTGTTCTTAAAAAAAATTTTTTTACGTACTTGATAAAACGATCTTAAATTTGATAAAACTAAAAAAACCAACCTCAATTTACAATTACTAGGGGATAAGTGGTGCCGCAAGTGCGATAAATATCGCAAAATAGCGCTTTTTTAACTTAAAATAACACGTTTCTTATGCAAGAATCGAAAAAATTCAGAGAGTGATTAAATAGAAAACATATCTCTGTTTATAAGCTTTCGATTGCGCAAAACTGTTTTAAATTATTTTGAACGTTTGCGCAAAAAATAAAATAAAAAATATTCAAAACCGAAAAATTATTTTTTTTTCAAATGGCTAAACTCATTGTATCAACGGGAAATTTTGTGTAAAACAAATCGTAGAACATTGAGTTTTTCGATTCTTGTTTCAAAACGTGTTATTTTAAGTTCAAAATATTGCAATCTGCAATCGAAAAATAAACATGAAAAACACAATTATTCGACAATTTATCGCTCTTGTCCCCCTGTTAAACGTCAAATGAGGTTGGTTTTCTTTAATTTTATCGAATTTAGGATCGTCTTATCAAGTACGTAAAATTTATAAATATATACAGGGTGTAACAGAATAACTATTCCTAATTTTAACTGGAGTATCCTGGGCTCAGAATATGAAGATTTAATGCAAATCACTGAGATAAAATGTGGCTCCTTACTGAGCTACAGGGTGTTTTATATAAAAATTTAAAAACGATTTTTGCCCAGTACTTTAAAACTATTTGACGTATCCTTATCATACTTGGCAGGAAGTGTAGGTACCGTACACCATACTAAATTATGTTAAATAAAAGTTTCTGGCTACTGCCAGTGGCGTACAACAGGGACAAGTGAGAGGTTGATCCTTCCTAAATTCTACGCCACTGGCGGAATTGTCATTTTAGCACAATTTTTCGATTCTCCAATACTTGCTGTGTAAAAAACATACTCTTCCTTTGTAACGATAAAGTCACTGTTTTTCGAGATATTTAAACTTAAACATAAGCTGCATCCTTGGGATTTTTTCAAAATTTGCTCAAAAAAATCTGAAAAAATTCAGTAAAATAGAGAAAAAAATTAGCTACATAATATCTAAGTAACTTTTTCTCTAACTCATTTTGGTTTGGCTGGAAAAATTATTGAAAATTAATATTTTTTGCATTTTATTTTTTTTATTTTCAATAATTTTTACAGCCAAATCAGAATGAGTTAGAGAAAAAGTTACTTAGTTATTATGTAGCTAATTTTTTTCTCTATTTTACTGAATTTTTTCATATTTTTTTGAGCAAATTTTGAAAAAATCCCAAGGGTGCAGCTTATGTTTAAGTTTAAATATCTCGAAAAACAGTGACTTTATCGTTACAAAGGAAGAGTATGTTTTTTACACAGCAAGTATTGGAGAATCGAAAAATTGTGCTAAAATGACAATTCCGCCAGTGGCGTAGAATTTAGGAAGGATCAACCTCTCACTTGTCCCTGTTGTACGCCACTGGCAGTAGCCAGAAACTTGTATTTAACATAATTTAGTATGGTGTACGGTACCTACACTTCCTGCCAAGTATGATAAGGATACGTCAAATAGTTTTAAAGTTCTGGGCAAAAATCGTTTTTAAATTTTTATATAAAACACCCTGTAGCTCAGTAAGGAGCCACATTTTATCTCAGTGATTTGCATTAAATCTTCATATTCTGAGCCCAGGATACTCCAGTTAAAATTAGGAATAGTTATTCTGTTACAACCTGTATATATATATATATATATATATATATATATATATATATATATATATAAAATTACCTATATGAAACAAAGAGTTTTATTTTATACGATTTCATTAAGATATGAAAAATTGTTGAAAATCACTTTTTTTGGCGTTTACATGTATTCTTCCCATTAACAATTGAGTGATTGCTTATCGAAGAATTTATAATTGGTACTATGATAAGTTTAGATCACTTAAGACCAAATCATTGAGCATTTTAATAATATTTGCAAGACATGCCCAACTTTTTAGAATTAGTATATTTCTTGTAGGTAATTCAATTATATTTGTAGAATAATATGAATATTAGTTTATATAAGAAAAAAATAAAGAAAAAAATAAAGAAAAAAATAGTGGCCCGTATTCTTACCTCACTTTTTCGTGAAAAAGTACTTTTTATCATTAATGTCAAAATAACTTTTTGCTTCGGTTTCGCATCAAATGTAAAAAGGTGTTTTTTTTTTATTTTAGATCATTTTATTATATTCGAAATTATAAAATTTAAATAATCTGCTATAAAGTGCTTAATAACTAATTACTTTAAGTAAACGCCAAACGTACTTTTGGCAAAAATTACTTTTGTAAATGAGATGAGAATACGGGGGCCGGTGTGACTGTGTATGCGTATTAATTTAATAATAATTGTTAAATTTTTGTTTTAGAATGGTATGATAATCAGCACAATAGTATCTGTGATATTCCTCGTTTTTGGAATATATGGTTTTGATTACTCCAAAAGCGTATCTTTGGAAATGAATTTAATCAAATCAATAACAGTAATGAATTGCGGATCATCTTCTTTAGCTATTGTTTTATTTGGCTTTGACAGAGAAAAATTGGATTGCAAAGAAGACGAATTATTCTGCTACTTTTCAAAGCCAAAAGCACTCTTGAACTTCATTAATTTAGAAGTTAATGACTTTTATAAAAATATGTCCGTCTTGTTAATTTTATTATTAATTTTACGACTATTACCGTATTATTTTCTTCGGCGAAAATTTAAATAAATTGATGTTGAATTTATATTATATGTATTTTTTATAATAAAATGCTACCTAATATATAAAAATACATAGGTACATACATACATACATACACAATCACGCCATGTACCCAAAATGGTGTGGCACAAACTCTTTTCATCATCCCGAAATCAGTCGCCTCCAAACATTCCTATCCAAACAAGCAACTTTCGCTTCATTTACATTCATAATTCCTCTCATACATGCTCTTTTATTCTTACTACTTGGAAACTTTTGCTCACGCAAAACACTCTCAATCATACCACTCCAACTACTCATCGGACGTCCACGCAATCGTATACCATCAAAATCACTCAAATAAATCTTTTTAACCAAACGTTCATTAAACATTCGCTCAACATGTCCGAACCATCCTAACTGACTAACACCAACTTTTGCTACAACATTTTTTTCAATTTCACACTCATCATACACTAATCTATTTCGTACCCGATCTCTCCTATTTACACCACAAACCCCACGTAAAAATCTCATTTCCACAGCAGTCATTTTCCGTTTATGCTTTTGCAACCAAACCCAACATTCACTACCATACATCAATGTAGGCACCGAAACTGCATTATATATAAAAAAATATGCATAGTTTAATTTTTGTTTTATCAAAAATAGTAAAATAATACATTATATTACTAATGCCAAAAAAAAAGTCAATTTGGTATAAATTATGAAAGTGACGTAGTAAAAAAAAATTTCAGAACTCATTATATTAAAATTAAACGGTTTCATAATATAGTTCTGTATTAATTTTCAATAATAATCGACGTTCTGACGTACTCCATGTACATCATCATCAGGAAAACTTATACAAATGACATTTACAGTAAATAACCAGAACATAGAAACAAGTATAAACTTTTAATTAATTGAATCAGTGCCTTCACACTGACTGATGCTATCATTATATATTTCTGTTGCTACTTTTATTAATGTACTGTTAATATTGATGAATCTTGCAATTATTACAGTATCCAGGAAATTTACATCATGAAGATTTTCTAACGCATGTCGTGCAATAGCAAATTTATTTGGATGGTTTAGTAGTATTGACTTCTTATGTTATGTTATTGGGTATTTATTTTATGTTTAGGTTGATTTTGTGTGGGACGCTTAAAGAAAAAATTGTATATGTAATTCGGAGTAGAACGCTTTTTCGTGTTTCACCCAGATTGCTTGACCGCGACCGCAAGTATCTGCACTCAACATTATAATAATAGCTATCTACTTGTCGTAATATGATATGTTATTTTTACCACTTTGATTGCACGGAAAAAGTGGTATAGCGTTTGGTACGGTGTCTGTAACATTATATATAAAAAAAAAAATTGTATAAATTTTTTTTATATAGCCTCTAGATGACGAATCTAAACTTAGTTTATGTGGGTGTATGAATGTGGGTCGCCAGCTCGCTCGGTCGTAAGTCAAAATTTTGTGGCCGCAACTCCTCCTAGACGGTTCAACCGATTTTAATGAAATTTTCAGGATAAATTTGTCTAGTACCCAAGATGGTTATGTGATTTTATTTTTTTCCAGTGATGCCAACTTTCCGAGAAAAAAATTACTAAAGTTTTAAAAATTATTATTGGCTACGTTATTTATCCGATTTTGATCAAATTTTCAGAAAAGATTTCCCTAATGCTCCCATTAATTATATAATTTTATTAATATTCAGTGTTGCCAACTTTCTGAGAAAAAAATTACTAAAATTTTTAAAAATTTATTATGACCATTTTATTTAACCGATTTTAATCAAATTTTTATAAAAGTTTCTCCTAGTGCCTAAATAAATTATGCAATTTTAACAAAATTCAGTGTTGCCAACTTATCGAGAAAAAAATCATACAATTTTTTAAAAATTCATTGTTGCTACATTATTTATTCGATTTTGATCAAATTTTCAGAAAAGTTTCTCCTAGTGCCCACATAAATTATAATATTATTAAAATACAGGGCTGCCAACTTTCCGAGAAAGTGGTCTATATATGGGTTTACCCATATACTTCTAATCTTGTTAAATATATTTTAAGTCCTAATAGTTTTGATAATTTTTTTACAGTTTCAAAACACCAGAATTTCCTTAATTCAAACGATGAAATTTATTTCCAATTTTGCCATGAGACTTATTTAGAAAAGAGTATATAAAAATTTCTATATTAATTCAATGAAATTTTTGTTTTCATACTTTTCAAATATACAACTCTGTCCAAAAACATGTATTTTAAACATGATTCAGCAATCTTATATTTTGGAAAAATATCATGTATTTAGTTGAAACTTGTATAAACTAAATCTCTTCAAAAACTGATTACCTTATTACAAATCAATAAGTTAGTGTATGCAAGTTAAATTTCGTTATTTATAAATAGTGTTTTTAAAAAATGTTTATTTTTTAAAATTACAATTATCAAGAGATTTTTATTTGAAATTACACAATATTTTAATACAGAATATTTAAATTTTAATTATATTTATAGATTTGTTTTATTAATAATATTTATTATATTTTATTCAAAATTATATTTTATAACAATAGTTATAATTACGTATTTATTGTTCGAAGATTAACATCTGACTGATTTATAAAAAACATTAAAGTTCTATGTAGCGCCAAGCGCGTTACGTAAAGACAGGAGTCAAGTTATCAGCAACTCAGCAGTTTTACGTGGGAACGCGTTCTGTAACTCCTCCCTTGCTAGATTTGGGCTTCATCGGGAAGTTTCAGCACCGACCTAGGGGTTGAACTTTTAGATTGAAGTTCAATGTCTTCTTTGGATTTTGAATTTGGTGTTTGTGCAGACTTTTTGAACATCTTCTTCAGGTATAACGTAAGAAAAATAATGGCGCCAGTGTCGGGTAGTTTATCTTGAAGTTGTCATCAAATTCGTTGATTTCTTCGTCATCGATTATCTTGTCGAATTTGTTGATTGGTTTCAGATCGTTGAAATTATTTAGTTCGATTGTTATTTTAGGAACTTGTGTTTTATTTAAATTTATTGCGAAGTTTTCTATAATAGTTGGTTTACCGAATGTTCCGTGTTTGAATGTTAATTTTTGATTTCGGAATTCTAGTTCGCATTCGTTTTCGTTCACTAAAAATATTCCTTGGAGAGATTTTATGACGTCACCTTGTTTACATTTTGCGTGTATTGTTTCTGGACTTGGAAAGACGAGTAGGTATTGATTGATATCTTCTATGTGTTCGATATGGTTCTTCTTGATGTTTATTTTAATAAAATGACAGTTTTTGATTTTGTTTTCTAGTATTAAATTTGTTTCGCATGAATCTTCGTTTATTTCGTTTACTTTGTTGGGACACTGATAGCTATTTTCCTTGTCGTAAGTATTCACACATATACCATATAGAGACTTAATTTGATTATCTTTAGATTTTAAAAAGTATTCGTGATTAGGAAGTACAGTTACAAAGTCAGCCTCATGTTTGGTAGGTAGCGAAATAATATGAAATAATTCAAACTGAGTTTCATAGTTAATTGGTATTTCTATGAAATAAGTGATTTTATCTTGTGATAATTTGCAATTTATAGAAATTACTTTTTCTAATTTGGACATATTTTCTAAACTCGGTTCGAATGGTAATTTATTATTATAAAATTTTGAAATTTTATTTAATTCTACAAAAAGGTCATGTGATTTAATAATACTTGGGTGCATTGTATGCAGTTTACAAAAGAATAACGAATTTTCAATGTCTTGCAGTGTATTAAATGTTAAAGTATATAAAATGTTTAATTGATTGTAAATATCTTTTATTTGTAGTTTATTTATTTCTGTAATTCCGCCAATTACACTATGCATAATTTGTTCAATTTTTAATTTTAAAATTTTTTCATTTTGCTGAATAGTGTCAACAGTTTTGTTGAAGTATTCTATTATTTGGTGACTAATAGAGTACTGATTTTTCAACTGGTTATTGAACTTGAATTGATTTTCTTTTAGGTGATTTAAAATATTAGTATATCGTCTCTCGTCGCTTGAATCTAAATTTCCAGTGATAGATTTTATTACTGTGCCTAATCCGTTTATTAGACCTCTTTTAATTTTATGATTATTTGAGTGAATCGTTAAATAATTAATTTTTTCATTAATTGTATTTTGAATGTATTCGACAATTTTGTTATTATTTTCAAAATCAGGGGGGATTGTTTCGTCTAATGTGAGTGTTTGTTTTAAAGTGTCAAATTGTTTATTTAAATTGTTATATTGTGTCCAGAGTGGCTGCAAGTCGTAATAGTGTACAAATGTGTGTACAGTTTTTTGCAATTTTGCAGGTCCAAGATTTATCGTCATCAGTCCTGGGTTACTTGTAATGTCTTTTATTTTTAGTCCATAGTGTTACGAGAGTAGACAACAGATGGCGCCAGCAGTCAATACGCGACACAGCCCAGATGACGAGAAATAAGCGCCAAGCTGTCAAATAAGCAACCTCACATAAAGCAATATATTATCTTTGTAATACCAATAGTATTAATACAATATACAATTATTAAGCAAGTAAAGCCTTTTATTTACATATTGTCACATGGTGTCAGGTGTGAAAACTTTGTGAAAGATTGTATATGGAAAAAAAAGAAGAAAGATAAGATGACCACGTTACCAGCACCAGAACCTGTCAAAATAAACGACAAAGCAGAGAATAATTGGAAATTATTTAAGCAACAATGGATAAACTACAGCATAGCTACAGAGCTAAGTAAAAAATCACATGAAATACAAGTAGCTACATTTCTTTCTATTATAGGCAAAGAATGTTTAAACGTTTATATACACATTGACAAAGGAAACAACGACCAAACGAAGGTTAAAGGTATAATCGAAACTTTGGATACGTATTTTACACCTACAGTAAATACGATTTATGAAAGATATATATTCAATTCAGCAGCACAAGGAAATGATGAAAGTATATTAGAATATGTAAATAGGTTAAGAAAACTTGCAAATACATGTGATTTTGGCACATTACACGAAGGATTAATAAGAGACAGGCTGGTACTAGGAATATTAAATAATGAAACTAGGAAAAGATTACTGAAAGTTTCAGATCTAACTTTACAAAAAGCAATAAATATGTGTAGAACAGACGAGGTCACCGAAGAAAGATTAAAAACAATGGAAGAAAAAGGAAAAGAAGATGTACACTTTATGAAACAGAAAAATAAGCAAGAAACGAGAAAACAGAATCAGAATACGAAAAAACAGCAAAAAACCTTTTATAATGCAGGAACAAAATGCAAATATTGTGGTTATGTACATATACATGACAGACAAAAATGCCCAGCATTTGGAAAAACCTGTAAAGCATGCGGAAAAGAAAATCACTTCCAATCAGTATGCAAGTCAAAGATATACAAGCAGAAACAGAAACAAAATGTACACCAAGTGGAAACAGATGAAAGCACAGACGAAACAGAATCCATTTATAACATCAACAAGTTAGAAGCGAACAAGAAGACATGGTATGTCAACGTGACAATGCAGTACACAAACAACGAAGCACATAAAATGAAATGTCAGATAGATACAGGGGCAAGTTGTGATGTTATGTGCTACGACAACTTTAAAAAATTAGGCACCAAGCAAAGCCTGAAACCAAGCAGTACCAAATTAAAGTTATACGGAGGTGAAATAATAACGCCGATCGGAGAAGCTATAATAACATGCAAGTACAAAAATAAGAAAATTAAAACAATTTTTCAAATTATTAAAACAGAATGCACCTGCAATCCACTACTATCAGCAAAAACAAGTGAGAAGTTAAATCTCATACAAGTAACAGCAGATCTATGCAAGATAGAAGCGGAAAGTACGGATAGACAGAAAGAAAACATAATTAAAGAGTATGAAGACGTATTTCAAGGAATAGGTTGTCTGCCCGGAGAATATCATTTGGAAATAGATGAAACTGTGACACCAGTTCAACAAATTCCACGTAGAGTACCAATAAATTTTAAAAAGGAATTAAAAGAATATTTAGACAAATTAGAAAAAGACAATATCATAAAGAAAGTAACAAGACCTACGAAATGGATAAGTAACATAATTGTAGTCAAAAGGGACAATAAGATTCGCATGTGTCTTGATCCCAAACCACTAAATACAGCTTTGAGAAGATCTCAATACCAGATTCCTACGATAGATGAAATACTTCCGGAACTAGCAAACGCTAAAATTTTTAGTGTGATGGACGCAAAACAAGGATTCTGGCAAATCAAACTAGACAAAGAAAGCAGCTACTATACGACCTTCTGGACGCCGTTTGGTAGATACAGATTTCTAAGATGTCCATTTGGCATATCCACAGCACCAGAAGAATATCAACGAAGGCAATATGAACTACTAGGAGATTTAGAAGGAATAAACGTTATAGCAGATGACATTTTGATCATAGGTAAAGGTAAAACACAAGAAGAAGCTGAAGCAGATCATGATAAGAAGATCAAGAAACTACTGAATAGAGCAAGAGAGGTTAATTTAAAGCTGAATAAAGAAAAATTTAAATACAAATTGAAAGAAGTAACATATATGGGACATACACTGTCAACAGAAGGAGTGAAACCAGATAAAAAGAAGACAGAAGCAGTACGGAATGCACCACAACCGCAAAACATAAAAGAACTTCAAAGTTTTCTTGGTTTTATCACGTATTTAGCAAGATACTTGCCGACTCTGTCAGCAGTATGCACGCCGTTAAGAGAAATAATTAAGCAGAAAGAATGGAACTGGAACAGAGATGCCGAAGAAGCATGGAAAAAGTTAAAGAACATGGTTGAGGAGGCTGCAACTCTAAAATACTATGACATGAATAAAGAAGTAACCATACAATGTGATGCAAGTAGTTTTGCATTAGGAGCAACACTTATGCAAGAAGGAGAGCCAGTTGCATATGCTTCTCGTGTACTAACACAGACAGAAACAAAATATGCGCAAATAGAAAAAGAGACACTAGCATTGTTATTCGCGTGCGAAAGATTTTCTCAATACATATCGGGAAGACAAATAGTACATATCGAAAGTGATCATCAACCTCTTGAAACAATTTTCAAAAAATCTATATTATCGGCACCGTGCAGATTACAAAGAATGATGTTAAGACTGCAACGTTTCAACCTAGACGTAAAATATAAAAAAGGTTCAGCAATGCACGTAGCAGATTATTTATCAAAAGCACCATTAAAAATTAAAACAACAGAAAGCAACAAAGAAGAATACATACATTATATAGGAGGAAACTTGATTGAAGAAATAATGAACATCAATATGGCCGAGCACGTAAATGTGACGGAACAAAGATGGAATCAAATAGCAACAGAAACCAGTAAGGATGACACTTTACAAGAACTAAAATCAATCATATTACAGGGATGGCCAGAAGAAAAAAAATCCATCAAACCAGACATAGTCAAATATTGGAATTTTAAAGAAGAATTATCAATACAGGATGGAGTACTGTACAAAGGCGAAAAAATTATAATACCAAATAGTATGAAGAACGAAATGCTTAAAAGAATTCATGCAAGTCATGCAGGAATCGAAGCATGTACCAGAAAAGCTCGAGAAACACTATATTGGTACAAAATGGCAGAGGATATAAAAGACTATATTTTAAGATGCTCGATATGTCAAGAATTCCAAACCAATCAAAGAAAAGAACCATTGATCTCAGAAGACATTCCAAATTTGCCATGGTCCACAGTAGCAATCGATATTTTCACACTGGATACAAAAAATTATCTAGTTATCACCGATTATTACAGCGACTTTTTCGAATTAGAAAAACTTAAGAATATGACAAGTGAACACGTTATTAAAAATATAAAAAAAAATTTTGCTAGACATGGAATCCCACACATAGTGATATCAGACAATGGGCCACAGTTCGACTGTAAACAATTCAGACAGTTTGCAAAAGAATGGGAATTTTTTCACAAAACTAGTTCACCATATCACTCAAAAGGAAACGGAAAAGCAGAATCATCGGTTAAAATAGCTAAAAGAATAGTAAAAAAAGTACAAAGAGAAAATAGCGATTTATATTTAGCACTTTTAGAACATAGAAATATTCCAACGGAAGAAATACAACTTACACCAGCGCAAAGACTGATGGGACGAAGAACAAGAACACGAGTACCTATCACAAAGCAAAAATTAAGACCAAAAATACACAACGATGTCCAAGAAAGAATAAACCTAAGAAGAAAAAAACAACAATTTTATCATGACAAAGGAGCGAAAGAACTGAGAATTCTTGAGGGAGGCGAAACAGTTAGAGTTAGAAATAAAGAAGGAAAATGGCAAGAAGGTAAAATTAGAGAAGAGATATCGCCAAGATCATATAGGGTACAAGTAGAAGGAACAAATTACCGCAGAAACAGAATAGATATACGATCAAGTCCAACCAATAAAGAAATCGAGAAAGTAGAAGAAAGACGACAAAATCGATTACAAAATGAGGAACCACAGGAAATAAGACAACCAGTAACACCAAAAGCACTAAACAAAGGTAGTGTATATGAATCGCATAATGAACAAGAAGAAAGAAGATCGGAAGAACAAAATGGGTCAGCAACATCCGAAGAAGTGAGCAAACCAACTTTTACAAGAAGTACCAGAGAAAGACGACCACCCAAGTATCTTCAGGAATATATAACAAATTCGCCAAAGAAGAGGGGATGTTACGAGAGTAGACAACAGATGGCGCCAGCAGTCAATACGCGACACAGCCCAGATGACGAGAAATAAGCGCCAAGCTGTCAAATAAGCAACCTCACATAAAGCAATATATTATCTTTGTAATACCAATAGTATTAATACAATATACAATTATTAAGCAAGTAAAGCCTTTTATTTACATATTGTCACACATAGGAGGATGACAGGTAGAGGAACCTGGAATTGCCAAATCTTTATTAATTAATTTTCTAGGTCTTTTTATATTGGAGAGGTGAATTTTTGGTTGTTTTCTATCGTTCGGTTCGGTCGTAATTTCGGCAATTTTTAGGGTTTTATTTAACTTTTTTATTTTTTCTTTCTTAAATTTCGCTTGTCGTGTTTTATTGACTTTTTGTTTATTATGAACAAAGATAGTTTCAGGGATTTCGGGAAGTTCTTCGCGTGTTTCGTTAATTTTTTCAATTAATTTTGATTTGTTATTATTTAATTTATTATTTATATTTTGGTACATTAATTTTGTTTTTTCTTTGTGTTTTTGTATATAATCTTGTGTTATTTGTTTATTAAGTTCTATATCAAAAGGGGAATCGGTTTCAAGGTGTCCATTAATAATTTCTATTGGTTTTAAATTTGTTGTACTGTGATTTGTATTGTTATATGCCAAAGTTGCGTAGTTAACTTTATTTTCTATAATTTCATTTTTAAAGTTTTCTTGTTGATTAAATAACCGAATGTGTTCGACTAAAGTTGAATGAAATCGTTCAACTAAACCGTTTGAATTTGGATTTTGCGAGCTTGTAAAATGAATGTTAATCTTATGTAATGTTAGTAATTCTTTTATAACGCTGTTTTTAAATTCTAGCCCATTATCAGATATAATTAGTCTAGGTATACCATGATGGGAGAAAAATTGTATTAACTTATTTGTAACTTCGATTGCATTATTTGAAATTACTTTATAAGCTTGAGCGTACTTAGAAAATGCATCGATTACAGTTAAAAATTTAGAATTTTCTAAACTGAGTGAATCAATATGAATAACATCGAAAGGTTTATTAGGAGTGGGGGTGAGATCTAGTTTTGGTTTTATTGGGTTTCGTTCGTATTTAGCTGCCAAGCAAATTTCACATTTATTTATGAAATCAGTGATAGCTTTTAGTTGATTTGGCCAATAATATCTCTTTTTTATTTGAGTATAGACTTCGTTAATTCCGCGGTGATTTGTTTTACCTTCATGATAATTTGTTATAACTTGTAAGATTTCATCTTGATCTTCTACGTCAATTAATTTAGTCTTACATTTAATAAATTTAATATTTGAATTTCTAAAATGTTTTTGTAGTACATTACTAAATTGTTCATAAATTTCGTGTTCAAAGTACAAATAATATTTCACGTTAGGTACAATAAATTCTTTTATAAAGTTAATTATTTCGTTTTCAAAATTTATTTCAGAAAGTTGAACTAAGATTCTAATTTTGTCAGAGTGAAGTTTTCTTATTTTTGGTTTGCATGAAGAATGTTTAACTTGAGATATAAAAATTTGATTTTTCCCAAAATTAACAGGTGATTCACTTATTGTTATACCTACAATAGGATTGTCTGGATTGGAATGTATTGTCTGATCAGTTTCAGGATCGATTAGATCGCCGTCATCGGGTTCAACAGCAATGGATTGCGTGTCGTCGTCAGGGTTAAATGTTTCATTAAATTTTTCGATATAATCAAAAAGATTTTGTGTACCGGAATTTGTACTATTTACATTTAATTCTATACGAGAAAGAGCATCGGCGTTTTTATTTAGTGTTCCTTTCTTGTGAATAACTTCGTAATCGTATTCGCCTATTTTAAGCCGCCAGCGCATTAATTTCGAATTTGGTTCTTTAAGTGAATTTAAATATTTTAAGGGTTGATGGTCAGTAATAATTTTAAATTTTCTGCCAAACAAATATGGTCTAAAATATTTAGTAGCCCAAACTACAGCCAATAATTCTTTTTCTATTGTGCTATAATTCTGTTCGGTGTCATTTAACGTGCGACTCGCATATGCAATTGGAAGATCGGAGCCAATAGGACCTTGTGATAGAACAGCGCCAATGGCATAGTTACTAGCATCTGTGGTTAAATTAAATGGTTTGGTAAAATCCGGATATTGGAGAATGGGATCGTTCATTAATAAATTTTTGCAAGTGTTAAAACAGTTGATATATTCTGGATTTGTAATTTTTATTTCGGCGTTTTTCTTAAGACATTTAGTGAGGGGTTTTGTTAAATGAGCAAAATTTTTTATAAATTTTCTGTAATATCCTAACAGGCCTAAAAATGCTTTAATTTGTTTCGTCGTTTTGGGGATAGGATAATTTTTTATTGCCTGGATCTTATCAGGATTTGGTTTAAGTCCGTCAGTTGTTACAATGTGTCCGAGAAACGCGACTTCTTTGTGTAAAAACTCTGATTTATCGAGTTGTATTTTTAGGTTGGCTTTCTTTAATCGGTCAAAAACAGTTTTTAAATTTTGTATGTGTTCTTGAAGAGACGTGCTAAATATTATTACATCATCTAAATATACTAAACAAATTTCGTTAACTAAATTTCGAAGAACATTGTCCATAACCCTTTGAAAGGTTGCAGGCGCATTTTTTAAACCAAATGGCATTCGTAAAAATTCATAATGACCATTTTCAGTATTAAACGCGGTCTTTTGTATGTCTGTTTCATTCATCTCGATTTGATGAAATCCAGACGCAAGATCTAAAGTAGAAAAATATTGGCATCTACCGAGTTTGTCTAATAACGCATTGATGTTGGGTATCGGATACTTATCATCAATAGTTTTTTCGTTTAATTTGCGATAGTCAATGACTAGTCGCCATTTTCTTTTGCCGGATGCGTCAATTTTCTTTGGTACGAGCCATAAAGGAGAGGACCAGGGAGAGTGAGATGGACGTATGATGTTTTGGTCAAGCATTTTTTTTATTTGACTTTTAACCTCATTTCTATGTATTTCAGGATACCTATAAATTTTTGAATATACTGGGATTTCATCGTTAGTGCGAATAAAATGTTTTACTTCGTTAGTAAATGTTAACGGTTTATCGTCTGCGTGTAAAATTTCTGAATAATTATTTAATAATTTTGTTATTTCGAATTTTTCCTCTTTATTCATGTGTTCTGTTCTGACATTGTTTAAATTAAATTTTGAATGTGAAACATCGTTATTAAAATTTAAAGTATTTATTTCAAAATTATTTAAAGTTTGGCCTTTTACACAATTTACTGAATTTAAAATTTGTTCTTTCTCGCTTGAATTAATTACAGGATAAAACATTTCGCGATTTTCGACTTTAGCTAAACCTTCGGGAATAGTTAATTTACCTATGATAGTTTCGGGTATTAATATTTCGCCGTTTTCTATATTATTAATAAATAATTTAGTAACTTTTTCAGATTTCGGAGGAATTTTGACAAAATAAGATTTTGGCAGTGTTTTTTGATAATGAATTTTGATTTTTTGAGTGGGTGTTATAATTTTGTCATTAATAAAATCAATATTTGTTTCCAAAATTTTCAAATTGTCTAATCCAAGTAAAATATCGAAATTTTTATGAAATTCGAAAATGTGATATTTTAATAAAATATTATTTTTGTTGAATAATTTTGAAGCAGGTAAAATAATACTAAAGTTTTCAATTGAAGTTCCATGTGCAGTTGTTATCTGAAATGGATCTTTTTGAATTTTATTTTTAAAATATTTTTCCGCAATTTTTGGACTTATAAATGATCGTGTGCTGCCGGTGTCTATCAAAACTTTAAGGTTAAATAAAAAATAAAAACTCGCTGTTATTGTGAGTTAGATTCATAAATTCAACATTTGTTCCGAGGCTATTATTTATAAAAAATCATTGCCGTCATAATTTTCGTATTCTGTGGGTGTAATATCTACTATGTCATTGTCTGTGTTTTCGTCAGTAATTATTTGTTCTTCAGCTTCGTCTGTGAATATTTCATTTGTCTCAGTGTTAAACAGTTCTTCCGATATTATATCGGGTTTGCGTTGTGATTGGAAATAATTCTGAGGACGGTAATTACTAGGTCCGGGTCTGGGTGTAAATGTTTGCCGGGTGCTAATGCTCATGGGTGTCGGTTGAGGGAATTTTTTATTAGGATCGGGTCTAAAAACATTTGGTGTGTTTTGAGTGAATGGTTTTGTAGTTCTAGGATAATTGTTACTAGTATTTTGTGGATTTGGGTAACGTGTTAATTGTGGAAAATTTTTGGGTTGTGTTACTCTGTAAGCGTTTGTGTTTGTATTTGTATTTATGATTTGACGAGGTTTGTTGTTATATGTATTGCTGTTATGTGTATTGTTAGATTTTGGTTGTTTCATAACTGAATCTAATTGGAAATCGTTTGTCATCATATTTAATGCAGAATTTAAATCAGGTGGATTTTTGGTGCGCATAAGTGTGCCTAAAGGTTCTTTAAGACCTCTCAACAAAATTCTAAGTGCGTACGTTCTAAAATATGCAATTAAAATTGCAGAGTGTTCGATTTTAATGTGTGTAGTTAGGTACGATATTTGAAGATTTAAAAGATCTACAACTCTGTGATAAAATTCAAATGGTGTTTCGTTTTGATTTTGTTTCAATTCAGTTAACTCTATATTCAAAGTATAACAATCGCGTTTATCAGAATACGTATTCAACAAAGCTGCTTTTACGTCTGCCCAGCATGTAATAGGGCAACTTGCTATATTTACTGCTGCATCATCTTTAATTTTAGCTACAATGCTAGACATTAAATAGTCGTTTTGGAAACAGTGGGGTCTTCATTGTTATAAAATTTATTTACTAATTTTTCACAAGTTTCTATAAACCGTGTTAATAATTTATTATCGCCCCGAAATTCAGGAATCATGTCCAAATATTCGCGTTTGAGAACGGGTGGTGGTGGCATGTTGATTAAATTTGAATTTAAATTTAAACTATTAATTGATAAAATAAGATTTTGATCAGTATTTTGATCGATATTATTAGTGATATCAATATTACTTAATGAGTCAGATGAGTTTGATTCTGTATCTGTACTGTCTATTTCTGAATCGATTTGCGCTCGATAATCTCTAGATGACATAAGTGCTACTTACAGGAAAACGTTCAGCGTGTTCATTGGTTCTTCCGCGATGGAGAAATCAATCAGAATAACTTCGGCTGGGACTCTGTGTTCAGCAGGGCCTGGTGTTCTCTTGGCTTCACGATATACACTCGTTGGGACGTTGAGAACGCGTCTAAGTTATTGTTTTTTCACAACACTGTTTTGTTTAACAGATTCGTAATTCACAATAAATCGTTGAAACGGACCGATTTTTCTTCGTTTGTGAATCCTACAGTCAACTGCGCCAGTTAAATTTCGTTATTTATAAATAGTGTTTTTAAAAACTGTTTATTTTTTTAAAATTACAATTATCAAGAGATTTTTATTTGAAATTACACAATATTTTAATACAGAATATTTAAACTTTAATTATATTTATAGATTTGTTTTATTAATGATATTTATTATATTTTATTCAAAATTATATTTTATAACAATAGTTATAATTACGTATTTATTGTTCGAAGATTAACATCTGACTAACTTATAAAAAAACATTAAAGTTCTATGTAGCGCTAAGCGCGTTACGTAAAGACAGGAGTCAAGTTATCAGCAACTCAGCAGTTTTACGTGGGAACGCGTTCTGTAACTTATATATATATATATATATATATATATATATATATATATAGCAATAGTTTGTAAAAAGTCACGTAAGATAGTTTTATCAGAAAATTCGCGGCACTACACGTACTAACTACACTCGACTTACAGGTACGGCACTTGTATCGCGAGAACTCGGCGAGGTGTAGTTCAAACTCTTTGAACGTACACAACGATATACTTGGTATTGTAGCGACTCCTTGCGTCTCAGTCGAACTAGGCTAGTAGTCCAAACTTTTTGAACGTTACTAGCTAGCTGGTTGAGATCGTAATGATCTCTGCCTTCCGAGGGCTAGGGCCAGCCCTTAAGTAGGGGCTCAGCGTGGGTAGTTCAAGTGGGAGATGGCGCCTTGGTGTCGGTTGATGGGGTGAGTAGCGCTGATGGGGTGGGTAGCGCTGGTGGCGCTAGCGAAGAGTGTAGTACGGCGCTCGGTCACACTAAGGGTTGCGCTACACTCTCCCTCAGAACTCTAAGATTGTCCCGATGTGGGTTCTGGATTGCTGGTGCTGTTGATTTTCCTAGGTCGTCCGCGCTGACGGAAGGGTTGTACCGGCTCGGATTGTTGTTCTACGCGCTGCTGGCCCGGCGAAGCATTCAGTGCCAAAAATGTGCAACCTATTCAGGCGTCCAACTCGACTTGTAAACAACTCATAAGGTGTCTTACTTTCAACAATACTAGGACCTGTTTGGTTTAACACAAACACCGCAGTGTTCACCGCTTCAGCTCAAAGTGTCTTTGTTAGATTCTTGGCAAGAATCATCGTGCGAGCCAAGTCTACGACAGTTCTGTTGGTTCTTTCAGCACAGCCGTTCTGTTCCGGTGTGTAGGGATTCGTGATGATGAGCCTAACTCCGTTTGAATTCAGAAGCTTTTTCACCGTGTTGTTGTCGAATTCAAGTCCGCCATCACATTGTAGCGATTTTACAGATCGTCCGTAACTATTTTTGACAATCTGTAGCATATCCCGAATCCTTTCTACGGTCTCGGATTTCTCTTTTAAAAAATAGACAAACCGCATTCTGGAATAATCGCATGTGAAACACACAAAGTACTTTGCCCCACCGAGTGACGAGCATTCCATCGGTCCACACAAATCAGTGTGCATAATTTCTCCACATTCAGATGCACGCTGCTGCCTTGGTTGGAAGGTTGTGCGCTGCTGCTTGCCTTCAACACAAGCACCGCAAAAATCATCGTACTTACTAACCTCGATTCCATTTTCTTGCAGAATTTTTAAAACATGAAGTTTGTTTTGATGTCCAAGCCGCTCATGCCAAATCTGCAGTGAATCCTTAACTGACAGGTTAGCTTCGTTGTCTTGTGTTGACTCAGATACCTTTACAAGTCTTTGTCTAAACCCGATGTAACTGAAAATAAATTTCTGCGAGCAGTAGGCACGTACAAAACATTTTTCATTTGACATGGTAGCCACTCACCATTAACTTCTGCTTCAAAAGGTATTGTTCCACATCCTTTAGCATTCATGGATGATTTATTTTCCATATAAAACTTGACCGGTGTTGCAAACTTCTTGTACAAAGAGAACCATTCTCGATGAAACGTCACATGATCTGTGGCTCCAGAATCGACGATCCATACATCTGTATCTAGTTCAATGTTCATTACTTCGTTAATAAACGCCTGCTCCCTGTTGTTATCTGTCCCTGAACAACTTGCGTTTTTGTTTCTTTTTAAATTGCGGCAATTTCGTTTAATATGGCCAACGACTCCGCAATTGTAACATCGAAGTGGTGTTTTCCTTTCCGAACTTTTATTCGCTGTTTTTCTCGATGTCTGCGTCTGCTTACGTTTTCCTTCAGTTTTCGCCTTATTCGCCATCAGTGCTTCTTGTTTCACAGCCCGTTGTTGACGTTGTCTGTCATCCGAAGTTAAAATGCTCACTAGATTGGCCAGAGTTATCTGGTCGTCCGGTCTAGCCCACCAGGCTTGCCTCAAGCTTTCGTAATCGTCCGGCAGTGTATCCAACAGCTTCACCATCAAAGACGATTCATCTGGCTTCACTTTCAGTTGCTGTAACCGTAACACAAGTCCCTCGAATTTTGCAATATGTGTAACAATGTCATCGGACGGATCCATGCTAAAGTTAAAAAATTCAGCTTGAACAGTATGAGCAGCCTGTTGTGTTTGCTGTTCAAAAAAAAAACATGCAATTTAACCCACATATCTCTTGCAGCTTCACATGTTACGAGCAATGACATAACCTTACTTTCGATAGATTTGACAATAATTTGACTTGCTGCTCTATCCGCTTTGTCCCGTAATCTTAAACTCGCATTGTATACGGCCACCGCATTTGCAGTTTCACCAGCTTCTGCATTTGGTTTGGTAATTTTACCAACACATACCTCGTATGCATCCTGAGTTCCTCGCAGAATGTTTCTGATTACGAACTTCCATAGATTCCAATTCTCTGCACCTCGCAGCTTTTCAATTCCTTGGAGTTCCATGATTTGCAACAGGACAGCGATTCTGTTTTCGTGTTTCTATGAACTACGCTCTGCTACCATATTAATGTTATCATTAATGTTATAATGAATCAAACACGAACAGAGTTTGGTTAATATGATTTATTCTTAGCAAGACAAATTAAAACGTATTACACAGTTTGTACAGTAATAATAATAGCGAAAAAATAAAGTTACAGTATATTTTACTACACGTGGTTTTTACAACGACAACTGACTGACGTGAAGTGATTCAACAGTGCAGGCAGACTAAAACAAGTACTGCCAACGTTTAGAAACTAAAACTAACTAACATGTTTTTATCTCAACAGAACCATGGGGAGGGGGGGGGGGAATTGTTTATTTTTTTTACATTTATTAAAAACAGGTACATATTCATCGACACATTCATAAAAAATATTATAAAACTTTTTACAACCTTTATTTACATATATCTATTTCTAAATATAGCGCAGTAGTATTATATGCATAAATATAATTGAATCTGAGATAAACCATTTGTGACTGTTAACGCGCCTTTTGATATTAAATGTCCCAAATCACATAATGATCTGTATATGAGGTTATAATTCGCGTATTTGTAGGTAAAAGTGTTTACGGGAGTAATTATTAGTTTAATATGTAATGATCTGGAATATTATTATTATTTTAAATTGTTATACGGGATGAAAACAAATATGACAATGCAATGTAATTTTGAATAAAGAAAGTTTTTATTTTGTCTATGTATAAAATAGAGAAAGAATAAGTAATTTAATAGGTGTATGTACAATAATAAATACATATAAATATTTTAATTTTTAATAAATATGTTTTATTTCGAAAAAAATATTTTATACAATTTATAAAATTTAGCTGATGCAATATGCAAAATGATATAGATAATCTACAATATGGAAATGACAAAATTAATATTTGGAATTGGATATTTTAATGGATAAAATATCGTATTATTTTTTTATATTATCTAGCTATAGAATCGAAGTATTTACTGGTGTTTTGTTTTTCTTTAAATGCAACAATGGCTGAGTATTTCGGAATTTAAATTTACATTGAAAGTTAGTAGTATTAAATATGTTTCATACTGAAATATTATTATTCTACGAACTTACATATGTATATGGGAAACTGTACAATTTTAAAGCAAACATAACAATATTTCTAAATATATTAAAATATGCTATAACAACTTTTTATATTAATAAATTTACGTTAACTTTATTTGAATTGTATTTATTAATCTATAATATAATAATAAAATGGCCTAATTTGACTGTAGTTGGTTAAATCAGATAAGTAGTCATTTAAATTTAGTATGAAAATGGTATGTCACATTTAGTAAACTTCATGTAATGATATATTCAATATAATTTATTTTGATAATGTAAAATTACTCGAAACAAAAATTAAGGCAACGATAAAAGTTGTGTAATATTAAAATAGAAGATGATTTTCCATTTTGAGGATTCTCAGAAAAAAATTATGTTTCTGGTTGTCGTCCCAGTGTAGTCCAAGTGTTAACTGAAAATATAAATACAAGAAAAAAATAATTATGATCAATTATGAGTTTACATTTATATAGTTAACCAAAGTATAGTAGCAATTTTCGAAATAACTTAAATCATAAAAAAAAATTTTTGGGTTTTTGCATGGAGCAAAAAAAAATTTCTTTAATTTAAAAGTTATTTAGAATACTATTTTGCTGATTCCACAAACTTATGATAAAAATTTAAAAAAATAAATTTGTTTACACATGAATTTATTGAATATGAATACTTTCTTTAAGTGAATAAATAATTAAAATATTACCTATTGCACTACTGTCTCTTTTTTTTAATTTGATTATGAATATACGATTTTAATGTGGATGCATTTCGATTTTTCAGTTCGTTATTGGATCCAATTGCATTAGTGCTTTTTTTTAATGAAGGTAATATTCCAGTTTCAATGTTTTGGCGAAATACTTCATTCACAATATTTCTTTCAGGCGTACTCCAAGACTTTCGTTATACATGTCCATAAGGTGATACTAGAACGATAAAAAAATACTTTAGTGAAATGATTTTCGTAATTAATTATATATTTTGTAAACTTACCACTCCGTTTTCTTTCACTGTTATGTGAATTATTAACCCAAATGTCTTCATCTGAAGTAGAACTTGTAGAGTTAGAAATATTAAAATGCGGTTTATTTTTCTCTTCAATTCCTTGTGCCTTTTCTAAAAGTCGGGATATTTGTGCTATGTCTCTTGTAATTATAGGCATTCTATAATGTTGGCGATGAATTTTCTCATGTCCCATAAAATTTGCTCAATCAGTTACTTCTGTGTCTTTTAAATTTAAAAGTACACATTGTGTAGCAATGTGTTTTCGTAACTGTGTCCCTCTTAATGATTCAGGATTATTTGCTCCACATTTTACTGTAAAATTTCGCATCAAATCCGTAGCGTTCAAATGTCTATCATTTTGATCTCCTGGCAAACCAAAAACATATGGTTTCTCTTCAGGAACATTTGCTTCTTTTCTATAATTTAATAATAAATTAAAACATCTTAGTAGTTCTTTGTGTAATAAAACTGGTACTCCTTTCGCCAACTTCCCTCTGATTGTAAATATAACGTATTTCTTTGCCGCTTTTTGAGATTTCGGTGATAAATTGTTAAATATATATTTATCACCAATTTTATTAATTGTCTGATAAGATTCAAAATCTATAATTTTCAATCTTTCTATTTCACCGGCACGTCTTCTTTTAAAAACTTGTACTGATGTTAATGTAAAACTTAATAAATTTTTCCATGTAATATAGTCGAATTTTTCTAATAGACTCTTGTAGAATTTTCGCCGATTATATGTCAGGTAATTATTAAGTAATTTTATGTCGTCTATCACAGGTATAACAGTAGGTTTTTGTCTTTTATATTCGAGTTGATTTTCAAGGACAGTTTTATTAATAGATGCTGGAAAGTCTTGTTCAAAAACAGATAGGAAATCTTCCGTTAACATTTTCTTTTGAAAATCTTGTACTTTAATACATTCTACGATTAGCAATTTAGCACATTTTTTCAGTACTGTGCCTGTAGATGCTGCAGTACGTGGAGCTTTATATTTACTGTTATTGTCATTTAATTGTGCCATATTATTTACAGCTTCTACAACGTTATCGTAATTTTTTGGGTCGTAAACAGATGTTAAATCTGTTATGTTAAAATCCAGTTTTTTTTATTTCAATTAAAAAGCGTCCTAGCTGTCGTAAACGTGATCGAATCATTTTATAGTGATGCGTAACTCTATATTTTTTGCAATTATAATTGCCAAAATCTATAATTAATTTATCATAACGAATAATTCTAGTAACATCATCGTCTCGCAATACAGGAAATACATATTTCTTGAGAATGGGGCACGCTTTTTTATGTATCCGTCCATATACTCGTTTTTCATATACCTTCGTCGATCTACCTTGCCGTGATTCGTTTGGGATGTAAATTTTAAAATGTTTTTTAATAGTTCGTTTGGAATAAAATCCTTTGCAATATGGACAAACTTGGTAATCATTTTGAGTTTTCTTATATTTTTTATTTGGTCGTCTTGTAACAATTAACTGCCCATTATTATAATTTTTGTTTGTATTAAATTCGAAATTTCCCTTTTTTCTTATTAATTTTATTATTTCTTTTCTTTCTTTGCAACCTGAAAAATAAATATTATATAATTTGTTTATTGAAATTATACGAAATACGTAAAATTCGTTTCAATATATTACTAAAATAAATTAAAATATTCAGAATTATCGGATGCGATAATTCACCATCCTTTAATTTCATAAATATAAATTTATTTTAAAATTATGTAAATTTTTTTTTATGTTAATTTACGTAATGCTACGCTTCATTTCACCATTTCTGCTTTTCACATCAAACACTCTCATTTCACCATCCTTGCCGGGGTGCAGTCGAACTATTCGACCTAACATCCACTTGAGCGGCGGTAGATTCTCGTCCTTGATGAGCACAAGGTCTCCGATGGCGAACTGGACGTTTCTTTTTTTCTTCCACTTGTGCGCTCCTGCGGTTGGTTCAAATATTCCAACGACCAGCGTCGCCAAAAGTGCTGATATGTCTGATGCCATCTGGACAGCCGGTTGATTGGAACGCCTCGCAGTTCCGGTTCAGGTATTGCCATAAGCGAATCTCCGGTTAGAAAATGGCCCGGTGTCAAAGGATTTATGTCGACAGGATCGTCTGAGAGAGGCCAGAGTGGTCTAGAGTTAAGACACGATTCAATTTGACAAAGTAAAGTGCACAATTCTTCATATGTTAGAGAGCTGTTGCCGATTATTCTCTTCAAGTGATGCCTCGCGCTTTTAATTGCTGCCTCTCATGTACCTCGAAAGTTCGGTGCCCTGGGTGGAATATAATGCCACTTGATAAGATTGTTCGCTGACTAGTCAGTTATTTCGTTTTGGAAATTGGAGCCAGGGTAAGTTGGTCCAGCTCTTTTAATTCGCGATTACCGCCAACGAATATAGTACCATTATCTGAATAAATGTTTCCTATTTTGCCTTTTCTTGCTACGAAACGCTTGATTGCAGCGAGAAAAGCAGAAGTTATCAAGTCGGTAACTGATTCTATATGAACAGCATTCGTCGCAAGGCATATAAATAAGCAAATGTACCTATATATTCATTATAAACTATAAAATATTTTAATAAAAATAACAGTCATTCGAAACAGTCAATACAGTCTTAGTAAAAAATCAGCAGGTACAAAACAAAATAGAAAAATATTCTTTGGTATTTACTATCATTCCAAATTATTAAAATTTATACTGTGGAACATGTATCGTTCCCGCCGAATTGTGTTTAATTTTAGTTTTTTAATAATTTGGTTATTATTTACCTATAGTGGCGATATCGGGCATATTTGGAAAAACAAACGTATCCTGTTTGGAATTTACTGGAATTTCTGTTAATTTTTGCTACGAAAAATCTATCTCTTTTGTTTGTGTTAAATTTAACTATTCTTCATTTTCTTGACTTTTTTCTTCAGTTGAAATTGACGGATCCTGTGTCTCTATCTCTTCACAATCAGCAATCATGTTTTCATCTTCTGAATCGTCTATAACTTCTACTGTAATTTTTTCTTCAGATGCATTTTCTTTTTGATTTTCTTGTGATTCTTCTATCAATGTTGGTTCTAAAACTTTCACTGATATACTTTTACCAGCAGCAATGTTTATTTTTTTCCTCTTTTTTATTCCACTGATTCATCTGAATCTTTCCGCATTCTATCTAAGTGCGTAGCAATTGTTAGATAAGGCGTTTTCTTTTGTTCGGAATCCAACTTTTTTAATTTCTTCTTTGAGAAACCTAGGAAAAATAGTCTTGGGCATCACACCACGATTTTTCATTTTCCATTGTTCCAAAATATTTCTCCAGGAAGCTTTTAAAGGTCGAAAAAAAGCTACGTCTAACGGCTGAAGTAAGTGTGTGGAATTAGGTGAAAGCAGAATAAATATTATATTATTGTTTTCACATTCTTTAACGACATTAACTGTCACATGACTATATAGGTTGTCACCTATGATTATTTTAGGCCCGTCCAGATTACGAAAATAAGGTAAAATTATAGTGTGGAACCAATTTTTGAAGATGGTAGAATCAAACCATCCACTTGTAGTTCGATTATATCGGGAACCTTCCACTCTGCCCTCTGTCCATCCAGGGTAAAGATGTTTGGCCTTGTAAATGATATATGGGGGTAATAAATTACCATCGCCTGATATTGCAAACATAACACTTGTGCTTGTTTTAGACGTGTCAATAATTCTATGTGCATGCTTTGTTCCACGTTTGACAGCAACTTTTACAACACCAGGATCATATACGAAGTTGGCTTCGTCATAGTTAACTATGTTTGATGGTGGAATATCTTCTTTTTTCCAAATACTCAAAATATTTTTGTACTACTTCAAAAGTTACAGCTGCTCTGTCTCTCTTGGTATTTTCAGCAAGTTTGACTGTTAGATTTGGATTTTTTTCCATGAATTAATTGAACCAGTCTATACCTGCAAAGTTGTCCTTAAAGCGTTTTTCACGTATTTCCCGTTTATTTAGATATTGCTGCACTATATATCTAATATCAAGATTTCTTAAAGGAAATCCCCAGTTTGCGCAAACTTCTAATGCCTGTACTAAATCACTTTCTTTATTTTTATCTAACGCCGGCGCCGTTGGTTTGCCGTACTTTAAGGGATTTTTACCATGCACTCTTTGGTGAATTGTTGTATATGTTACACAGCATATTATTCAGCGGCTTGTCGCATAAATATTTATATTTGAAATTTTAAAAATTTATCACTTCTGCTGGACGTGTTTCAATTTCTACACTTGATATATTACTATTCCATTTTAAAAATAATTGTGTCTAATGCCGTATAGCTAACGTTTTCGCCAAATTTTTATAATTTGAAGCTTATTTACTAGTACCTTAAAATAGTTATGTTTTGACTCAAATCGCATGCTCCACAAATATATTAAAGGTCCCATCATTTTTATGGCTCTTGGGTAATGAATCATAAAATGAGGTTTTGGCATTAGATGTATGTTAAATTCTCTTTTACATTTGATTTGATGTTCTTTTATTATTTGTTTCAGAAAATCAATAATTTTCATAGTAATTCTAGGAGCAAAAGCAATATCCATAATTGAACGAAGTAAAAGTAAAACATTCCATTTGCCCTGCAATTCTTTAGACACTAAATCGCCAATAATTAATGGTAAGTATCGAATTAAGCACCATGTTTGGGCTGCTCTTTGACCAATTAAATAATTAGGTTTATCTAAAGAAATAGGACTAGGTTTTTGTTTTTGATCAATTAAACCATAATTAAATGATTTAATTCTGTTATTAATAGTATCAATTGATAAAGATTTTGTTTCAGTTATAGATTTCAAAGATAATTTAATTTCAATTTGAGCAACTCCTTCTAAAATTTCATGCATTATATCAACTGAAATAGCATCACACAATTTAAAATAATTCAAATCATTAAGAATGCTTCTATTTTTAATTCCAAATACATTTTTATTTTCTTCAGATATATTCTGGCAATGCTTTTCATAAGGATCATTATTTCGTTAGTTAGTTTTCATCTTCAATATATATAAAATTGCATTTCTTGTTTACTACACAAACAAATTCGACAACAATAAGTTGCATTAAAAAATTTCACAATGCCATAAAGCATATTGCCTCCCAAATTATCATAACTTAAAGCAACTAAAGTTGTGTAGACAGGTTCATTAAGACTTTCTAATATTATTCTCTGACTTTCAAGTTTTTTTAGATCTTTGACAATGATTCAGTATACTATTTATTCCAAATTGTTTTATGTCTTCTGAATAAAATAAAGCCAAAAGATGAATATTCTTTAATTGTGAATTAAGATAAAGAGATAAATTTCTAATTATGAAATATAAACCGCCTAATTTATGACATCCTGCTTTAGATCTCAACGGGTTTGCAGTTTCAAATTCATCGAAAAATAATCGATTTTAAAGTACGTACTTATTTTTAGAAAAAAAATTATTATTTTTTATTAATGTACCGTTTTCTATATCAGTTATAGATGTGCTCTTATTTTCAGTTTTACTCTTAATAAATTAGAAAAATATATCACGATGTAATCGTTGTCACAAATAGTCTACTAGAGGAATGTAACTGAATGTACAAGATCTATTCATTTCTATATAAGAATTTGACAACTTAGACGTAAACTTGATCAATTCTAATTGCAAGATATACTTCTTGTGGTTTAACAATTTTTGAATTAAAGAATTTATTTAGCTTATAAATTGAATTCCATTCATTACGTGAATTTTGAATACATTTATTAAAAAAAGAAACTTTTTTATAAATGGTTGATGAAATATTTTCATTATTTAATATTCTGTTAGATTCGTGCAAAAGAGATTCAATTAGTTCAGTTTTGTTTCAAAATAACGTTTGAGTAACAGATTGTGGTAGGTCTAATGTTAATAATTGTCCAACAAAAGTGCTTACGATATCATCAATGTTACTTTCAAAACTGTATTCATCTATATTGATACAGATAATTTCATCATTAAAATCATTTTTTATTTCATTTATTTCCTCACAAAAATTATTTGCAACAGTATTATCAGATAAAGTATTTGATTCATATTCATTACTTTCAGACTCATGTTTTAACATATGTATTAACATAAGTATTTTCTATTACTATATTACATAAATAACATGTAAAACTCAGTTTTGAATTTTATTTAGAAGATATAAATTCATAGAACAAAAACATAAAATTGTTAAACTAACAACTGGAGAAATTCAATAGTATTACTGTCAATACTATCAAAAATTAAAAAAAAAGAAAATAAAACTTACTCGTTATTTAAACGGCACCGTAATTCTCTCATTTTTGAGGTATATTGTACGTTTTCTTGATTAATTTTGTAAAAAAAGGTTTTCATAAAAAGTCTTTAAACCTGTGTCGTATTTTAGATGAAATACGTAATATGACATAAATAGTAAATCGAGTGCTTCCAAAATATTGTTGGTGTTGCAGGGAATTATGCTGCCATCAATAAAAATAGAGTAATTTGTAATTGCTCCTATATTAATTCCAGTTGCAATTAAAAGTGGCTGATTTGTAGTCTTCTTTTCAATAAGTGTTTTATAATCAACATTAATCTGTAAAATTATGTAAATAACATTAAATAATTACTTTATAGAAATTATTTCATTTTACTTACTTTTTTAAAATATATAAATTTTTCGATTGCCGACTGTATAGTGTCACGTTTAGGATTTTTTCGTCCTTTTGCAGTTGGTGGAAGCATATATATTAGAGCTAACAAAGCTATAATTTCTCTGTTCCAAACTATCAAATATATTTTAAAATAAAATAAAACATTAATAACGTTAAATACTTAGCACATACCAATTAAATCGTCTTAATGCCCAAGATTGTAGGGTCCGGGTTATTTATAGTTGATTTCTATACAAAAAAAAATAAAATCAACCACCAGAAACTACGCTTTATGAATTATTAACATGCACAGACATGCTCGTAGCGAATTTGGTTGATTACGCATTCTGTATGCGCATACTATAGCTATAGCTATAGTTTTGTTAACTTAACAAAACGTTTTTGTGATTTTAATTAAATTAACAAACTATTGTGTAAAAATTTGATAATTCACCACATTTTGTGAATATAACAAAAATTTTTGTTAAAATTTCAACAAAATCATTTCATCACTCATTTTACACAGCGCCGATATTTTACTTTGTACATATTTAAAAAAAAAAAATGAAAGGATAACAATAACTTAATTTTATTTATATAGTTATCTTGTTTAAAAAAAATGAATGTTGTAATGCTACTAATTTAATACTATTAAATTTATTATCAAATTATTTTCTCGATAACAGTTTATATCTTCTAGCAGCATTTAACATTTTAAGAACATGTCAATTGCGCGAAAACAAATTATTCAAATTATCATTTCCATATGAAATAACATGTCATAGATATCAAAATCAAATTAAAATATAATGTATTTTAAAATTTTATTAAATGTGTTAAAATTATTTCATGTATATCAATTTCATTCTAAACATTTATTGAATGTAAGTATTATACATTGTGCCGTAAAAAGTCAGCACCATGTGAAAAAAATATTAATGAATTTATAAGATATCTTTTCAATCAAATTTTAACAATTATGCTAGTGCTTTTCTAAAGATTTATTTTGATACAAACAATAAAACTTCTGGAATACGATAATTTCGATAATTTTTTGCCTCATTTTCAACATTATTTATTAAAATCTCAAAAAATGTTATAAAAAAGTTTTTTATATAAGTTTACTTTCATATTAAAAAAAATTAACAAAAAATTTAAATAAAAAATTTATATGTTGAAAAATAACACTCAAAAATCAATCCATCTGGCTAAACAGTTGTGACTATAATACTATACATTCAGTTCCCTTGAGACCGCCGTGCTGTTAACATCGCTCCGGTGACGAGCTGAATATTTCTACTTGCAAGTGGCAATTTCCATACGACTGTAACATAACAAGTGTTTTTAGTGCTATTTCGTTGTGATATATGTGTTTCTGAAAAAAAATTTGAAGAAAATCGCTGCATTTTCGTAGTTTCTTTGTTTGTTGGATTTTTTTATGTGATATTTTGTGGAAGAAAAAAATCTTCAACAGTGGTAATCTTTATACTATAATAGTATAACCATTGTTTTCTAGTGCCGTTTAATTGTGATCTATGTGTATGTGAAAGAAAATCCGGGGAAAATCGAACCATTTTCCTAGTTTCTTTGTTAGGTGGAATTTTTCATACGGTAGCACGTGCAGTCAAAATTGTAAGTTTTTGTTTTTCAATCATATTTGCCTTTTAAATACTCTCAAACATTAATAAATATTATTATAAAACGTGTATTTCAACTTTATTTATGTAATTAAACCTTTCCTGGTGTTTTTTCTGTAAAATTTTTATTTTTTTGGCTAGCT
Organism: Clivina fossor; assembly: GCA_963966155.1. Lineage (NCBI taxonomy): Eukaryota > Metazoa > Arthropoda > Insecta > Coleoptera > Carabidae > Clivina > Clivina fossor. The sequence continues at coordinate 3,081,112 of OZ014556.1, read as the reverse complement.
TCAGCAACACTTGATCATCATCTGTCCCGAGCGATTATAGGTTGAGTGATAGAAATAGGGTTCTTTGACAACTTCTACATTGTTTATTAGTTTGTTCTCCCGGTGTATTAATACAATATATTTTTTCTGCGGTCGTCGAATCATTTGGTGCGGGCCACTGGCCCTGCCCAGCCAGTATAAAGGGCAGCAATATTTTTTTCCAAATCTAATTCCAATCGATACAAACAATTTATTCTTGTTAAATGTACTGGTGAAAATAACAACTTTAATAAAACAAATCCGATTATTTTAAATAAAACTTTAAAAGATATTGTAGGATCGATTGAAAGTTGCCGTAAAATTCTTGACGGTTTATTAGTTGTCACGAGTAATCAGTAACAAAGTGATAAATTATTGAATCTTAAATCTTTATGTGATATTCCAGTTTCATGTCTTAAACATGAAACACTTAACTCGACCAAAGGACTTATATAATGGCAATGCGGAACCGAACGGTGCATACGTTTTCACTTTCGATAGTTTGATTTTACCGAGCCGTGTGCATCGCATTGTACTCACTGCCAGTTCGTCAATACATTCCAAATCCACTGCGTTGCTAGTGGTTCTGCTGCTGCTGCTCAATAACAATATGGCTATGTTTACGGTACACGAATCTTCTTCAACTCTGGTATACAACACGGCAATGATTATGGTCTTTGATTATGGAATTATTTTATTGAATTTTTTTAAAATTTTCTCTATTAAAATTTTATTTTTTTCTATATTCGAATTATGTCTATTACATTTAATAAAATATTTTTTATTAAAATAATTAACCAAATTTCTAGTATACAAATGATGCAATCCATTGTGATTGCATTAACCATCATAATTTTTTCTATTATTTTATTATTCTTTTTCGCTATAATTTTATAATTATAGTTAATAATTATTGTGCTCTTCTATGCGCATATATTATAATTTATTTTATTTATTTTTTTAAATTTTTTTTTCTATAAAAAAATTATTTTATTTTCTTCACAACATGACTTACATAAAAAATATTTTTTATACCTAATAAAAAAATATTTAACAAACTTACTACTAGTACACTTTCAATGCAATCTACTGAGATTGCATTATCTATTTATATTTTCTTATTTTTTTTTTACTTCAGTTTTACAATTGTACTTAAGGAAAATAACAAGGCTCGTTATTGTTCATTGTATATTACTTTTTATTTCTCTTTGTTCTTCTATAATTACATTATGTTACTACAATGGAACATTAATGGTTTAAAATATCGATTCAAGAGCTTAAGCTACTTATTGCCGAACAGAATCCTAGCTTTATTTGTATTCAGAAATCGTTGCTTAGAGCAGGTGAAGATTTTAGCTTAAGAGGTTTTGCCACTTATCGAAAAGACTGCTGCAACAATGTACAACGTGTCATCACACTTGTCAACTCGAACATTCCATCGAAAAGGATCAATATTATCTCTAGTCTCGCAGTTGTTGCTGTCCAAATTTTTAGTTCTTCAGCTCAGCTGAAAAAGTTCACATTATGTAATGTCTACATTCCGCCAGATTGGCGTTTATCTAATACTGAATTTGAGAGCATCGTTTGTCAGTTACCGGCTCCTTTTATTATTTGTGGCGATTTCAATGGGCATTCGGTATTGTGGGAAACGAATCTAAAAACTACAAATCGCATTGGTCGTACTATCGTAATTCAAGTTATTAAAATAATATGTATGTCTAGCTACGTTACTTAGCCATGTTACAGTTTTGATGGGCTACAAATTTCAGCTGTCTAGATATTAACATAACAATATCTAGTTATATTAAATTAAAATGCTTAATTCAAAAAATAGTAGTTATTTATTTGTTTTGAAAAATTACTTTAGGACGAATACTTTCAATTTTGTAGATATGTAATTTACTAAAAATGTATTTTTAAAATAAATGACAATATATCATTGGCTAATTTTAATCTTATTCCAAAGATATATATTTATTTCAAAATTTAGAAATACTGGGTCTTAGATCATAATGAAAATTAATAAAGATGAAAATTAGCTGTGAAAGATGCATATTCTATTTACTATTGTGTAAACTGTTAAGTATGATTATTTCTAAATTTAATTCCAAATTAGATAAAGAATTAAATGTTTTTCAACTATGTCATCATTTGACTTTAAAATTGGTAAATGTTAGTGAGAAAAGTATAAGAATTTGGATTTTTTGATCGGGAAAAACATGAAGTCTGTAAATATTTATAGAATTTTCTGGACTGGTATGTCGACTCGTATGTCGTGCTCGATCTATTCTCGACGCAGGCGTTTCACCATACATCGTAGATGGCAACCTCATCATTCATTCAGTCACCAAGCACTGAGGGCACAACTTTAGCTTTTGCATCAAATCATAAATCTTCTTATCTGCAAAAATACAGAAACAAGCTGAACGATATAACAAATGCAAGATCTTTTGATATAATTATTTGCTTTTAAAGCGGTTAAAAATATATTTAGATTATTTTTCGTAAACCGTATAAAAAATAAGTAGTATTGCACCGACAACTTTAAGTCTTGAGGGATCCATACAAATGCTTGTTTCGTCTAAATTCCAAATGGAATTCGGCTTTTTTGAAGTTTCAAATTGACAATCGTTTCTTCAAGAAGCTGAAAATACTCGTTGATTAGAAAGGGGTCTGTTGCTTTTTTTCGGCAATATTTTACTGGTGGCGGTTTCTTTGTAGACAGAACGTGGCGACGTTTAAAAGCAATGAACCAGTCTCTTCCTGGCCGATTATCTTTAAATGGTGTTGTCATATTGTTTACAGTGACAAATTCCCTAACCTTTTCTAATAATTCAAGGCTGGAGAGCCCATTTCTCCAAACATTTTAAATAATCTGCTAATTTCTTTTTTCAGCGGGATCAAAAACAGTGGGCCTTCCTTGCGTATTACTTTTTTTTTCTCTTAAACCTTTGTGACGCTTGTACAAGGTATTGTACGGAATAATAAATTCCAAACTTGCTTGTTTCAAAGTTGCTTTCCCAGTTAGAATTTTCTGAAGTGCTCTTTGTAGATTCTCCGTTGAATAGTCAGCCCTCTTGGACTTTCTCGTATATTTTCTTACAATTTTTAAGGCACGATAATGTCTGCAAAAAACATACACTATAAAATAACGGAATGTTTCTGTCAATTTTACAGTTGCCCCATACATTTAGTATAAGGAGTGTAAGTGTAAAAATTCAATTTTACACTTACCCGCTAGTTACTTTTGAAGGGGCAAGTGTAAAATATGCCGTGTATAAATAATTTTTTAGTTTTATAAGAAAAACACATTAGCAAACGTCTATATGTTACTATTTATAGCTGTTCACTACAAAAAAATTAAATGATCCTACCTTAAATAGCCTAAATTTCGCCAATTTCTCGAACCTCGTACACTCACTGACATCGCATTTGCAGGTTAGGTGTTAACTTGGCGGTAACATAAAAATGAACACATTGCTAAACTTTGCTTATGCGTTTCCATGTCACAGATGGATCACTGGTTGCCTATCATGTTAAACAATATTGTTATTTATGAAGTATATTCTACTACTACGCGATTTTCCACTTTCCCCGTTTGTACACTTGCCCCAGTCTACCTTAGTGCACTTTTTGACATGGCAGCGGCCATAAACTACTTATGTATTGTGTTGCCACATTTGATGCAGCTATTCACGCAGCTGGAGGAAATCGACCTCGGCAGTTGAAGGGCTTCCTCGGCCGAAATATTAGCTCGTGGTCAAATGCCACGATCACCAAGTAGGATTTGCAAAACTGAAAGAGAAAGTCCAGGCCATTGGCGAGCGACCGCTTGCCTGAATCTGGGATTATCGTACACAATTACTTTATTGTGCCAGTTCTCATTCAGGGTGCGCGGACCTTCTCAGTACACTTAAACGTTCACGATAAGGAGCTCAGTGTTTGACTTGTGTATGGCCAAGTCAGGTATGTACAGCTGCCCGACTGGATGTCGTAGAAGAGTCTCAACCTCGGTAACCCAACCCTTTTTGCGAGAGTGCTTAACTTTTCCGTGGTCGCGATGAACATTTGCGGCGAATGAGTATGCTAAAACGGTGTGTTATGTCCACAAATACTTATTATCATTAGTTGCAATAAAAATTTTAACATACCTGTCCTAATTTTAGGACATAAATGATAAGAGGTTAGACACGATCCATCTGTTATATGACCGGCAGCGTGGACTGACGACGTTCAAAAAGGAAAATAAGTAACATTAAGATCCAGTTCGGAACTAAATAGCAAAAATAATTATAAGAAATTCGAGAAAGCTTGCAACCTTGGGAGAAAAATTAAAATAATTGGAAAAAAAATGCAACGGATAGTTTCTATATCTTGGAATTGGCGGTATTATCAACCAATTTATATTTTTGTCTTTCAAAATGTTTCTTAGTTGTTTAAATCTACTAAGAGAGACTAACTGCAATATAAAATAGAAATTATTAATGATAAATAAATCATTGACATTATTGATGTTTCATTTTTCACGTCATTTGTGCCGATTAACACAATAATTTTGTGTTTCAAGTACTTCTTTTTCCTTTGTACCCTTCTACTTAATTGGCGAATTCCTTGCCCAGAAACACAATCCAACGTGAGCACTGCCCTTTACTATAATTTTTTTACAATAAATTAGTACAAAATCTCACCATATTACTATCTCCTAATATCGTATATTCATTATATTTATGTAAATAAACAAGAAATAAAACAATAACATAATTTCTATAACTAAACTAACTAGAAATATAATTACTTAAATATCTAAAATACTTAACTATTATAAGCGTCTTCTGCAAACTGGCGTCCTACATCGCGGCAACGGCGCACTGCACCATTCGCACACTTACACACGTTTAGGGCGAATGAGTACGCGCTTACTGATTAGAAAGCAGTTTTGCAGCCAGCGACGGCGGTTGGCGTTTACAGGCAGGAGGATCTGTAGACGCTGGTTGTGTGCTGTGTTGTGAGCTCAAATCACGGCGGCTGAAACAGGGGTTATGACATAATCGAGGATACACAAACCGAAAGTAGTAAATTCGTAGGACTTTGGAAGTACTACTAGATTTTTTCACACTTGGTTTATTTGTTTGTTGCTACTTGTTTTTATCTGAGAACTAAGTACACGACTGATTACCTGGGGTGAATCTGCTTGTTTTTTTTTATAATTTTTCGGCTTATTGTGTATATTGACAAGTTTACTTTGGCTTATTTTAAGTTTTCAATTTGTTAAATTAAATATTTCACAGGTGTGCAGGTTCAACTTGTATCAAATGAAGTTTTGATATATTCATAATTTCTAAATGTTATAAATCTTGATTTTCTTGATATATTTGTTGATGAGCTTTTAAATAATAATTTGTACGTAGAACGGCTATTTTTTTTTCAATTGTAAATGAAAAAAAAAAGAAAATTGGTTAAATTAGTTTTGCAGATTTTCTTCACATGTTCAAGATGGAAATAAAAAGTACCTTGATAAGAACATGCGAGTAGAACACGTTATCATGTTACTAGTACAATGAACCGTTTCTAGGGGCAATGTCTGTAACGGACTGCACCTTTCTCAGAGTTTGCACTAACACCCTTGATTGCGGACCCTTTATGTCGTTCCTTTCTGGGTCGTTCTCGCTTTGTCTTAGTGCAGCTGATCCGACAACGTCCTGATTGTTGCATAAGTAAAGGGCGATGTTGCTGACGTGCAATTGGGCGATGTTGTTAATCTTGATACTGTTTTTACCTACTTTTTTTTAAGCATTCTTCGGCTTCTTTAAGAAAACTATTAATTTTACTTAAACAAGGTATGAACTGAGAAACAAAATTGTCATGTGCAGTGAGCACTCGGCAGTCGTGCTTTCAATCATCCAGGGTTTGAAGTTCACGACCGAACAATAAGTAGACGGTGGTATTTTCCTTATTTGTGTTTCGTGTGTATTCGCTGACGCAGCGTTGCATATCATGCCAGAAATATCGTTTTACAAATTGACGATACGTTCTTTCAGCACCATTATATCAAGCTGTGGGCGAGTCCTGATTTTTTTCTAATACTTTTCTTCTATCTTGTTCTGGCACGACCAGTTGTGCTTCTTCTGTATCTCGATCGTCTCGGTAGTGATGCATAATTCTATTTAACATTAGTCAACCCCTATCTGTCTACCTTGCGAAATGATCATTCGTATTTGGCGATTCAAATTCGTGTATAATTGTTGAAACATCTGGAATAGATAATTGAGTTTGAACTTTTGACTCTAGGATCTGGGAACACTAAATTCAAGTTCTGTAGGAATTATTTCAAATTTGAATATGATAATAGGAGGCAGTCATTTTGTAATAGTGTTTCTTGTTGCTAATACCGTGAGACATTTTTCCTCATCTGTATTTAATTTGGTGGTAAAGAGTTTTAGCACATTTACCAGTCAAATTTTTATTATGCTTACAATTCAAAAAGAAAGCAGTTTCGTCGATATTCAAGACTCGTCGGGAATTTTCAAGAATAGTTTAATGTTTTTCAATTAAATATTATTTAAAGTTATATATCTAAATTTTTTAGTTACATATGCCCTACTTGATTCTGCGAAATTCTCCTGTTTAGTTTATTCATTTAACTAGGACAAAACAATAGTTTCTAACTATATTGAGACATATAGCGTAGGGTCTTCAGTTAAATGGTAGAGATATGAGTTACAAATTTTTTTGCATAATCTGATACTTAGCTTGGTCTGATACTTAGCTTGGTCTGATACTTAGTTTGGTCTATATCATAAACCCACTGATTTATTGCTAGCGTAGCAGGCTTATTGCACCCTCCAGCACCGAGGCATTGTTTTTAACCTCTGGACCAGTATGTTTTGAATCAACACACTGGGGAAGATTGTCCGCTGCCATTAGCTAAAATCCTTAACACTACTAGAAGGCTGCTAGACGTTCTAGGCATACAGTGGCTTTAGTCTGGCGCATGTAATATTCTAATGATCTGATTTGGCGTTGATCTATTTTACTATATCAGTGCCATTTTTATCTAGCTTTAAAATTTATTCACACATACATTAATTTTATCTTTTTCATTGAAACAAAAATACTTACAATTTTGTCTCTTTCTTATTTTCAAAGTTACCGTAGTTTTAGATTTTTTACTTTTGATGAAATTACGTTTTAATGTAAATGTATGAAAACATTTTAGGTGGAAAAATAAAAAGAAATGAGAGAATACAAAATGGAATTTTCTAGAACACAAACGTCCTATATTTACACCTGCATATAAAAAATTACTAGAAGAAGTTAGGTTTGTCTATTACGGTAAAGAATTGGTTTTAACGAATAATACAGAAGTGACCACTTTTTTCTGCATCTTGTTCACTATCCATGCACTGTCGTTTGCCGTGGCGACATTGAGCGGCAATATTTTAACCCATCGAGATGCGATATCTTCCACGATGAGTATCCAGCGATATTTTTGCTGAGTGATTTTGTAGTGTCCCAAACAAATCAAGTGAAACAACTTTAACACATTGTTGTGTTACAGATGTCTGGAAATCTAAAAATATGCTAATGGATTCCGTTTTTATTTTAAATATTAATTATATTAATATAAAATTATTAATTGAATATTATTAATATAATTAATAATAAAATAATAAAAATAATAATATTAAAAAAAATATTAATTTGAAAATATGTTTTGCAAATTAAGTTAGCATGTTATAACATAGTAAAAAATCTTTCAAAACTCGTTTTAGCAAAATAAAACTGCTATATAGTTTAAAGTTGTGTATAAATATTTATTTAGAATCGACGTTTCGACCAAGCTCAACGTCCGTCTTTATCAGGTTAAAGAAATACTGATGAAGACGAGCAGAACAGAACTAAAGCAGTTTTATTTTAATTAAAATGTTATATTTCTTAAAGATACATACGTAAATATAGTAAGATTATTAATATATTATTAATATGTAATTAATTAATTAATTAAATTTATTAACGAATTAATAATTTTATTATATATTATGTAATTATTAAACATAATATGAAGGTTAACCATTAGTAATATACTTATTTCATCACTTTGACAATATATATCTATATATATATATATATATATATATATATATATATATATATATATATATATATTAAATATTTGAATATATAGAATATTTATCATAGCCTACTACATTTTAATTTTATTGTACTATAAACGGAACACTACTGTTTGAACAATTTTTATTATTCGATAGCTTTATTTATTTTAACAAGTTTATAATGTTAATATTTTAGTGGACTGTATAATATAATAGTTAATGTAACACAAATTCAAATAATACAATAATAATGCTTAAAAATACAAGTAACGCAATAAGAATAACTGCATATAAACACGCTACCAGCACGATGTGAGTCTGATATATACTCTGTGATATACTGCTTGCTACTGACTGCTTGCCAGCTTGCGACTGACTGCTAGTGACTGCCACTAGCAACTGTGTCTTTAGTTCGTTTGGGGTGGGTCACCCCCTCTACTTATCATTCGCACACACATATACGCACTTGTGCACAAACATCCCGCCCGCCTTGAAGCCTCGTAGGACTTCAACTTGCACGGACCTCACTTGAACTTGATGCACCTTGATGCACTGGCAATAAGCAGACCTTGCTAACTGGTCTTTGATAAATACCTATCGAGGTTTTTATCGTTACTACACGCACTAAACCATCACTTCCTGGGTGGACTTTGGTGATGCGCCCAATCTTCCATTGAAGTGGAGATGAGACCTCCTTGATTACGACGATGTCATCTACTTGTAGTGATTTTTGCTGCCGTTGCCATTTGTTGCGAATTTGGGACAGGTATTCGGTCGACCAACGTTTGCAGAAGTGCTGGAACAAGGCTTGAACACGTTGCCAATGTGTTAATCTATTTTGGTTAGTATTTGTATGGTCTGATTCTGGTATGCTTTGAAGAGCATCACCCGTTAAAAAATGTCCTGGAGTCAAGGCTGTTAGATCAATAGGATCAGAGGAAACAGGTGTAATAGGTCTGGAATTTAGGCATGATTCTACTTGGGTTATTAAGGTATGCATTTCCTCATAAGTTAAATTGGCGCGCGATGCAACACGTTTCAAATGTAATTTTGCACAGTTCGATTCAAGCGAAAATAGTTCAGTCGAAGTCGAGATATAGCGACTTTTGGCGAAATCGACATGTTAAAACCTGTTTGTTGGGTAGGTCAATCCGCTAGAGACCCAATGCCGTCACGATACTATAGCACCGAACCGCATACGCCACTAGTAGCTTCAGAAATGTCAAATCTGAAAAGTAGGCAAGTTCAAACCTGTAGCGCGAGATGTAGGGCAGTTAAAGACTGTCCCACATATGCGACAAGGAAGAAATTTCTCGAATCTACCGAAGGACAAAGAGAGTCATACACTACTTTAAACTTTATTATTTGCATTTAGGAAAGCAAAGACCCGCTGGCTCCGCTCCCAACCAGTTATCTATTGACTCTAACAAAATGATTTTACTGAATTGACTCTACCGGGTACATGTTGTGGGCATGTACCTTTAAACTAAAACAAAATAAAAACGACAGACAGGAAAGAGACGGGTTTAAAACATATTACAAACAATAGAAATCATTTCACCTGAGTAAGACCGTCCAGGCGACAAACGGATGAGGGGGTTTAACTAGGACTAAGAGATAGGTTTGTAAGGTTATGGGAGGATGCTGGTGTCTAGGTGCTCGCCCAAAGTGTTGTGCTGCTGCGGTCACCACTTCACGATTGTCAGCATAATACTTTCGCTTTTGGAAATGGGAGTATGAGAGAGAAGAGGTGGCCGAGACCACCTGGGCGTCGATAATGACCCCACCCTGTCTTTACGGGCTACAATATCGAGTTTTCGTAGTCCAATACTGGTGTTGTAATGGGGATATTGGTGCACGGTGTAGCCCTTGGCAGTCAAAGTGTTCGAAATTGTTTTGCACGCTGCATCATGGCGTAATATCCTGCCACTATGTGTTCTATGACATTGTTGAATCACATGGGTGGCAGTTTCGGTATATTGGCAGTGTGTTCGACACGCTTTGAATCTTGTCCGTTCTTGCTCACCACGGGATGTTCTGACTCGTGTTGGTAGCGAGTTGATCCAGACATGGGTGTACTGGATGGAGTCTCTGCCCGGGATTACATGGGATTGTGCACGAAGCCACGCAGTAGATAAATTGCTATTTTGTGCTTCTCGAAGCTCATACCCGTCCACGGAATTATGTAGAAGATTCGACCAATAGAGTTTACGGTGGTCGTTGGTAGGGGCAGGTGGTAAGCCCATTGTCACAAGCACTTTTGTTGCCCATTTCATTTTACCAATTATTTTCGTTGATGTGGCCGCGGCCCTAGCAGCAGTGCAGGTTGAGCTCTGCAGCCTGCTGAGTCGTTTGACAATCACGCTTGGAATTAAAGTTGTTAGTGAAGGTAGGCCTAAGACTCCTTCTTTAATGGGTGCATGAAAGAAAGCCTCCACGCTGTCATGAGGTGACCTTAACCAGCTACGAACAGCTTTTCTTACTTGTACGTCCATCGCCTTAAGCGTGCCCATTGTTACTTTACCGAGTGCAGTAGCATGGTAGACCCTCGTCAGCGGGTACATGCGTACGACTTCATGTCGTTGCTGGGGCTTCAGAGGAGCTTTAGTAATATTACTAAGACAAGAAGAAAGCTCCATTTCGACATATTTGGCGCCTGAAAATGGTGAATACTCGACACCGAGATATCTCCACTTATCAAGAATCTTAGTTGGTGTAATATACTGGCCACTCGGTTGGAATAGCGGCTCATCAATTATTTTATATTTCTTATGTTTCCCGTCAGGGATAATGGACATCGAGCTGCATTTATTCGCATTAAAAGATAGGCCTAGACTATGTGCCACTTTTGATATACACTCTAAACTTATACTGACTCCCAATCTGGTCGAGGCGATTAAAAGGATATCATCGGCGAAGGCTAGACCGATATCTTTTCACCTTCGAGGTTGAAACCACTTCCTTCGGAATTGCACGCAAGATCATATTTATAGCAAGGTTGAAAAGTAGAGGTGACAATGGATCCCCTTGCTTAACACCGCGTGTTACTCTAATTGTATCCGAAGTAACACCTTTAACATGCAATTTAGAGGACGCATTTAGATAAAGTTGGGCTACATAAGTCTGGTAGCCCATATTCGTATAGCGTGGGAATCAATGATCGATGACAAACTGTAATCCCATCGGGGCCTGCAGAAGTATTTCTCCAGTCCTTCAGGGAGTCCAGGATTTTCTCCTCACTCACCGGCATGCGAATATTCTTGGTTGTTTTATTATATGAGACGGGAGCCTCATCTTTTGCAATGTTTTCTTCAAATAAGTCCTTGAACAAGGATTCAACATCTTTAGTGGGCGGAAAAGTTTGTGTCTCTGCAGTCAGGTTTTTGCCGTCCAGAATCAGGTGTGCCAAGTCTTTCCTGTTCTTCTGGTATAGATGTTGGTACATTTTTAACTCTGTTTTCCGCTTTTCTGCTCTGGAAGCAGGTTGCCTTAGTGTTTGTGGGTTTGGACGTTTTATATTCCCCCTTGATTTGTGCGTTACTGGAATCGTTACAACGCACAGTGGTCCGATTCACGAAAAAAGCGGACAAAAACCATTTTCATTGCTTCCACTAGTTTGATTGACACAAAAATTGGTATAGAAAGGTTTTCGGCATCGCTGATTACGAATTTGATATTACATTTTCAAAATTCAAAATGGCGGATTCAAAATGGCAGACAAATATATGAAATCAGTTTAATTTAAACAAAAATATGTATATAAGGGTTTTCAGTATCGCTGATTACGAATTTAATATTATTTTTCCAAAATTTTAAATGGCGGCTTCAAAATGGCGGATATAAATATAAAATATCAGTTTAATTTAAACAAAAATTGGTATATAACCATTTCTTCAACATTTAAAATGCCGGATCCAAAATGGCGAACATAAATATATAAAATCAGCTGGATTCAAACAAAAGTTGGTACATAAGTGTTTTTATTTTTACTTTTTTAAAAATTAAAATAGGAAGTGTGAAATGGGAGACATAAATATAAATAACCTGTTTTGATTTACGCAAACATTGTATTAATATTGCCTTATACATTATTACTTTATCATACATATATTTTTCCAACTTAATCACTAACATCGTCATCGTCCGATGTATACGAACTAACGTCTGCGGTGGAAGGTGCCTCGGTTCCGTATACGTAAGGGCTTAATAGCTGTATAGCTGTGAAAGTTAATGTTTCCGATTTTTTCGGAGGTGTTACGCGCAAACTAGAAATTACTGGATCAGATGACACAAGCAACCATTGAAATACATCTTCCATGGTGCTTTCCCTGGAATGTTTTCGCGAATGATGCTCTCTGTAGTTCTTCAGATCTTTGTTTCGCGATTCTTGATCTTCTTCGGACAGTTGCCCGATCGGTAATGGTGCCCATTCAATAATAAGGGGACCATGAATCAGCACTTCATGAATGGACGTAGGCATGCAATACCACGGAAAATTTTGCACTAACAAACTCGCAGTTTCCACGGAATAATTTTTGAAGATATCTACATTCACAGCATATCCGCACGATAGAACTTGCATAACAATATGTGCACGATTTAACAAATCGGCGTTCACACCCAAAATCTCGGCAGACACAGAGGAATTTGCGAAAAATCGCCTCGCAGTATTACCATCGTTACTAGTGCCGAAACCTCCCACTTTTGGAGCATCAACAATCAGTCCAAATCGCAGTTTAAAACCCTTCTGTATAGCCTCTTTTCGCATTTGTACGTTGTTCTTGTCTTCTGTGGTTTGCGCTTGCCATTTCTTCACATCAAGTTTGTATCCTACATGCAAGAAGTAGTCCATAAAGTGGATCCGAGCATGTAAGGTACCTAGACCGTACTGCAAATTTTTTTCGTCTACTGGTAACAATAGAACCTCATCAAGGTTGTTAAAAATTTTTGATGTGGCTCCGCATAAGTAACAGCGCATGTTGAATTTCGTAATGGTTATCGCATTTCTAACTTTACCATCAATCATTGTAAAAAATAGCTTAAAATTAACACTAATTTCTTTGCCGTCGATAATTGTCAGACAAGGCACAAGTTTCGCTACTTGATCTTCAACATAAGTCTTTTCCGCCAAAATTGAAGCAACGTTTTCGCGGATGTATTGCAGTTTAATCGGAGAGCAGAATCTTGGAGAAGACGGTTTAGGATTTTGCCAAATCAAAAGATCGTTATCATTACTGCCGGTTATTCTTAATGGTACTAGTGATGTTAACAAGATATTCGCATCTGACGCATCCTCGTCTTCAAACTTTTGTTTATATTGCTTTTGGCCAGAAGATCAGTCAAATCCATATTTGGCGATCAATTCCAAACTACGGACTTTTTCTTGCGGTAATGTGCGAATTACGACATTCTGCACCGACAGAATTCTGCTCGCTATATGGTGCAATAGCGATTGCAATGGAACTGGTGCTAGAGTCTCCGTAACTGTAATACCCGGCGGATAACATCGAGCTTTGGCATCCAAAACCTTATGATACGATGGATAAACATTTGCGTTGTTCTGCAATTCTCTTTTACGAATCAACTGGTATGTTTTCCTAGTCATTTTTCCTTCGACAATATCGGATAGTGCGAGATCACCGGAGATTTGGCGACGCGTTGCAAACGCCATGTACTAGGCATTTTATCTTTATTACATACAAACATTGAGTTACCAAAAATAAAATTTTCTATTTCTTCGCCTTTTTCATCAAGTTGACCTGAGTGCCATAAGTGTGATTTAGCATTGAAATCCGCCATAATGATAATCTGCTTTTTGCCAAGTTGTTGAATTATGTGTTGAAGGTCATCCAAATATTCTTTCACTCCTCTGTTAAATTGGGAGTACGCTGAAATTAAAATGTATTCCTGGCTGTCTTTAGTTGTAAATTGATATGCAAACCACATGTGAATTTGATAGATGTTCTAAGTATAAAAATTCTGTATTTTTGCTTCTAATTATAAAGCATGCCATTGGTATCATATTTGTTGCTTGAACTATAGTATAATTTTTTGTTAATATCGGTATCTTACCATTTATGGAGTACGGTTCTTGTACTGCTATTATATCAAAATCGATTGCCAAATGTTCCAATTCATTCCACACATTTCTAGACCTCTGTGTATTAATTTGTCCAATATTTATTTTTTTTTGTATTAGCTTATGTCCCATAATCGATATTGTTTTTGTATTGTTGTAAAGCTCTTATGTAAGTAGGACAATTTTTTGATCGGCAATCGTGGTCTGAGTTTATTTTAGCTCGTTTACAATTAGTGCATGTCTTTATTGTCTTTATTGTTTTTGCATGTACTATAATCGTGTCCTGTCTCGGAGCATATGCTGCAAGTTTTATGTTCATTTCTACAGTGGGCGGCTGTGTGCTCATATCTTTGACAATTAAAGCATCGTGTTATCGAAAGAAAATCTTTAACACGGCAAGATTCCCAACTCATAAATATTTTTCTTGGGCCATTTATAATGTCTCTTACTTTCGCAGTTGTTTCAATTATTATATGGTTTCCTATTCGCTTTATAATTTTTGTGTTATCACTATTAATTCCGTCAATTCCATTCTGTAACATAAGATACCGTTTTAGGTTTTCAACTGTTAAATCTTTAGGTGCATTATAGATTATTAATTTTGGTAAAATTTTTCTTTGTTCATAAATGTCGTAATTTTTGTTTTTAATCAGTTCATGGTTTAGTTTCTCTTGATCATTTTTGTTGGCTACAATCAACTTTAAACCAGTAGTAGTTTTGTTTATGTTGCAAACCTTAACGCTTAGGTTTTTAGGATGTATTAGGTTTGTTATCTCTGTTTTGAGAGTGTAGAAATTTGTTTTATTTTTTGGTTTTATGTTAATCACTTGTTGCTATTTTTTGAATTTATCTGAAATCTTTTGAATGCTACTCTGATTTTTTGTGATGTTGGCGTATGTTTGTGGAATTATTTTATTTATATTCTCTGTATTTAAATCTCGTTCTCTAATTCTCCCTTCTAATTCCTTATTTTGGTGTGTTACTTCAGAGAAGGTTTCGCCAAGTTGATTTGTAGTTTCTATGATAAATGCAGCTTGAGTTTTCCCAATTTTATTTTTTTCATTCAGAACATACTGATATATATTATTTGATAATTTTTGAAAGTTTTTCCTTAAATCAGCTTCCTCAAGAGTGTATGCAGGATTAAAATTTGAGTCTGAATTTACTTTTCTCTTGTTAGTATGTGTTCGTTTTCTCACTGGTATTACTACTGATAGAAAAAGGCAATAATCAGTGGATATCTTTATAAGTAAAAAAATACCGAAACTTTATAATTGAACAGAGTAAGTATATATCATATTTATTTTGAATACTTTCTTTGACATAATTAAAACAAACACTAAAAACAAATATATATTGTTTTTCATATGTATCTATATAAACAACAATAACACATCAATATTATATTATGCCGCTAGATGGAATTACTTGCAATTCTAACATAGTTCTAACACTCCTCCTTAATTCCATTCTACCAAACCGCACAGCTCACGCAATTTCTGAAATTTCTCCTTTGGCTGACCCTTAGTGAATATGTCCGCCACCATATCCTCGGTTGGACACTAATACACTTTATCCGACCCGCCATGATATGATCACTAACAAAATGCATCTGTGTGTCGATATGCTTAGATCGTCCAGATGGCTTCTTTGTTTCGACCCAAGTCAAAACATTTTGATTATCCTAGTACATTGTGACGCATGTGTCTCCTTTCCATGAAAAAACGCTTAACAATCGTCGTAGCCACAATACCACTTTATATGCCTCGGGCAAAGCGATGTATTCTGCTTCTGATGATGACAAGGCCACACAATCCTGACATCTACAGTACCAAATAATTGACCCTCCTAGGCTGACTATGCAACCCGAAATTGATTTTCGAGTGTATTGACACTCTGTCCAGTCTGCATCACTATAGCCAATAAGACCCGTCCGATCATCACTACATCCAATCTTGAGTCGCAATCGAATTGTCGATTTCAAGTAACGAATCACTCGCTTGACCTCCTTCCAATCCTTTGTTGTCGGTTCAGAAACCTTTTGTGACAATATTCCCGTTGCAGCAGTAATATCTGGACGAGTATTCATAGAGATGTATAACAAACATCCGATTGCTGCACGATATTTGTTGTTGATATATCTTGTCATCACATGGATCCGAATGATACGTTGGACTCAGTGGTATATCAGACCCTTTGGCATTCTTGAGCTCAAACTTTTCAATTATGCACTTAATGTACTTTTCTTGGTCCAATAAGAACATTTCATCGTCGCGCATTCCAAGATAGTTGTGCACTTCGCCCAAGTTTTCAATGGCAAAACTTTTCTCTAACTGTTTACACACACGTTTGACATAGTCTTGACTATCACTTGCCAGCAGTATGTCGTCCACATACACCAGCACGTAGATCACGTTAATTTTTCCTTTATATACATACAAACAATCATCAACAACACTCTGTTTTAAATTTATTCCAATCAGCGTTTCGTGCAACGTCTTGTTGCACACTCGTGCTGACTGCTTCAAACCATAGATGCTCTTTTTAAGCTTACATACCAGGTTTTCCTCAACATCCTTAACGAAACCTGGTGGTTGCGAAACTCTCCATGCCGACGGTGAAAGCGACGGTACAAAACGATGTTAAAGATAATTGCCAGTTTTTCGGGCGCGCAAATTTTGACATCCCTAATCTGGATGCCGTCTGGTCCTGGCGTTGAGTTACGCCACGTGCTAATGGACAGCGCAACATCGTTTGCAGTGACCGGCGCGTGCATGGAGAGTTGTGGAGACATCGCGAATTCCTCATTGTCTGCCTTCGAAAGATGTTCAAAAATGTCCCGATAGAACGCCTCAACAGCCTCGGTTGACGGAACGGTATTCGCCTGCAGTATTGGTTTGCCGTCGAGCACAATAGATGCCAGTTGTGACTTGTTCTTGGTGTACAAGTCCTGGCACTTCTTGTACTCGGTGGCTCTCCTCTGCCTCCGAGATGTAGGTAGTGGAGGGATGGGTTTTTCACTCTCATTCTGCCTGGCTTTTTTCCTGCGCGGGAAATTAATATCTAGCCAGTTGTTGATGGCTAGGTTGACGTATTGTAGTCCCCGTTAGACCAGCATCGATGGCTGCCTTTAACGCTTCGTCGACGCTACGCCGAGCGTTAAGGAGCTCCTCGAAGAAGTTAGTGTCGCTGGCGTGAGGATTGCCTGTAGGCTCCACTAACGGTGACTCTATTTGGTACGAGCCGGGCAGAAATATCGGCGAAACGCGGATGTCGCGGGCGGCAGCAGTTGTTGTTGCCGCGGTTTGTAGCGAATCGGCAATCGCGGCGGATCTTGTTGCCGGCGTGGATGCGACTGGTGTAGGTGTCGTCGCTCTCGCGGTACCGGTTTTTGAAGCCGATGCGATCGCGGAAGACGCGGTTGTCGCGGTGGCTGTCAAGGCACCGGTTGTGTTTGCCGACAGCTGGTCGCGGCGGGTGGACTTACACGGCGAAGTTGTAAGACCCGGCGACAACGAATCGCGAAAACGTTTGCCCTGCGAGATGGGTTTTGCAGGAGCAGGCGTTACTGTTGGTCTCGCGCGCGCGGAGCCGGTCACTTTCCGTCGAGTTGCGGCCGGTTGTTTCTTGTGGAGACGCGGATGGCCTGCGTTTTCCACATGGTGTAGGAATTTCACCCGAAATGCCAGCGATGTCAAAAGTTTTTAATGTGGTGGTGCTAGAAGAAGGCACATCTGCTGATGTTGCCGATTTAGCTTCTAGGCGTTGAACAGGAGGTGACGAAGCGGATGTCGAAGGAACTGGTGTTAAGTCCGAGGCTGAGGTTGAAGCTAGCCCAAGAGCGGCAAACGGATTAGACATCATAACCTCACGCCTTGCCCGACTTAAATATTGAGCATATTCCGGCTTCTCTCTCCTGTGCCGGATGTGATGGAGGGTCAGACCGGTTGCTGTCGAAGCATGTTTGTAACTGAATGCTCCTTTTTTGCATCTTGCTTCATATGACGCAATTTTTTGGAGCAGTGCTGTTTCTGGCGCACCAAATTTACCCTCCATTTGTTGCCTGTACTCAAGAGGATGAGTACGGTGCTCGTGCTGGCGCACGGCAGGGAAGGAGGAAAACCTGACAAAGCAAAAGTGGCATTTGGTCCTGTCCCGAGCGCCACATTCTTTAACGTGACGTGCCCAGCCGGATTTCAGGTGATATTCTTTACCACAATTTTCGCAGGTGTAAGGATCCACCGACAAAACGCTTGACGTTTTAGGGTGGGACGGCTGAGTGCTAGCAACAGACTTA
Organism: Clivina fossor; assembly: GCA_963966155.1. Lineage (NCBI taxonomy): Eukaryota > Metazoa > Arthropoda > Insecta > Coleoptera > Carabidae > Clivina > Clivina fossor. The sequence continues at coordinate 3,062,604 of OZ014556.1, read as the reverse complement.
GCACCCGTTAATTTGCTGGTAGATACCGCCACGTCGGATGCCGCTCGTTCACGAGCCGGTTGCAGCCTTTCGTGTACGGCTGCTGATGTTGGCAACGTTTCCGATGCCGATGTCTGTGTTTTGCCAGCATTTGCTGTCTTGGCCTCCTGTGGCGAAGACATTCTGGCAGAATATGCCTCTCTGTTCCGGTTGATAAGCAAGTCGGAACTTGTTGCCTTTAGGTGAAGGCCGCGAAAGTCTTGCGGTAAGAGTTAAACTAACCGGCGAACGCGATATGGTATGCTGATACCGGCAGCATTTAAGTCTTTGTTGCAAGACGCAAAATTTTTCCCTTCGCGAATGGTCTCCAGAGGGAGAGATGAAATTTCAATAACCGCGCACCGAAAACCAGTTAAAAACGCTCAGTGTTAAACCAGTTAGAGTGGTTTTTCGGTTAACCGACCGGTCTAGACCGGTTATTAGTGTTCCCTTGTACGGAGCACAGTGCCACCGAACCACCCCACTGCGGTGAGAACACAAAAACCCCGCGCGTAACCCGTGAAAACACTGCAACTCGTTAGCGGACTGCAGTTTGTTAAACGACCACGTTACTCGCGAGATATTAGGAAATAACGAAAGAGCGACTCCCAATTATCAACTCTATGGGTGATTTATTGCGAAAAGTAGCTCCAACGCTAAATCTCTATAGGTCGGAAAATCTCAAGTAAACAGGTAGTTTGCCAGTTTTAATTGGTTTAAGTTCCGAACCGGAAGTCCTATCGTCGCGCGCGATACGGCAAAAGACGCGGCTTTTGTCGAGGATTTAGCGAAACTAAATTTCGTCCTTCCAGCAGGAATTGGACGAAAGTTATAAGCGAAAAAAGGATCTTACGAATTGTGACAAAAAAGTTCACTTTTTGAAATTGTCCAAAGATCGGTGAAGAAACTGTTTTTTTGTGGATGCGGCCACTGTAGTCCTTCGCGAAACACATGGACGAATGGTCGAAAACGAAAATAAAACACACACGAGCCACAGAACTGGCTATTTAAATATGTTTATTTTTGTTTAACATACATTACTGCTTAGGATGTTGGGCAAGCAGTTGGAACAAACAATAAAATGTAATACATTTATGAATTTAAATATCTCATTCGTTTTATTCATACGTATTTATTTTATTCAAAATTTATAAGGCATGTTACTTATGTAAGGCATTTGGGGGGGGGGGGACCAAGAGACCTTATTGTTGGCTCTGTTGACCGGTATGGATCGCACGTGGTTCTCCGCCTCCAGACGCTAGCCATGAAATGGGTGTGTGCGGTGGCACCCCATTGGAGGGTACATACAACAATCGATCTTTTAAGGTTTTTGGAGATCCGCAGGCTTACCTCTGTCTCGGAATCGGCCCGAGGCCAGATACCCCGTGCTCCGACGAGCAAGGGGAGGAACTGGAAACTCCTGCCGGGCCATTGGCGGGCTGCTGTTTCCCTGAACTTGAGGTTGTTGTAAACTAGCCTCTTGCGAGTCCAGCTTTTGGCCAGAGATCTTGGAGACTCCCAACAGACTTGGACGTTGAAAATAATGGTGTCCTGTTGAGAGATATGCACGGCCAAGTCAGGGATAAACAGCTGCCCGTCAGCGTGCCTAACACGAGCTTCTACTTCTGTATTCCATCCTTTGGACCGAGTGTGTTTAGCCAGCTTGGCTACGATTACGTTGTGTCTCTTAATTCGTTCGTGATGGGTGACGTGGCATCCTTGGAGTATATGGCTGACGGATTCCACTTTGTTGTCGCAACCCCAACACTTCCTAAGGTGCTCGGGATTGGATGGTACACCCATACACGGCAAGGCGTAGAAGTCGGCGTGGATAGTCCAGCCACCTTTCTTCACATCAGTGATGGTTGTTTCCTGGACATTTTTGCTTATCTGAAACAGAGAACAGACCGTGCTATTAAGGGGCACTACGTGCCCCGAGCGCCCAGGATGTACGGGGCTACAGTAATTCTTTTTCCTTCTCCATACTCCTTGGAGACAGCCTGAAGGAACGTAGGAACACTGTATTTACTCTTCTTGTCCTCGTATTGACCAGCAAGCGGTTTGGGTCCCTCCCAATTGACTCCCACCTCCGAAATTATTATTTCTTCACTACTCCAGGCGACAACATACGATTTTCGAACTAAAAACTCTATACAAGTTAGCCGGGAATCAACAGCAACATTGAAGCCCGCTTTCTGCGCGCAGCTCGCCAATTGGCGAACCACCTTATCGTGGCGCTTAATGCGGGAGAAGTGGGTTGCTGGGCATCCCTGTAACACATGTGACAAGCTTTCCGTCTTCATGCAGCCATTTCTGCATAGTCTTTGTTCGGGCGGGTTGCTGGGGTTGCCTCGAGTGGGTAACATATTAGTTCTTAATTGGACAGCCCGGATATAGTCTCTTGCTGTCCAATACGGTGGTGGAGAATATACCCATCTGCTGCTCTTCCCATCGCAGTTGCCCTGATGCAAGCCATTGCCCGAATACGACTTCTGCAGTTGGTCTGCATGGTGCCTTGCGATCTGGTCTGTTTACCGCAAGTTGCCTACTTGTTTCAGAATCTTGGCTCTTACTCGTTCTCCGTGGGGCCTATTAACGGCGGCTTGGACAAACGGGTCTTCAGATCCCTGTAGTTTGGAAATTCGTCGATCCAAGATCAGCGGTATTTGGTGTTTAAAGCTGGTAATTCCTAAGCCGCCATCACGGGCCAACGCCACGAAGAATGAGTTGGTGGTACTAGCCGGTAGATGTAGGATCTTTTTACAGGCACCTCTAATCGCTGCGTCACATGCATTAAGCGTGTGTGCTGTGATTCCCGGATATTGTAGATCGTATAGTATCCTTGGGGCGATGTATTTCCCCAGCAGCTGCAGTTTCTGTTGAGGCTTCAGCGGTGCTTTGTGCAGGTTGTTGATTGCTGTTTTTAAATGTTAAATTGTCAACTTTTCTACACCACTGAAGTCGAATTTGCGTCCTAAGTATTTAAACTGCTCTTCTGGTCTGATGAGGGTAATAGGCAATCCGTCCATGTAGAATTTTGCCTTGGTGGCACAGTAAAGTTTTTTCTTTCTTGGCACGCGGTCAGTGGAAAGTGCAGTGCACTTGTTGACGTTGACCGATAGACCGCGTGCTTTCAAAATTTTTTCGACAGTGTCTAAGGTGCACTGTGCCTCGTTGACTGAAGCCCCCATCACGAGCAGGACGTCCGCATACGCAACTTTGGAGTCGCATACTTTGGAGTCGCCCACGGTGATCCCGAACTTCCCATGATCGATGTCCGCCAACAGCTCATCCATTATTAAATTAAATAATGGAGGCGAGAGAGGATCGCCCTGTTTTACTCCTCTCGTCATTTCTATTCTCTCGTTGGAATCCCCCCCGACGGATATTCTGGTGGTACACCCGGAGTACATCTCTTCGATGAGCTTTATAGTTTTCTGGTGTATCCCCATCCGACAAAGGGCTCTTGGTATGCTGTTGACGGATACCGTATCAAAGGCCTTGCGTAGATCGATGGTAATTATATTGTAGGAACGGATATTCTCCCTGTTCTCCTTAATTGCCGCCTGGAATAGAAGGGTATTCGACAGACATCCGTCTATTTTCTGAAAACCTTTTTGCGCGAGGTTGATCGTTATTTCGTTTAATCTGGTGGCCAACATTTTGTTGAACACGCGTAGTATAATGGAGCTGATTGTAATCGGCCTCCAATTGTTAACGTCTTTGAGGTCGCCGGATTTCGGAATGAGTGTCGTACGACACTCTTTCAGTGTTGGCGTGACGTAACCCGTGAAGAGCATGAGGTTGAATAAAAGCTCCAGCAGCGCTGGGTCCGCTTTTTTCATGTTATCCACCGTGAAGCCGTCAGGACCTGGAGCCGAGGCTTTGAGGTTTCGTAAGGTCCTGATTATTGCTTCGCGGTGAACTGGCTGGTAGGTAGTGTCCTCGATATCATTGGTTATCTCCACGGGCTCGTCATCCGCTGGCGATGGAGACCCGAAAATTTTCTTGTAGGCATTCTCTACTTCACTGATCGAGGGTGACTCAGTTGTCGTATCCGGGGAAGTAGACGAAAAGAGATGAGCGGCCACAGCTCGGCGGTCCTTTTTATATAGACGTTGCCATATTTTGAATCGCCTTGCCCTGTCTTCGTTTGCGGCATTTCTTTTTTCCTTTTATTTCCCGTATTCGTTGCGGCTTTATCAGCCAACTGACTGGTCCTACTCTGAACGGGGCGAGCTTTGATGTTCTTTGGCAGGTTTTTCCGGATGGTAATTGCACTCAGCACCTTTGAGGTCAAGTGCGCAGGGTCTCCTCCGGCCATAACCTGTAAAATGTCATCTTTATACGACAACAGATCTGCATCTTGAGCCAATGAGTTCAGATGGCCAGCAACAGTATCTTCCGTAAGCGGTAGAATGCCGCTGTCAGTAGCGTCATTGGATGATGCAGAGTTTGCCCCAAGCATCCCCAGGTCATGGCGATTCCGCGCCTTTGACCTAATATTGTAGGTGCTGGGTGGATAGACCTCCGGTCTTTCAAAGGATGTTCTGGAACAATCCTCGGCCTGTTGCTAGGAATAGAGAAAGTGTCTAGCTTGACTTGTTTGTCGAACAGCTTCTCATTTTGTATATTTGTATATTAAGTTGTGTTTTAATCTTACTTTACATAATGTAACACCCCACTCTGTTACAGTCTTACAACCCAGCAGTTAAAGTTTGTAAAGTTGTTTTTATATAAATATATTATATATATTAAATATATTAAATATATTACAATAGTACAAATTTCATAACTTGGTTACTGTAAACAGCATGAGATAGAGGGTCTATACTAACTATTTAACAAGCCTTCTCATTTTTATATCATGTGTTTTTATATATTATAATATATCTATTACAATACTAATATCATATTCTATTATATGTTATAATAGAGAAAGTTGTTATAAAAGTACAAGTCTCAAAAATTGGTTAATGTTAACAGCATTTAATATGGCCACGATTATCTATTGAACAAACCGTTTCCCTTTTGATATAATGTTTATTATAAATATATTATATAATATATTATAAACACCATTATTATTTTAAACACACGTACAAGTGTTTTGAAATTTGTTATATAAAACTCAGAACTTGGTTTAATGTTAACAGCATGAGATAGAACCTCGACCAACTATTTGCAAGCTTTTTCTTTTTATCTCATGTGTTTTTTATATATTATAATATATCTATTATAATATACTTTTCTTACAATACTAATCTATATACATATGTGTATATATTAATACATATAATATCATATTCCATTTTATATTATAATAATAAAGAAACACGGTATTTTAAAAATTGTTATAAAAGTACAAGTCCCACAACTTGGTTTAAACAAACGTACAAGTGTTTTGAAATTTGTTATAGAAAACTTAGAACTTGGTTTAATGTTAACAGCATTAGATAGAGCTTCGACTAACTATTTAACAAGCCTTCCCCTTTTTATCTCATGTGTTTTTATATATTATAATATACTTATGTACAATACTAATTTATATACACACACGCATTTGAGTGCGACATAGCAACAAATACCAGGTAAAACCTGTGAAACATAAAACACATAATAATAATAATTTATTTGCTTAAGAAAAATCTCATACAAAGGATTGGTAACATATATTATTTACATTGAACTATTTTGTTAGGTACATATTTACAGTTTTAGTTTTTGTATGTTTTCAAATGTTTTGTGCGAAAGCTCTGAGTTTAAGTGCTGTTGTTACAAAATTGTATATATCATATATAATGGTTAAATTTAGGTCTGCTAGCAGGTTCATATTTTAGTTTTCGGGATTGGTGTTGTCCAGGTATTTCGATTTAAATTCGCTTCTTGGACTCTTGTACAATGGACACTTGAACAGCAGGTGATCTAAGTTATCTTTTTCATACATGTTGCAGATGGAACAATTTTCTTCTGGATTGAATCTATAGATGAATCCGTTGTAGTATAGAGTTGGATATCTGTTATTTATTAAACGTATTTGAGAAATTAGTTTAAGGATTTTGTAATGAGGTTGGGAAATGGTAGGAATTGTGAAAATATTGTTATAAAGGTAGTTTTGAAAGTTTGTATTGTAAGAGGAATTGATGATGCGTTGAGTATCAATGTCGTACGTCATCTGGTTGTATGAGTTGATTATATTTGTTGTTTCTGCTTTAATCATTAGAAAATTTTGTTCGTCCCATAACCAAGAAAAGTTTGTTGTTTGCAAAGTATTTTGTATATTTCTTACCCAGTTATATTTCAGTTGTTTAGAGTCAGGTATTGTTGAATTTTTGTTTAATTGTAAAAACTTGTCATAGCAGATTTTTACATATCTATCATGTGACATGAGTAGTATTTTATGCCACCAATTCAACATGTTTTTAACAATTAATGACTCTAGCTTATTTTGATTCGCTTCCCTTCGTACCATATAGTTCGGAGTTGACTTTCGCCAGTGGAAAATAGTTTTGAAAAAATTTGTCTGACCTTTTCCAACTACTTCGCTTTGATTTATTGCCCATACCTCAGACGCATATACAAGTGAAGGAATTACTAGAGTGTCATAGAGCTTAATTGTGGTGTCCCAGTTTTGTATTTTTGCTTGCATTAATATATTTTTAACATTACCCGTTATTTGCCTTGACTTTCTAAGAAACGTTTCGGCGTTTTGTTTGAATATTCCTGAAGTTTAAAATATTATTCCAAGATACGTATACGTATTCGTCAAAGTTATTTCTTTTTCTTGGCATAAAAATTTTATTTTTTGTTTTCGAGGCCGGCCTACGTGGAAATGCATTATTTGTGTTTTTCTAGAATTAATTTGTAGATGTGTGATGTTGCAAAAGTTTTCAAGTGCAGTGAGCTTTTTCTGCACATCCCTTGGTGAATGCGACAGGATGACTATGTCATCCGCATATTGTAGTGTCATTATATCTGTTTTATGATTCATACAAATTCCTTCCAAATTTTGATTTCTAAAAGCAGATTCCAGGTCAGCGATATATAAAGCAAATAACAGGGGACTTGTACACTCACCCTGAAGTATACCTTTTGTTACTTCGATAGGATCTGACAATTGATTTTTATTATTTATTTGTATTGTTGCTTGAACGTAGATATTTCGAAGCAGTCTAACAATTTTTCCACTTATTCCTAGATAAAAGATTTTTTCCCAAAGTAAATCATGAGGCACGGTATCAAATGCTTTTTGGAAATCTACAAAAATTGCATAAAGTCCCTCTTTGGTAGTTAACATACGGGATTGTATAATTGAATTAAGTACAAACAAATTATCAACACATGATCTTTTTTTCCGAAAACCCAATTGTGCTTCTGGTAGAAGACTATTACTCTCAACCCATTTTTGCAATCTATTATTAATTATAAATGTTAACAGTTTTATTATGCAGTTTATTAATGCAATTGCCCTGTAGTTATTAGTGTCTGATCGATCTCCTTTCTTATAAATCATCGTTAGTTTGATTTTTGTGAGAGCATTAGGTATTCTCTCCTCTTTTAATAATATGTTTAGAAAGTTCTTGAGATATAATATTCCATTTTCTGGTAGATATCGAAGTTGTTCTTTAACTATGCCGTCAATCCCTGGAGATTTATTTGGTTTTAAGTTTTTTAATGAAAATATTATTTCCGATATTGATATTTCTTCATCTAAGTATGGATGATGTGCATCAAGAAAGTTCATATCGTTACTGATTTTTGTACCAAACCATTCTGTGAAATGGCAAGTCCAATCTTCTAATTTTATGTTGTTAGAGTTATTATTTTTCGGTGTTAAAGATTTGATAGTTTTCCAAAATTCTTCCTGATTTTTACGTTTTCTAGTGTACTTTTAAATTTTTGTTGGTATGATTTTTTTTCTTTTTTCAAAGTTTTATATCGTTTTTTCGCTTCTATGTAGTTATTAATATATTCTAATTCAAAATTATGTGATTTACATAATCTTAAATTTTTCTTCGTTTCTTTTTTAAATTCTCTGCATTCTTTTGTGTACCATTTTTTGTTTTGTTTGATATTTTTATTATTAAATACAACAACATCTTTGTACATATCTAGTTCTTCTGTAGTTTTCTGTATTATAAGTGTTAGATTTTCATATTGTTCTGTAGTGTTAGATATTTTGTTTTGATTTGAGATGTATTTCTGTATTAGATCTTGATATTCTTGTATTTTATTGTTATTCCATATTAATTTTTTGTAGCTGTGAGTGTTGGTTGTATTTATAATTTCGCTTTCTGGAACCCAAATATTTGTAATTGAGATTTTGCATATCAGATGATCGGAAAGAATAATTTTGCCATCAATACTAAAATTATTTATAAGATGAAAAGCATTTAGATCTACCCAGACAAGGTCTATTATACTTTTTCCTTTTGCTCCTATAAAGGTGTAGTTAGCGGGTGTGTCATTTTTTGTTCTACCATTTAACATAAACATATTTTTATTTTCCATAATTTCTACTAAGTGTCTTCCTTTTTTATTTGTTCTATCATCCAGGGTAGTTTGATAATGAGTCATTTGCGTGTTTAAGAATAAAGGTTCTTCACTTTGATTTAGATTACCCGCCCATGCATTAAAATCACCTCCAATTATAAATGCATGTTGAGGATAGCAATCTCTAAGTGATTGTAGTGTTGTTGAGAATTATTCCATTATAGTATTCGTTTCATAGGATGGTAATAAGTATACATTACCAAAGATTAATTTTTGTATCGGAGTGCAAATTTCTAGGAAAATCCAGTGCAGGTTTTTATCGATTATATTTATTTTTTGCTTATTTGGCTTAGTAAATATAAGTAATCCACCGACTGCTCTGCCTAAACTCGCTTCTTTATTTGCAGTTTGTTGGAAAATTAAGTAGTTTTTTAAGAATTCTGGAGGAGTGGTGAGTTCTTTATTTAGCCAAGTTTCATTTAGAGCTATAATTTGATAATTTAACATGGTAAGTTCTTCGTCATGGCTAAGGTTGAATATATTGTTGTATGTTCCAATAGAGAATGTTTGTAGCAGATTTGTCGGTTTTGTTCAGTTTTTTGATGTTGTTTGTTTTGAAGTGGATTGTATTCGTGATCTAGTTACAATGTGTTTGTCAAGCGGTCCTGTATTGTCCTTTTCTTTAGATTTGCTATCCAGTTTATTATTTTCCAAATTTTTTTTGATTTGTTTCGGTGTCATATTATTTGTAGTTTTAGTAGCTTTTATTTCCTCTAAATTGTATTGTTTGTTTTGTGGTATTTTTTGTTTCAATGTTGATTCTAATTCTTGGGGTTTTTCTACGTTCTGTTGATTGAGTATATTTATTCTTTCGAGGGTATCGTCTTCTACGTCATTTTGGTTGTCGGTGATTGGTTCTGGTAATGAGCTTGATAGTCTTGTCTATAAATTAAAGTTTTCAAAACTATTGTTATCTTCTAACTCTGTTCCATTATTTAAGATATCTTCTTCAAATTGAGAGGATGAGTAGATTATTCCGTTGATAACCAGTTTGTCTTGTTTAAGGTAAGCCTTGTACCCTTGTTTTTTAGCATTGAATAAATGTGGTTTTAGTAATTTTCTTTCCGTAAGTATTTTCTTTGAGAAATCATGTTCAATATGTATTCCTGTATTTTTGAGTAATCGAGCATTTTGGAGTATTTCTCTTTTTATTTTCTTTGACGCAAATTCAACAAAAATTGGCCTTGGTCTGTTACCTTCTGTTCTGTTACCGATTCTTCTGATCTCTTCAATATCATTTGGTGTTATGTTATTAATTTTTAATTTTTCTTTTATTGTAGAAATAGTGAGATTTTCTATATTTTCTTGTTTATGTTCTTGAAGTCCGTATATTATTAAATTTCTTTCTTTAGTTTTCATTTCAAGGCCATCAATGGCTCTCTCTTTTTCATTTAATTTGTTTTCTAACTTTTTAATTTTTTCAGCATTTTCTGTATTTAATTTCTTGATGTCTGACACTGTATTTTGAAATTTTTCAATATTTCCTCCTATAATTATAATTTTTTCTTCAAGTGGTGTTAATAGTTTTTTAATATCCTCCACAGATGCCATTTTACGTTGTTCTTTAAGTGTATTTATTTATTTTATTTAGCTTATTTTTTTTTTTTTTTTATTTATTTATTTTATTTTATTTATTTTTTTTTTTTATTATTATTATTATTATTATTTTTAATTTATATACTTCATTTATTATTATTATTCTTATTTTTACTTTTTTATTTAATTTGATTTATTTATTGAAATAATTGATTATTTTTATTAATATTCAGTTGAATTAATTTTTACTATATTTGGTAACACTGATATTGTTGTGTTAGCCGCTTACGCTTGCGTACAGACGTGTTTCGTTCAAGATTTGAGTTAAAATTTACGGCCTTGAGTAATTGAAATTTCAAAACTCACCGTTTTTATCCAAATATATGCCACAAATCACTTAGTTATTAAATACCACTGTAACTATCACTTTTAATTATTATTTGATTAATTCAAAATAATTTTCAGATTCGTAGACTTTATAATTTTTATAACTTATAAATGTAACTTTATTTTGCACTGTTTTCAGTCTAATACATTGTTACCAACATAATTATATATATATATATATATATATATATATATATATATAAATTTACCTATTATATATTATAATAAAGAAACAAGGTATTCTGAAAGTTGTTATACAAGACTAACAACTTGGTTAATGTTAAAAGCATGTGATAGGGCCACGATTATCTATTGAACAAACCGTTTTCCCTTTTTATAATAATGTTTATTATAAATATATTATATTATATATTATAATTTAAACACTATTATTATTTTAAACTCACGTACAAGTGGTGTTCTGAAATTTGTTATACAAGTGTTATACAACGTGGTTAATGTTAACAGCATGAGATAGGGCCTCGACTAACTATTTAACAAGTCTTTCCCCTTTTTATATATCATGTGTTTTTATATATTATAATATATCTATTTTAATATTTTTATATTATAAATACATCTAATATACTTGTATTATAATATACTTATATTATAAGTATATTATAATACCCCTCTATTATAATAATTCAATACTAATCTATATACACGTGTATATACAAGGTGATTTATTAGTAATTGGAAATATTTTAACTAGAGTATCCTGGGCTCAGAATATGAAGATTTAACGCAAATCACTTAGATAAAATGTGGCTCCTTACTGAGCTACAGGGTGTTTTATTTAAAAATTTAAAAACGATTTTTGCCCAGTACTTAAAAACTATTTGACGTATCCTTATCATACTTGGCAGGAAGTGTAGGTACCGTACACCATACTGAATTATGTTAAATAAAAGTTTCTGGCTCCTGCCAGTGGCGTACAACAGGGGCAAGTAAGAGGTTGATCCTTTCTAAATTCTACGCCACTGCCGGAATTGTCATTTTAGCACAATTTTTCGATTCTCCAATACTTTCTGTGTAAAAAACATACTCTTCCTTCGTAACGATAAAGTCACTATTTTTCGAGATATTTAAAGTTAAACATAAGCTGCACCCTTACGATTTTTTCAAAATTTGCTCAAAATAATCTGAAAAAATTCAGTAAAATAGAGAAAAAAATTAGCTACATAATAAGACAGTAACTTTTTTTCTAACCCATTCTGGTTTGGCAGAAAAAATTAATAAAAATTAATATTTTTTGCATTTTAATTTTTTATTTTCAATAATTTTTCCTGCCAAACCAGAATGAGTTAGAAAAAAAGTTACGTACTTATTATGTAGCTAATTTTTTTCTCTATTTTACTGAATTTTGTCAGATTTTTTGAGCAAATTTTGAAAAAATCCCAAGGGTGCAGCTTATGTTTAACTTTAAATATCTCGAAAAGTAGTGACTTTATCGTTACGAAGGCAGAGTATGCTTTTTACATAGAAAGTATTGGAAAATCGAAAAATTGTGCTAAAATGACAATTCCGCCAGTGGCGTAGATTTTAGGAAGGATCAACCCCCTACTTGCCCCTGTTGTACGCCACTGGCAGTAGCCAAAAACTTTTATATAACATAATTTAGTATGGTGTACGGTACCTACACTTCCTGCCAAGTATGATAAGGATACGTCAAATAGTTTTTAAGCACTGGGCAAAAATCGTTTTTAAATTTTTAAATAAAACACCTTGTAGCTCAGTAAGGAGCCACATTTTATCTAAGTGATTTGAGTAAAATCGTCATATTCTGAGCCCAGGATACTCCAGTTAAAATATTTCCAATTACTAATAAATCACCCTGTATACATTATATGTTTATATATATATATATATATATATATATATATATATATATATATACGTATATATAAGTCTCGCAATCAGAGACTTAATAAAATTGAGGAAAGGTGGAGAAATAAACCAACACGTGTAGTTGCAGCAAGTAATTACTGTAATTGAACACATAAAATAACAAAATAATACAATACAAATATATACAATATAATATACAAAGTACAGCACCTGAATCAACACAATTGTCGGTATTCCATTCTAAATGTATTTACAAAAATACAATGATTGTATTTCGTATGACAGTTCATAAACGAATAGAATCTGTTTACACTCAGTTGTTTGTAGTGAGTGTTTCTCAGCCACCTTTACGAATTAATGTTGCCAACGACTAGGCAACTAAGTTTACGAAGACGTCAAACTTACATCCCCCCCTTTTCTTGTTGAAGGTTCGGTAGATGAGTGGTAGGGAATAAGTTTTCTAGCATGGAAAAAATTTAATGCATTTTTCTTAATTCTACTGTCTATTATATACATTAAATTAGATATTTTTTCTTTTATTTCATATGGGCCCGTTCTAATTGGGTCTAATTTATTTCTATTTAACTTATTACCATTTTGTATATATACTAAGTCTCCTACATTGTATTCGATAATACTTTTATTTTTATCAAAATAGATTTTATTCTGTTCATGGACTTTTTTTTAATTTTGAAACGCTAATAACCTGTTATCTTTCAAATTATCTTCGTTATTATGATTGAGTTCGTTTGGTAAAATTGATTTATCTCTTCCGGTTAATAAATAATTAGGCGTAAAGCCTGTTGAGCTATGGATCGTATTATTGTATTCTTCAACGCATTCTTCTGCTATGGTGGACCATGGGCGATCTTTATTCTCAAATATTTTACATCTTATCCTATTGACCAATGTTTGGTTGGTTCTTTCATTTAGACCATTAGAAAAAGCACAATCTACTGCGGTAAACACTAAATTTATCTTTCTAGATTTTAAATATTGTTTAAACTCTCTTGAGTTAATTCCTGCGTATTGATCTGTAAATAAGGTATGTATAATATTTTCCTTTTTATTTGGTTCACTAATTTTATAAAATCTTTTGCGATCTGTGTTTTTGATGTCGAAATAAAAGCATATCTCGTAAAATGGTCAATCAGCAAGTGTAGATATCTTTTTGAACTTTTATTCCCTGCAAAGCCTCCTATTGTGTCTAATGCAATAATTTCGAATGGTTCAGAATCTGAATCTAGTTGTGATAATGGAGCTTTGAAGTTACCAATTCTAGTTTTATTTTTAATACAAGTTTCGCAGGAGCGACATATCGTTTTTATGTGTTTATGCATATTTTTGAAATAAAATTTATGAGTAATTGTTAGAGTTAATTGTTTTGTTCCTATATGTCCCTGTTTATTATGTATATTTTTGATTAATTCAATACCAAATTCTTCAGTTAACCATATTTTCCTCTTATTATTTAATGTTCTATAAATTATATTATTCTCAATTTCATAGTTATTATCAAGCTTCAATTGTTTTTGATTACTAACTATTTCATCTAATCTTAGAAAATTTATTATTTTTGTTCTTGTTGTTTCATCTTCTTTATTGTCTTCTTCTAATACAGGGTTTCGTGATAAACAATCTGCCTCCAAATTAATTTTACCCGGATTATATATTATTTCGAAATCAAATTGAGACAGGTAATTTAAAATTTGTCTCAATTCTGGATCATTACATTTTTTAATATTGAAATTTTCCATCGGTTTGTGATCTGTAAAAACCGTAAATTTTTGCCAATATAAAATAGCCTCTTTTATAGCAAGACATTCAATATAGATTGCTTTTTTTGTCTTTTGTGATTCTGTTAGCTTGCGCGAAAAGAAAAATACTGGTTTTATCATTCCATCTATTTGGCGTTGTTTTAGTATTGCCCCCACCCCTTGTAGACTAGCGTCCGTATAAATATATATCGGGATGGCTGGATCGAAAATTGCTAAAATCGGTTCTGAACTTAAATATTCTTTTATTTTATTAAAATTTTCTTGGCAAATTTTCGACCAATTAAATTCTACATGTTTTCTCAATAGATTATGAAATGGTTCCAATATTATACTTGATCTAGGAATATATTCCAAATAAAAATTTATTTTTCCCAGGAATTGTCTAATATGTTTCCTCGTCCTTGGTGTTGGAAAATCTTTAATAGCAATTACATTATTATTTAAGGGTTTCACACAATTATTTCCTATTTCGTGGCCTAAATATGTTATTTTATTTTGTGCAAAAACACACTTTGCTAAATTTAATTTGTATCCATGTTCTTGTAAAGCTTTCAATACCAGTTCAATATGTTGTACATGATCACAGTAATTTTCTGAATAAATCAAAATATCATCAATGTAATTTACTGTGAAAGACGCTAAATTATTTTTCCTTATTACGCTGGACAATATTCGTTGAAATATTGCCGGCGAAGATTTTAGTCCAAATGGTAAACAACACTATTGCCAATGCCCATGATGAGTTACAAACTCAGTTTTGTATTTGTCTTTGTTACGTAACGGGATCGACCAAAACGCCGAATTCACATCTAGCTTTGTGAAATATTGACAATTTCTCGCTCGTAACGTCAAATCTTCGATTCTTGGAAAAGGTTGGCTTTCCGGGACCACTATTTTGTTTAGTTCTCTATAATCGATACATAAGCGAGATTTTCTCGCTTCTTCCTTTTTGTATGCTAATGTAACCGGCGCAGCGTATGATTCCTCAATCAACCCCGCCTTTAATAATTGATTGATCTGGCTTTCAATCTCTATTTTATCTTGAATCGAACATTTATACGGTTTTCTCGCTATATATTTATTTTCGGTCAGTTTTATCGTCGCTTCATAATTTTTTACTATGCCAATATCAAATTTTTCCTTTGCAAAAACATTTTTATATTTAGTCAATAAGTATTTCAAACTATTATTCTCAATATTTATATTATTTATTATATTTTTATTTTTTCTGGAATCATCATGTATTTGTTTTATATCTACATAATTTTTTTGCCATATTTTTAAATTTTCATCTTGACAAAGTTTGAATTCTTTTATACAGTCTAAACCTAACAATACATCATCTCTAAATGACTCGCTTTTTATTATGAAAAATGTAAATTGTTTCGTTATGTTAAAAATTGTTACTGATAAATTAATCACACCTTCTGCTTTTGAAATTCCTGAAATCGTCTCTATATTGCTATCCCCACTTATATTTTTATTAAAATTTTGTTTTTTCCAAAAATTATAATTTATTAGAGATATATTGGCCCCCGAATCATAAAGACCGATGGCTGTTTTATTATTTATCAAAATTTTCAATTTTATAAGTGGGGTCACTAATCGTTTTTTTGCTTCTTTTGTACAAGCAATCGCGTCTTGAATTTCTATATTATTTGCTACTTTAATTTTGTCCTTTTTATTTACTTTTTGATTTGCAATTTTCGTGCGACATAATTGTTCTGGATGAAATCTATTAGGGAAACCTAAATTATCGCAGAACGAACACGGAGCGTATTTGTTTTGGGTTTTGAGTTTATTGTCATTTCTTTCACTTAAATTGTAATTATACTTGCTTCTCAAAGGTTCAATTTGTCTAAGCGTTGACATTAAATCTTCTACGTTTGTTAAACTTTTTTTATTTAATCGAGATTTAACAAAATTAGGTAGAGCTATCACTATCAAGTTTATTTGAGAGTTAATAGTTAAATTCGGATCCACATCTATTAACATGTTTCTCTTTTTAAAGCAAAGTCTACAAAAGATCCATTTAAATACTTAAAAGTGTAAGCATACCCGATTTCGGACCACGATTTTTGTCCGAACGTGTCTACAAAAAAATTATTCCAGAATTCCCAGGCATATGATAATGAATTTGTTTTTAAAAATATTGAAAACCAATCCAAAGCTGGACCTTCTAAGAATAATCTCAAAACTTCTGCAAATCTGTTTTCTTTTATATCGAACCTTTTACATTCTGTTACAAAAAGTTCTAACCACGACTCAGCATTAAAATTTTTTCCATTAAATTTTTCTAGTATCATGTTTTTCGAAATGGAATGGATTTGTTTTTCATGTGACTGAATTTCAGGAGTAGGATTTTGCAATGAAATAGGGGAACCAGTTTGAATTGCTTCTAGATAATATCCATTAAAAACAACATTACCTTCGTCATCTAAATAAATTTCCTTCAATTTTCCTTCCGCTAAAGTTATGACCACATTTCGGAATTTGTTGCGTGTCTTCAAACTTTTGACGACTCCCTTTGTCACTGCATTTTTAAAAAGTTGAGGGTGTAGAACACTCGTTTGCAGATCTTGTGGAAATTGAAAAATTTCTGGTTGTCCCACCAATTGGATTGTTTTGACTTTAACCTTTGTAGTTCTGGCATCTGTTGCCTCTGATGCGAAGTGGAATCTTGCCTTAATATCTTCCATATTGTGTTGATTTATAAGTCTCGCAATCAGAGACTTAATAAAATTGAGGAAATGTGGAGAAATAAACCAACACGTGTAGTTGCAGCAAGTAATTACTGTAATTGAACACATAAAATAACAAAATAATACAATACAAATATATACAATATAATATACAAAGTACAGCACCTGAATCAACACAATTGTCGGTATTCCATTCTAAATGTATTTACAAAAATACAATGATTGTATTTCGTATGACAGTTCATAAACGAATAGAATCTGTTTACACTCAGTTGTTTGTAGTGAGTGTTTCTCAGCCACCTTTACGAATTAATGTTGCCAACGACTAGGCAACTAAGTTTACGAAGACGTCAAACTTACATATATATATATATATATATATATATATATATATATATATATATATATATATATATATACAAGTATATATCTATTAATATCATATTCTATTATAGATAGAGAGAATAGAGAAACACTTACAACTTGATTGTAAGTAGGGCCTGTGACTAACTATTTAACAAGTCTAGCGCCCCCCGCTCTCTTTTATATATTATAATATACCTTCCTTACAATACTAATCTATATACACGTGTATATATATACATTACATGTCTATATATATATATACAAGTATATATCTATTAATATCATATTCCAATATATATTATAATAGAAAAACACCCCACTATCATCATCATCCCCCCCCCCCCAATCATCCCATCATTATACACCGATTTACCGAAGTTTAGTCCTTTCCCCTTTATCTGGTTTCACAACTTTTTTAATACACATGTTTGTATTTGTGGATCGGTGTTTTGTTGTAAATTTGTTTGTAACATCATCTATATTACCTATAGTGTAATGATGTTAAACGCACTGGTACCACACACCTGCACCGTATACATGTGCTTTAAACTGTTTTATAGATGGAGTTTTGGTGCGTGTTTGGTCTCATCTAAAACTATTTAACAAGACGAATCCCCAAGCAAAGGGCTGAGTCTCAACAGATCGCAGCGTGATAACTGCTCTCCCGAGTACAACACCCTGCCAGGTACGTAAGTCGTCTACAGACAATTCCGAGATTCGACATTGAAAAACATTATGTATCGACCGGTTTGTAGACGAATAAACATAATCACGTGATCTAATAGTAATTCGGTTTCTACTAAAGTCCGGCAAAAAGGGCTCGTGCGATCTATAATATACGAAATATCATAGACCTAGTATTTGCATGTATTTGAGCCTTTCAACTCTCGAAACTCCAACAAATATCGTTGCCAAAATTACCTTTGACTAGACGGAATACGGCCTTAGAGGCGTTCAGGCATAATCCCACGGATGGTAGCCTCGCACCACCGCCCGATCGAGCGAGTGCGTGAACCAAATGTCCGAACCTGCGGTTCCTCTCGTACTGAGCAGGATTACTATCGCAACGACGAGTCATCAGTAGGGTAAAACTAACCTGTTTCACGACGGTCTAAACCCAGCTCACGTTACCTATTAGCGGGTGAACAATCCGACACTTGGCGAATTCTGCTTCGCAATGATAGGAAGAGCCGACATCGAAAGATCAAAAAGCGACGTCGCTATGAACGCTTGGCCGCCACAAGCCAGTTATCCCTGTGGTAATTTTTCTGACATCTCTTGCTAAAAACTCTTTAAGCCAAAAGGATCGATAGGCCCTGCTTTTGCAGTCTCTGTGCGTACTGAACACCGAGATTAAGCCATATTTTGCCCTTTTGCTCTACGCGAGGTTTCTGTCCTCGTTGAGCTGGCCTTAGGACACCTGCGTTATTCTTTTACAGATGTACAGCTCCATTCGAACTTCCCGCCTGATAGTGTCCTCGGATCGGATCACGCAGGGGTATAAAATGACCCATCCATATTGGTCCAAAACCTTAAACTTTAACATATAATCGAGAGAGAGTAAACCCCCCCCCCCCAAACATACATCTCCATTCAAAGAATGAAAACACAATACATCAAAAGTCACCCACTAAACGCTTGATACAAGAACACCGTAACAATTATAACCCGAAAAGGTATATAATGTACGCGTTCCGCTTCACCGAGTAAGTAAGGAAACGATGAAAGTAGTGGTATTTCACATTTGATACATTAAGCAAACAAACAACCGAAATTGATAAGAAAGCTATGTTATGCATCTCCCATTTATGCTACACCTCTCATGTCTCCTTACAGTGCCAGACTAGAGTCAAGCTGAACAGGGTCTTCTTTCCCCGCTAACTTTTCCAAGCCCGTTCCCTTGGCAGTGGTTTCGCTAGATAGTATATAGGGACAGTGAGAATCTCGTTAATCCATTCAGGCGCGTCACTAATTAGATGACGAGGCATTTGGCTATTTATTCAAATGAATCACACGATCCAGTAAATGAATTACTGGATGCTTGTTGACCTGCCGAACCGGCTAGGCGCGGACGGACAACGAGAGATTCAACTTTTCGACATAAGTGGTCGTCACTTAAACAAATACTACAGATAAAGCCGCCAGACAAAATACCAAACTATAAACGAACATTAAGCATGTTCTAGTAGAGAAAAAAAGGAATGGTATTCATTGCAAATGGATCAAATAGGATAAGTATCCTAATCATATGCATCCTAAGAATTTGTCAATTAAGTATATGAAAAAAACGGCGGCAATAGCCAAATCAGGAAATAAATAATGCAATTAAAAAGCATATATGCAAAGAAAAATATTTTTGGTATAGTTTAATTAATTATACCAGGTCGTAACAATAAATGGTAGATATGCTACATATAACATAAATAAACAAACAAGTTTGTGCGTGGAGAAACTTAGAGAAAAAAGCTTGTTTCCCCACCTGACTCTCTGATTTGACCTATTGGGAAGGACATACTATGAAGTTCGGGGACGCTGATGTTGGCGCGACCAAGTCCGCCTATAAAAATCAGCATGGATTGTCCAACCTCCCTTCATAGTATCCGTGATGGTAGTTTCTTTGACCAGTTGTTTCATATTAATGAGCGAGACTAAGGTCTTGTTAAGTGGGCACCATGTGCCTCTTGCTCCTAAGATATAAGGTGCAACTGTGATGGTTTTGTCGTCACCGTATTTATTACTTATAGTTTGTATAAATGGTTCAGTGCTATAGAGACGAAGCTTTTGCTCGTATTGACTGGCCAAAGAATTGGGCCCCTCCCAATATATACCAACGTCGCTGACAATGATTGAATTAAAAGGGGCCGAGAACAATTAGATCAGGTTTTTTAAGAGCACATCCAGGCATCTAACTCTCGGCTCTACCTCCACGCCGAATCCCGCTTTTTGAGCAGAATATGCAATTACTTTAACGACCCTGTCGTGTCGATTAATACGGCTCCAATGCGTTGCGGGGCAGGCCTGCAAAACATGAGATAGACTTTCGATCACAGCCGTTCCTACAGCGGCGTTGTTCAGGTGCATTACTGGGATTACCACTCGTGGGCAGCATATTGCAACGGAGTTGCACTGCCCGAATATAATCCCGCGCAGACCAGTAAGGGGGAGGTGAATAAACCGATTTGCTGCCGGAAGCATCGGCATTGCCTTGATGCAAACCATTACCACTGTAGGAATTTTGCAGTGAAGACCCGATATGTCTAGATATAAGCTCTTTAGAGCGAAGATTACCAACGAGTTTGTTAAGCTTAGTAATAAGCATCAATCCTTCTGAACCAGACACGGCGGCTTCAGCATAGGGATCTAAAGAATGCTGCAGATTTTTTACTCAATTACTAAAATAAGAGGAATGTTATGAAGAAAAGAAAACATTCCAAGGACGCCGTCTTTAGGTCTGGCCACGAAAAAGGAGTTGGTTGTACTCGATGGCAATTTCAAATTTTTTTTGCAGGCACCGCGAACCGCTGCATACAAGATTTTAGTGTGTGAGCCGTGATATTAGGATATTGCAGATCGTGAATAATACGGGGAAGTAGGTATTTGCCAAGTAGAAGGCTTTTTTGTTGAGCTTTTAATGGGGCCTTATGCAAGTTGTCAATTGCCACTTTAAGATGTCCAATGGTTAGTTTCTCCATACCGCGGAAGTCAAAGTTACGGCCCAAATATTTGAATTGATTTGAGGTCGTGATGGGGCTGATATATTGCCCTTTGATTTTTAGAGCAGGCTCTGTAGCACAATAAAGCTTTTTCTTCCGTGGTACGGTTCTCATGACAAGCGCTGTACATTTTTTTACATTTACTGCAAGACCCCTAGCTATTAAGAATTCCTGGACAGTGTCGAGAGTGCACTGTGTCTGAGCGACAGTCGGACCTAGAATAAGTAGGTCATCGGCGTAAGCTAACGCCGCCACCTTTTCGTTACCGATGGTGATACCGCACCTATCATGATCAATTCCGCAAAGCAGTTTGTCCATTATAAAATTGAACAGAGGAGGAGAGAGAGGGTCACCCTGTTTAACACCTCTCGATAACATAATTTTTCCAGTAGATTTACCGGAAACAGAAATTGTAGTACTACATCCCATATACATGTTGTTAATAAGATCAATAGTTTTGGGATGCACACCCCGCCTCTGCAACGCCCGAGGAATACTACAGACGGAGACTGTGTCAAAAGCCTTTCGCAGATCGATGGTTGCTATATTATACGGCCTACCGTTTTTTCTGTGCTCCTTAATTACAGACTGTAACAGGAGGGTGTTAGCCAAGCAGCCATCGATTCTGCGGAAGCCCTTCTGAGCAAGATCGATGGACAAACTACTCAGACGAAATGCTAAAATTTTATTGAATATTCGAAGGATTATTGAACTAACCGTAATCGGACGCCAATTGTTGACGTCTGTAAGGTCGCCAGATTTTGGTATTAGCGTAGTTCGACAAACCTTCAGGGATTCAGGGATGTAACCGGAGAGCAATATGAGATTAAATAATATTTCCAGCAAAGCTGGAGATGCTGCTTTCGCATCCACGACCGTATAGCCATCAGATCCAGGGGCTGATGGTTTCAACTGGCGTAATAGACTAATAATGGTTGGTCGAGGAATAGGTTGATATGTAACAATTTCTGTTTCAGCAATTTGCTCAACCGGTTCATCGTCTGATGGTGATGGTGACCCAAATATGTTTTGATATGCGGCCTCAACATCGTCAATTTGTGGAGAATCCTGTATTTTATCAGGATTAGTAGATGAGAAGAGATGTTCTGCCAAAGCACGCTTGTCTTTAGAGTATAACTTTTGCCACAGTTTGAAATTTTTAGCCCGAATCTGGTTGGATAGATTTCTATTTTTAGGTTTATTTGCTTTGATTGATTTGTTATTTTGAGAATTTTGTGAGTTAGTATTTAAATTGATATTTGTATTATTTTTCCTATTATCATTACCAGTACGTGCATTTCGTCGGTGTTGAGGACGTTTAAAACTTTGACTTGAAGATCGCCGATTAAAAAGCTCAATCAACAACTTGTCGATCAAGCTTGCGGGGTTTCCACCAGCTACCACTTCAAGCACTTCTGCTTTAAACACAGATATTTCTTCGTCCACAACTAACGAGCGCAAATGAGTCAGTATATTATCATCAGATTGATGAGTTGACTCATTGGGATCGTTAGTGGACGGGAATGAGGGCAATGCCAACTCCACAGTGCTTGCTGAAAACCGCAAACTTGGTTGACTGATTTGGTTGTTGGCATTGCTTAGTATCGGCGATATATCAGTATCAGAAACAGAAGAATTGATACTGCTGACCATTATACGACTTCTCAACACTCTCTTGGATGCAACCTTGGTAATAGATTTTGAAACCGGGCTATTGTCAATTTTCGAGGTCGGGCTAGAGTCCGGAGTTGAAAAGTGACTCTCATCATCAGATGTGTCAGAGCAAAATTCATCGTTACTGCTAGAGCTTGAAGATAAACTGTCGTTATCAGTTGATGGCTCCGGTTGTGAAAGTTTTTCCAATAGATTTTTATATTGTACTTGCCGGCGCCTGGCTTTGATGGATTCTACCGTCCTGTTCATAAATTCTCTATTGTGTATTGTATATATAAAAAAATTATTTATATCAATTTCATTAATATCAAAAATAATTTTTGATGCACAATAAAAGTTTATAAAATATATTATTGTAAAATCAGTTTTTGGACAGGTAAATTTTTTTTCCAATTTTTTTTGACAAAGTAAGTTAATCAAAAACTATAGTTTCTTTCTGAAGCTCCAATAAGTTTCATCAAAAAATGTTTAAATATTTTTCGGTAGAGAATAAAAAGTTACATAAGATAATGTTATTTAAATTTATAAAAAACTAACGTAAAGTCAGTGTTTAAATTTCGGGTGTTTTTTTTGAAATAACTTGGCTATTTGTGGTTTGGCAAAATTTTCGATTGAGGATAAATTAGGCGGGCCGAAGAGATACGTGTTTTAGTGTAAAAAGAGTTTTGCTAGCTTGTTTCGTTCACGAATAATTATGAAAAATATGGTAAAAGTCGTGGCAGAAAAAAAATATTTTTTTTAATGTAAATTTCGTTTAAATGTAATCATTAGTTTTATTTATTAAGTTTTATGTATCCTTGAATTTCTTCACGTTGACCTTCAGAACACTGGCCAAATATCACATAGTTTTTTCGTAAATATATTTTACAAACACTAATAAGAGAGTGGAAGTTACTCCCGCGTTTAACCCGCGCTAACTAACGTAAAGTCAGTGTTGTAAATTTCGGGTGGTTTTTTTGAAATAACTTGGCTATTTCTGGTTTGGCAAAATTTTCGATTGAGGATAAATTAAGCGGGCCGAAGAGATACGTGTTTAATGTAAAAAGAGTTTTGCTAGCTTGTTTCGTTCACGAATAATTATGAAAAATATGGTAAAAATGTAAATATAAGCAATATTAAAATAACAATTATTAATATAGAATGTAAACTAGCATTAAAACACTTGAGATATACAGCTTTAGTCGAACTCTCCGTTTTAATAAAGCCTTCGGCTTGAATTGTATTACTAATATTATTATTTGGCGCGTGTTGCTAGGTTTAGAGAAAGTGTCTAGCTTGACTTGTTTGTCGAACAGCTTCTCATTTTGTATATTTGTTTATTAAGTTGTGTTTTAATCTTACTGTACATAATGTAACACCCCGCTCTGGTCTTACAACCTAGCAGTTAAAGTTTCTAAAGTTGTTTTTATATAAATATTATATATATATATATATATATATATATATATATATATATATATATATATATACAGTGCCAGACTAGAGTCAAGCTTAACAGGGTCTTCTTTCCCCGCTAATTTTTCCAAACCCGTTCCCTTAGCAGTGGTTTCGCTAGATAGTAGATAGGGACAGTGAGAATCTCGTTAATCCATTCATGCGCGTCACTAATTAGATGACGAGGCATTTGGCTTTTTTTTTTTTTTTTTTAATAATGCTGAATATTATAAGATTATACCCCGTACTGTTCATGTTTGACCATGAGCAGTATAACAAATTATTTGCACATTTCTGCAAAGGTGTTGCCCTGCAGTTGGTTGTTAGAATATTATCCTCCATCTTCATCCGTTGATCCTAGTTATTACTTCTGAATGTATCCTTGTTATTGATTGGAGCTTCTAATCAAATTCCCGCTCGTGGTGGTCTTCGTCTCCATACCCCGGCCATAAACAGACGGTGTGCGGCCACTCCCCATTGAAGCACACCAATAATTATTGACCGCTTCAAAGTTGCAGGAATTTGCAGTACTTCGTCGGTTCCCATGTTCGCCCTTGGCCATATTCCTCGAGCTCCTACTATAAGCGGGAGGAAAGATAAAGTCTTGTTGAGCCATCGCTTGGCAGCCGCTTCTCTGAAAATTGGCTGGTCGTACACCAGCCTCTTGTTGTTCCAACTTTCGGCAAGTGTACGAGGTGCCTCCCAGCACACCTGTACGTCGCAAACGACTACAGATCGCTCGGTGTTGTGGATAATCAAATCAGGTTTAAACAACTGCCCATTCTGATGGCGAACATTGGGTTCCACCTCCGTTACCCAACCCTTCCTTCTCGCGTGTTTGGCCACTTTCCAAACTACCCCGTCGTGCCTCTTTAACCTTACGTCATGTGTATTAGTGCAGCCTTGTAGGACGTGACATATAGTCTCCTGGCACTTGCCACACGCATGACATGCTCTTAATTCTGGGGTATTAGATGGAACTCCCCGAGTGGGTAGTGTACATGTTCTTAATTGTACGGCTTTCGTGTAATCCCGACCCGTCCAATACTTGGGCTTGAGCCTTATCCAACTTCTGCTGGCGGGGTCTTCGCACGTAGCCTCCAGCCCCGCTGTGAACGTGCTGGAGGCGATCTTTTCTCTCCAGAACGCGTCTGGAGGACCTTCTGGAACAAGTTTGCACAATCTCTGATAGAACTTATCCGTGGGGGCTGCTCCCAAGATGTTGCCAGTGATAGTAGGATCTACCATCTGGAGGGAGTCCAGCCGATCTTTAAAAATTTTAGGAATATGTGTCCTTAATTTTAGGACTCCCAACCCACCATCTCTGAGTCTCGCGTAGATTGTCTGGTTCAGCGCATGATCTCCAAGATGGAGGATTTTCTTCACACTCTTGCGGATAAGGCGGTCAAACTCTGCCAGTTTGCCACCGGTAATCGAAGGGCTTTGTAGCCCATAATGCAACCTAGGAATGAGGAAATTTACTAAAATGTCCATTTTCTGGTGTGGTTTGAGGGGCGCTTTCTCGATATTGTTTAGCCATCTTATTAGATTAATTATCTTGGGTTTAACCCCCGCAGCTGTAAGGCTATGCCCGAGGTACTTGGCGGTGTCGAAGTCAACCAGGGACCTCACGAGCCCTCCCCCGATCCGGAATACGGCCTTCGACCTAGGAACTGATTTGCCACCTATCCCAACTGCCGAGATGGCAACGCACTTCCTAGGGTTCAGGGACATACCCCTATCACGGAGAAAAGCCTCGGTTTGGTCCAATGAATTGGCCATCCACACGTCCTTGTCCTCGAGCAGCACCATATCATCTGCGAAGGCTACGGCTGCTATGTTGACGTCCTTACAAACAGAACCACCAGGCCTTGTACTGTTGAGTTGCTCCATAGGCTCATCCAGTACGATATTAAATAAGAAGGGTGATAACGGGTCTCCCTGTTTGACCCCCCTTTTGAAATGTAACATTCTGGTTTAATTATCTCCTACCTTGATCTTAGTGTAGGAATCTAGGCTACTTGCGATATAGGATATTGTATCGCTGTCGACTCCTATGCGTTGTAGCGCCCTGATATTAGAGCTATGAGCCACCGTATCAAAAGCCTTTCGAATATCAAGGGAAACCACATTATATGATTTCCCTGATAATCTCCTGGATTTGATATATTGATCAACAAGAAATGTATTGGCTAGAGTTCCGTCTATCTCCTTGAAACCTCTCTGTAGACAGTGGGTTGGGAACAAATTTGAGAGGCGTTTGGCGAGTATCCTATGAAGAAGCCTCATAAGGGCCGGACCGATCGTAACTGGTCGCCAATTGTTTGGATACCGCCGATCTCCATCTTTGTGCAAAAGCACTGTTCGGTTGCCTTTCCAAACCGATGGAGTGAATTTCCTATATAGGATGATGTTAAAGAGAGTTTTGATGAGATGGATAGGGCATCTCTTAACCATCTGCACTGTAATTCCGTCGGGCCCTGGCGAAGAATTTCGCCAGTCCTTCAGGGCGTCAGAAATCTCTAATTCACCCACCGGTCCGTAGGCGCTCTTAGTTTCTTTTGTGTCGATTGGATCCTTATCAACAATAAGTACGTCGCTCTCAAATAAGCCTCCAAAAAGGGTTTCTACTTCGTCCAATGAAGGAAAAGTGTCTATCTCAGAGATTATGCTTTTACCATCAATGATTATGTGTGCCAGGTCTTTCCTGTTCTTAGTGTAAAGATCCTGGCACTTCTTAAATTCCATCTTCCTTTTATCTGATCTGTTGGAAGGTGGAAGCCTAGCTATTTGTTGGCTTTCTTTCTTTTTGCTCCTAAAATCGTGCCTTTTAGGGAGGACCTCATGCAGCCAGTTAGTGACTGCGAGATCGACTTCCTGGAGAGTTCCAGTAAAGGCGACTTGAACGAGTGCTTTAGAAACATCATCCAACTCTTGTCTGCCTTTTAAGAGTGCCTGAAACAGGACAATCTGTTGTTCTTCGACTGGAGTTAGACTCTCTCGGAGTCTAGTTCTTTCTGTAATTCCTCGTGCCTCGTTAGATGGTCGGGAAGCACTAGGGATTGATTTGTGGATTTGGTCTGATGTTCTGACCCCCCACCAGAAGGGGTCCTACCAGATGGTTGGGTAGTGGAAGCAGCGTCATCCTTTCTCCTTCTAACTGGTGAAGGCTGCAGTAAAGGCGAGGAAGATGGACGCCTCTTTTTACATTTATCTATGTTCTGAGTAGATATAGACTGAGCTGTTAATGTCAAAGTGCTTCGGGTTACATCGGCATACGTGGGCGATGTTGGTTGCCCTGGCTGTAAGGGCCTGGGAGCCAAAAGTGCCGTGCTAGTCGGCGATACAGGAGGTGGGGTAGTGCTGATAACTGTGTTCGATGGGTAAGAGGACGGAGGAACTGAAGGTTGGCCCATTGTTGTAAATATTTTAATGGTTTTTTTTCTTCAATTGGCTCCTAGCTCTTGCCAAATATCTCTTATACTCCTCTTTCTCCCGCCTGTGCCGGATCTGATGTGCGGTCAGACCGGTTGCCTTCTCTAGTCCCTTTATTGAAATAGCCCCGATTTTCATTGTGGCCTCAGCCTCAGCTATTTTGGCCATAAGCTCCGTTTCTGGGGCTTTTAATCTCGACTCCAACTCTCTCCGATACTCCACCGGGTGGGCTCGGCGCTCGTGTTGCCTCACAGCATCAAAAGTTGGGAATGCCATTCTGCAAACCACGCACTTGGACTTATCGCGTGTTCCGCAGTCCTTTATATGGCGCCCGTAACTCGTCTTCAGTTCATATTCTTTCCCACATAGATTGATGTGGGATTGATGTGAGATTCATGTGGCGTACATTGTGTTGGGGCTCGCGAAGGACCAGGCCTTGGCCTGGCCCCACCACTTGCAACTGTACTCGTGAGCCCCACTGGATCCGAGCTAGTGCCCGGTCTTTATGTCTGGGCGGAACACACCACAGTAGTAACTCCCGCAGGAGTTCCAGATCTAGGTTTTACCTTTTGCGTATTTGTAGACTTTGCGTTTCCATCATCAGTGCGAGCTCCTGAAAGGGAGTTCCTTCTCCCTCCCGGGACGAGGACTGCCGAGAGCGGCCGGTAACACCACCCCCCCCCCCGTACTCCTAAGAGCCGGAGGTTACTCGCTTCCTTTGGAGTCTGTCTGCCCGGTATCTAGACGTAGGCAGACAGACTGGTTTGCTATCCTAACCTCGTTAGTTTCAGATTGTTGACATAGTTAAACATCAACTATCTTACTTATAGCAGCCACCACGAAAAGGTGAGGTTTAGGTAGACTGGCACGAATGCCTGATGCTAGGAAAATTCCATTCTGGGACCAATACCCAGGCACATCTCTGGTAAAGAGCACACGATCAACTTTTATTTTCCCCAGACGACACTACGTCTGATATATGGAGCAATGACAACCGTCAAAGGCCAAAGGCACTAAAAGAGTCGTGATGGCTTCTCTAGTCTGGGGGAATAGTTACTCCCGTTCTAGAGGCAGCCATACTAATCATCTCCTAAGAGAGTCATAGTTACTCCCGCCGTTTATATAATATCATATTCCATTTTATATTATAATAATAAAGTAACACGGTATTTTAAAAATTGTTATAAAAGTACAAGTTCCACAACTTGGTTTAAACAAACGTACAAGTGTTTTGAAATTTGTTATAGAAAACTCAGAACTTGGTTTATTGTTAACAGCATGAGATAGAGCTTCGAGTAACTATTTAACAAGTCTTCCCCTTTTTATCTCATGTGTTTTTATATATTATAATATACTTATGTACAATACTAATTTATATACACACACATAATTATATATATATATATATATATATATATATATATATATATGTATATATATATATATATATATATGTATATATATATATATATATATATATATATATATATATATTATAATAAAGAGACAAGGTACCTATTCTAAAAGTTGTTATACAAGACTAACCAACTTGGTTAATGTTAAAAGCATGTGATAGGGCCACGATTATCTATTGAACAAACCGTTTTCCCTTTTTATAATAATGTTTATTATAAATATATTATATTATATATTATAATATAAACACTATTATTATTTTAAACTCACGTGGTGTTCTGAAATTTGTTATACAAATGTTATTACAACGTGGTTAATGTTAACAGCATGACATAGGGCCTCGACTAACTATTCAACAAGTCTTTCCCTTTTTATATCATGTGTTTTTATATATTATAATACTCGTATATCTATTTTAATATATTTATATTATAAATACATCTAATATACTTGTATTATAATATACTTATATTATAAGTATATTATAATACCCCTCTATTATAATAATTCAATACTAATCTATATACACGTGTATATATACATTACATGTTTATATATATATAGAAGTATATATCTATTAATATCATATTCTATTATAGATAGAGAGAATAGAGAAAAACTTACAACTTGATTGTAAGTAGGGCCTGGGACTAACTATTTAACAAGTCTAGCGCCCCACGCTCTCTTTTATATTTTATAATATACCCTCCTTACAACACTAATCTATATAAACGTGTATATATACATTACATGTCTATATATATATATATATTATATATATATATATATATATATATATATATATATATATATATATATATACAGGGTGTTTGCAATCAAGGTATTTTATTTTTAAGGGGTGATACTACAGGTCAAAACAAGGCGATTAACGCCAAAACACCTTAGTAAAAGTTTTCTAATAAACGAGATATTCATTTTTTTTTAAGTAAAATGGTAGCATATGGTATAATTTTTATTATCCAGCTCACAAAAAAAATTATTCTTCATAATAGTTTTGGATTTGCTTGAAACGAATAAAAATGTAAAAATATTCCAGGTTTTAAATACAGGGTGACTCAGATTTGCTGATTTGTGTTTCAACTTTTAGGTAAAATACCCTTATTTGATTAATAGGATTATATTATGTTTAAAATTACAATTTAAGCTTACATACAAAAGTAAAAGTTGTAAAGCTTACATACAAAAATTTGTGCCGATTGTCGATTGTTAAAACACCCTAGTAAAAGTTGTCTAATGAACGAGATATTACTCGTTTATTTGAAAACTTTTGCTAAGGTGTTTTAACAATCGACGATCGGCACAAATTTTTGTATGTAAACTTAAATTGTAATTCTAAACATAATATTCAAATAAAATTATTCAAATTTTTTAAATAAGGGTATTTTACCTAAAAGTTGAAACACAAATCAGCAAATCCGAGTCACCCTGTATTTAAAACCTGGAATATTTTTACATTTTTATTCGTTTCAAGCAAATCCAAAACTATTATAAAGAATAATTTTTTTTGTGAGCTGGATAATAAAAATTATACCATATGCTACCATTTTACTTAAAAAAAAATGAATATCTCGTTTATTAGAAAACTTTTACTAAGGTGTTTTGGCGTTAATCGCCTTGTTTTGACCTGTAGTATCACCCCTTAAAAATAAAATACCTTGATTGCAAACACCCTGTATATATATATATATACAAGTATATATCTATTAAGATCATATTCCAATATATATTATAATAGAAAAACACCCCATCACCATCATCATCATCCCCCCCCCCCCAATTATCCCTTCATTTTACACCGATTCACCAAAGTTTAGCCCTTTCCCCCTGGATCTGGTTTCACAACTTTTTTAATACACATGTGTGTATTTGTGAATCGGTGTTTTGTTGTGAATTTGTTTATAACATCACCTATATTACCTATAGTGTAATGATGTTAAACGCACCGGTACCACACACCTGCACCGTATACATGTGCTTCAAACTATTTTATAGATGGAGTTTTGGTGCGTGTTTGGTCTCGTCTAAAACTATTTAACAAGACGAATCCCCAAGCAAAGGGCTGAGTCTCAACAGATCGCAGCGTGATAACTGCTCTCCCGAGTATAACACCCTGCCAGGTACGTAAGTCGTCTACAGACAATTCCGAGATTCGACATTGAAAAACATGTATTGACCCATAATCGACCGGTTTGTAGACGAATAAACATAATCACGTGATCTAATAGTTATTCGGTTTCTACTGAAGTCCGGCAAAAAGGGCTCGTGCGATCTATAATATACGAAATATCATAGACCTAGTATTTGCATGTATTTGAGCCTTTCAACTCTCGAAACTCCAACAAATATCGTTGCCAAAATTAACTTTGGCTAGACGGGATACGGCCTTAGAGGCGTTCAGGCATAATCCCACGGATGGTAGCTTCGCACTACCGCCCGATCGAGCGAGTGCGTGAACCAAATGTCCGAACCTGCGGTTCCTCTCGTACTGAGCAGGATTACTATCGCAACGACGAGTCATCAGTAGGGTAAAACTAACCTGTTTCACGACGGTCTAAACCCAGCTCACGTTACCTATTAGCGGGTGAACAATCCGACACTTGGCGAATTCTGCTTCGCAATAATAGGAAGAGCCGACATCGAAAGATCAAAAAGCGACGTCGCTATGAACGCTTGGCCGCCACAAGCCAGTTATCCCTGTGGTAACTTTTCTGACATCTCTTGCTAAAAACTCTTTAAGCCAAAAGGATCGATAGGCCCTGCTTTCGCAGTCTCTGTGCGTACTGAACACCGAGATCAAGCCAGCATTTGCCCTTTTGCTTTACGCGAGGTTTCTGTCCTCGCTGAGCTGGCCTTAGGACACCTGCGTTATTCTTTTACAGATGTACCGCTCCAGTCGAACTTCCCGCCTGATAGTGTCCTCGGATCGGATCACGCAGGGGTATAAAATGACCCATCCATATTGGTCCAAAACCTTAAACTTTAACATATAATCGAGAGAGAGTAAACCCCCCCCCCCACCATACATCTCCATTCAAAGAATGAAAACAAAATACATCAAAATTCACCCACTAAACGCTTGGTACAAGAACACCGTAACAATTATAACCCGAAAAGGTATATAATGTACGCGTTCCGCTTCACCGAGTAAGTAAGGAAACGATGAAAGTAGTGGTATTTCACTTAGTTTATTTTTGGGGGGGCACGGTCCTAAAGGTGGATGGGGGCAGCTGGTCTTCCCCTTGGCGGCGGTTGGCGATTCCTCCAAACAGAAGCAATGAAGGAGCGGTGCATCGATACGCCCCATTTGAGCACCGAATGGACGCATGACGCACGCAGATGTTGAGGCAGACGTAGGGCTTCCACGACCTCGGTGTTGCATCTGGGCCAAATTCCTCTGGCTCCAACTGTAACAGGTAGAACAAAAAGAATTTTACCCGGCCACTTGCGAGTGGCAGCTTCCCAGCGGACCTGGACATCCGCAACGATTGCGTTGGTGTCAGACACGTGTACGACTAGATCCGGATTGTACAGCTGACCATCGGTGTGGCGGACGTGTGGCTCTAAGTCTGCAGAATGTGCGAAATTGATTCGATGCGGGGGCAACCCGCCCTACACATACGTTGCTCGGGCGGTCCGGCGACACCAGGTTTTCCGAGGCAATGCAATTCGTTGGTGCGCAGCTGAAATGCCTTAACATAGTCCTTGCCCGCCCACCCTGCTGGTTTCCTCAGAATCCAGTCATGGCTGGCTGTGTCGTTGGCGGCTTCTTCAATACCAGCACTCATCGGTCTGGCACGTAATTGCTCACGCCAAAAATCATCTGGGTCTCCTAGACTGGTTAGTTTCTGGAGCCTGCGGAATAGCGATTGCGAAGGTTAGCAATTTATTAAGTCGTCAAAAGCTTCGACCTCACTGGACAGATGACGTAGCCTGCTCAGCATAATGCACGGTATTTTTCCCCTCAACTGGGTAATACCCAGCCCACCATCCACAGCTTTTGCGTAGAAAAACTGGTTTCCGGTATGGAGTCCAAGGTGGAGTATCCGTTTGGTTGACCGACGGATTGCTCTATCGCACTCGTTCAGAGTTTTGGCTTCGATTGAAAAGGACTGCAGGCCGTGGTATAGTTTTGGAATTATATGTTCCCTTAGAATGCAGAATTTCTGGTCGGGCTTAAGCGGCGATTTGTCTAGGTTCCTAAGCCATACCGTTAGGTTGTGCAGGTTAGGTCTGTTCGAGCCCGACATGGAAAAGTGGACTCCGAGGTATCGGAATGACTGGACATCCAATACGCAGCGTATCTTCCCACCGTTTATTGTGAAGACCGATTTCGAACGGGGAATTGACTTCCCTTTCAGAGTGGATGCGCTGATCGACACGCATTTACTGGGCTTAACGGTCATTCCTCTCTTCCGCAGGAAGTCCGAAGTAGTGTCTATTTTGAGCTGCATATGGACGTCCGAGTCACTGAACAATACAATGTCATCCGCAAATCCTAGGGCAGAAATTTCATGTCTACTAGTGACCGATCCACCGTGCGTAGTATCTTCGAGTTGTTCTAGCAGCTCGTCGATTACTAGGTTAAATAAGAATGGCGATAGGGGATCGCCCTGTTTGACGCCTCTTCGAAAACAAACAATATCCGTCGTCTCGCATCCCACACAGATGTTCGTGTGTGAGTTAAGTGTGCTCGACAAATAATCTACAGTCCTGCCGTCCAGTCCAACTCGTTTTAGAGCTCTTATAAGAGAGTGATGGGAGACCGTGTCGAATGTTTTCCTTACGTCCAGCGACACGACGTTGTACGCTTTGCCGTGAAGACGCCTGTACCGGATGTAGTGGTCAGTAGTTAGAATATTCGACATCGTTCCATCAACCTCCTTAAAGCCGCGCTGCAGATGGTGTGAAGGGAAAAGCCGTGAAAGTCGACGGGCCAGAATCCGATGCAGAAGGCGCTGGAGAGCCGAACTAATGGTTATGGGCCTCCAGTTGGAAGGATCAGTTAAGTCTCCGTCTTTGAGGATAAGCAATGTGCGCGCTTTTCTCCAAGAAGTTGTCGTGTGTCTGCGATATAGAATGGTGTTGAACAGTATTACCAGCAGTGTAGCAGGGCAGCTCTTCACCAGTGGTATTGTGATGCCATCAGGTCCTGGCGCAGACACTTTCCAACCCTTGATGGCATACGATACCTCGTCCTCCGAAATAGGGACGAATGCTACGCGGTGGTGTTCTGGCATGGCATACTGCTCTATGTCTGGCGGAGACTTTGATTCGTACATCTATTTGTAGAAGCCTTCTACATCGGCGATAGTCGGTCTGACGTCGTCCTTGGTAAGAGCAACGCCATTGATGACTTTATTGGCTAGGTCTGTCCTGTTCTTGTTAAACAGATCCTGGGCCTTTTTATATTCGGCCAACCGTCTTCGTGTCGCATTGGTCGGCGCAGGTGGTGACGCTCTTTTTCGGCGTGAAGGCCGTCGCCTAGCTTTATCTGGGAATGTTTCGTGTAGCTAGTGATGAATGCACTGATCCAGGTTGTTTGGTGATCCACTTAGAGCGCTGCAGACCATAGCCCGAGTACTCTGGTAATCAGTGTCGCTGTACCTCAGAAGGGCAGAAAGAAACTCCCAATCTAGTTCTGCGTATGCATCTATACTGGCAACATCGGTGTTTGAAAATGAGAGTCCAGGCGGGCGGTGAGGAGGCAAATCGGAAGTAACCGGCTCTTCCGTGTCAGCTGGTCGGACTAAGCTAAATGAGGCTGGCTGGATGTTTTCCAGTATTATCCTGGCCTCTTTCGTAGATTCGTCCGCCGTCGCTGGGGAAGAGGGCTTTCTTTTTGAGCCCCTCGGAGCTGGGGTTGAGACTGGTGTCCTGTCTTTGACTCGACTGTCCACTTTGCGCCGCGTTGGCTCCGGCTGTACGACGGGAGAGGAAGATGGCCGTCTCTTTGCTCCCGTTTTAACTGTGGGTAATGCGGTATGAATTTGAGTTGGAATGTGCAATCCATGGTAAGGAATGGTAGGTGCATCTTGCTGCGGTCCTGATCCAGTCGCTTCGTTTCCTACGGCCGTCGTGGATACAACGACCACGGATTCAGAATTGGCCAAAGGCGGGGGCACAAGCAATGACGGATGCTGCCTTGGTGTTGCGGCAGGTATTTGTGCAGAAGCGGATGCTGGTAGAGGTGGAGCGCCAAAGAGTAGTTTCGCTCTGTATCTAATCTCTCGCTTCGCTCTATCCAAGTATTTTGCATACTCTGGCCTCTCCCGTCTGTACCGGATCTGATGCTCCGTCAGTCCGGTTGCTTGTGCCATCTCCCTGAATCTTGTTACCCCTTTGTGCCGTTGTGCCTCAATCTTAGCGGCTACTATATATCCCAAAATACAACTGTGGGTTCCTAGATGGTGGCACCATGTTTACAGATGAGAAATAATGGAAAGGCAATCTGTATTTATATCTGCTGATGATTTTGGCGGCTATATTGTTCTAAATTAACCTCACTTGTGGTAGTCGTTCTAGAACACACCATACAATAGAAATTTTGTGATTTTGAATGTAACAAAAATTTTCAGGTAATTATTTAGACAGCATATTATGTAGTAACAAACTTGATTTGCAAAAATTATATGTAAAATACAATGATCAACAATCAAATTTTTGTTGGCTATGTAGCTGGTTGGATAGTAAATAAAATTTTTTATTGATTTAAATATAAGTAATAAATTAATAGATGAAAGAGAGTTTAAAAAAAAAATTCATTGAAACACCCAAGTGTGGGTGTAATCTCGACATTTTCGGCCATTAAGTACGAGTCTCACAAAATAATTCCTAGTATTTGTCACGAAACAGAAAACTATATAACAAAATTAAATTACAATTATTTAATTGGATTCAGTGCAATGAACATAGAAAAGATTTAAAAAAAATATTCTAAATTATAGTTTAATTTTTTAAATTTTAAATTGGTGTAAAAATATTAACAAAAATTTGAAAGGTAATTTTATAGAAAAATCAAGAAATACGGATATTATTATGAAAAAAGCTCATAGTTATCGTGAAAAACATTGTAAAAAAATAAATAAATTTATTTATTTATTTATTTATTAACTTATTTATTTATATACTTATTTATATATTTATTTATTTATATATTTATTTATTTATTTATATATTTATTTATTATATGAGTGTATTTTTCTAATTGCCTATGTAACATATTATTAATGTTAAAGTACAAATGCGTTATGTTTATATATATATTTTTTTTAATGAACAATACAGTTTGTCAATAATGTTTGTTTCTAAATTTCCTAATATGTATAAAAAATTAGTCTTATAATAAATGTAGGATATTTAAATAAATATACTATATTTAACATATCTAATTTTTCAGTTTAGTGAGATCATATAATGTATTTCCGATAAAAGTGATGAATTTTTCAAGTAAATTTAGAAAAATTCCTATATAAATCAAATTTGTATATGTATATGCAACCATCTATACATTAGTTTTACTTTCGACCGCAAGTTGCTGTTGTCAGAATATGTATTCACTCGTTTACACGAGAGATGGCCATCTATTCCATTTATGTCTTTTATCTATGCTGTAAGTCAACTTCTAATTTGGTATGTTATGGATTTTATAAATGGAATCATTTATCTGTAGGTTTGAAGTTGCACGAACATAGTACCTTCACATAAAAAATTCTATGCGCAATGGATTCAAGCTGAAATGAGATTGAAAATTGGAGCGACAATTGACAAAGAAGTACAAAAATTAATATCTAAAGAAAGATTGCGTTGGAACAATGTGCTTCTTAGATTAATGAACATAACTTTATATTTAGCTGAAAATAATATGGCTTTCAGGGGATCGTCAGACAAACTGTACACCCCAAATAACGGAAATTTTTTAGGACTTGTGCAACTACTAGCAAAGTTTGACCCTGTCACGGAAGAACACGTGAAAATGGCAATCAAGGGTGATATATCAGATCATTACTGTGAAAAAAGCATACAAAATGAATTAATTGATATTATGGCATTACACGTAAAATCTGAAATTTTGTCAAAAATTAAGAAATCTTAATATTTCTCAATTATAGCTGATTGCACCCTTGACGTGAGCCATACAGAGCAACTTTCTTTAACTATAAGATTTACCGATATAACTGAGGATAATATTATAAGCGTTAGAGAACATGTTATCAACTTTTTGCCAGTAAATGATACAACGGGTGCAGGTCTAACTGAACCCATTTTAAATAGTTTACATGACTTCGGTCTCAAGTTGGATGATTGCAGGGGACAAGGTTACGATAATGATGCGAACATGAAGCGGAAAAATAATGGTGTGCAAAGAAGGATTTTAGATCAAAATCCATTAGCTTTTTTCGTACCATGTGGATGTCACAGTTACAATTTAATACTCTGTGATGATGCAAGATCGTCGGTAAAATCTGTATCCTTGTTCGGCATTTTGCTAAGATTGTTTACATTATTTTCATCGTCAGTAAACCGATGGAAAATTCTAACTAATCATTTAAAGACTTATAGTCTGAAGAAGTTGAGTGACACTCGCTGGGAAGCCAGAATAAATTGTATAAATGCAGTGAGATATCAATATTGCGACGTTTATGACGCTTTAGTTACTCTCGCTCGTGAGACTGAAAAAAAATGATAACGAAACCTCTCACGAGGCAATAACACTTGCAGAACAACTAAAAGATTTCAGTTTCATTGTATCTTTAATTACATGGTATGATATCTTATTTCAAATTAACGTTGTAAGCAAAGCAAGTCAATTAGTAAATATTGATATGATGAAGTTTACAGAAATGCTTAATAATTGTTGCTCGTATATAGACAATTACAGAAAAACACGCTGTAAACAAGCTATTGTGGCTGCAACTGATATAGTGAGGAAAATGAATATTGAGCCAGTATTTTACCTTCTAGCGGGCGCGCAACCGTAAAATTTACGGTAAATTTTTTAATTTTCTAATGAAATGACTGTACACATGTAATAATCCTTATCTATTCTTGGGACAATGCTTATAGGTTATGTTGGTGGGGATTATTTGCTTTTGTGCCACAACATTTGGTCTGCACTGAGTCATAAGTGACTGAATGTGTTGGAAATAAAGTTTACGGCGCGCGACTACTAGTGTAATTGTAGTATAACGTAGTGTAAATATTAATATTTGGCAGTTTTTTATATACTTTTTCATTTTGTGAATCAAAAAAAGTATGTATATATATATATATATATATATATATATATATATATAATATATTAATTATTAATTAGTTAATTAATAAATTTATTTATCTATACATATTATTTTTAAATTTTTCTTTATAGGTAAGACCAAATAAAAGATAATAAAAGGCCTCTTCCGGAAGCAGAACTCTAAAATATTGTTTATCGTATGTTTGATGATGAAAATGTGGAAAGTGATTCTGAGTTTAGTATAGAGAATATAGACATGAATGATTTTGATAGTTTGCCGGAACAAAGTATTTCAGATGAAATAAATGAACAAAATAAAGAAAACGAAGAAAACACTTTTTGTGAAAATTTTTATATTAGAAAGGATAAGACAATCAAATGGTTCAAATTTGAAAATAAACATGTTTCAAAAATTAAAAAAATTAAGATATCAGTAATGAATTAGACGCATTTTTGAAAATTATTGATCTCAATATGATAGACGAAATTATAACATTTACAAATATGTACGTTGCTCAACTAAGAACTAACCGTACATATTCCAGAGAACGAGACTGTAAAGAAACAACATGAAGCGAATTTTTGGCTTATTTGGGTCTTCTTTACATGATTGGTATAAAGAAGTATCACTTTGCAAATGTGACGGAAATTTGGATCCCTGACGGAACGGGAATAGAAATTTGTAGAGCGGTAATGAGCTACAAGCGTTTTTTATTTTTGATACGCTGTCTGAGGTTTGACGATAAAACCACAACAGTAGAAAGACGTAAAATAGATAAATTGGCGGCCAGTCGTACATTTTCTGATGCATTTGTACACAATAGCAAGATGTACTTCAAATTAGGTGAACATACAACCATTGACAAAATATTGTATCCGTTTAGAGGTCGCTGCAGCTGGATTCAATATATTCCTAGCAAACCAGCTAAATATGGAATCAAAATGTATGCGTTGTGTGATGCTAAAACTTTTTATACTTCCAGTTTGGAAATTTACTGCGGAAAACAGCCAGATGGTCCATACGCATTGTCAAATTCTCCTTTTGACATTGTGGAACGATTAATTAAACCAATCGAAAATTCTAATAGAAATTGGACGACCGACAATTATTATACAAATGTCTCTCTCGCTGACTATCTACTAGAAAAAAAATTACGCTTATTGGAACCTTAAAGAAAACAAACGTGAAATTCCACCAGAACTTCTTCCTCATAAGAGTAAAGATATTCAGACCAGTTTATCTGGGTTCCAGAATGTTAAGTTATCATTTATATTCTAATCTAGTAAAATGAATGTTTACAAAACCAAATATAAAAGAAACCGATAACCCAAACACCATATAACATAAACACCCCATAATGTAACAATTACTATTTGTCACCTGCTCTTAATATAAACTTTTGATAAGACGAAAACGTTTTAGAATGTTATATATACTCACTCTTCAGATAGCTGTTAAAGTAATCACTGCTTAATAAGAATAAAATATCTCTACTATACTTGTGTTGTGTTTTATTTAATTAAATTGAAACCCATATCCCTAACACAGAAAAACAAAATGAACACTTCTTATGTGACTAGAAAAATTTTGCGGTTATGTTATTGTCAACATTACACCACACAAATAATATAGATCCCACAACTAAAAAACCTCTAGTTATTATAGATTATAATGCTACGAAAGTAACTATACTCTATTTTTTTTAAGAAAGCAGTAGTAGGCGGTACCAGCGCGGTCCGTTTTACACTGTTCCAAATTAAATTATATATATGAAAATTAAAATATTTAGCGGTAAATTCAAATTTAATAATAATATTCTTTATTTAACATTCAATAATTATATCGAAGAAAAATTAAAACAAAAAGAAAATTTACAATAGAATATTTAAATAGGACTATATTCAATAAAAAAGCTTTTCATTTGCCATTTCAAAATTAATGATATAGAAAAAATATATATTTTAAATGAATAAAGTAGCTATTATTATGTTTCTAAATAAATTTTAAAATATAGATAAATGCACAGTGGTTTAATTTAATTAAAATATATCTGTTACATATAAAAAAAAAACCTAATTAAAATTTTAATTGAAACATATTGTTTATCCAAAACTGTTAAATAAATTTAAACACATTATATATTATAATATAAAACTTTATTTTAGTTTTTTCAATGTCAAATAACAAAAATATATAAAAAAAAAAAAACAAAAATCAATCTATCATCAGTGAATTCATCTTCACTGGATGATCCAGTATTAACAACAAATTTCAATTGTATCTCTTCAATGATATTGTCCAAATTATATAAATTGATTTCTTCTTCAATTACGTGTTCCACGCAGCTTGCCCATTTCTCCGCAGTTACTTGTGCCAAGCCCTCGTTGAAAAGAATTTTGACATCTGCTAATTTAAACGTTTTGTTATGGGCTGCTACAAAACCCTTTACCTGAGCCCAAACCAACTCTATAGGGTTTAGGTTACAGTGGTAAGGCGGTAAGCGCAGAACCTCTCTGTTCGTTATTTTTAATATAACACAAATGGAATAACACAATAACACAAATATAAAATCGTGATATCACTGTAACACAAAATATTAAGATGGTGCCCGTTGAAACATGTTCTGAACGTACCATTGCACATGCGCG
The DNA here is from genome assembly GCA_963966155.1 of Clivina fossor. NCBI lineage: Eukaryota > Metazoa > Arthropoda > Insecta > Coleoptera > Carabidae > Clivina > Clivina fossor. The sequence continues at coordinate 3,021,836 of OZ014556.1, read as the reverse complement.
ATATTTCTGTTGTGTTCGCTACCAGAGGCGTACGAACATTAATTCATTTTAAAACTACTTAATTTTAAAACATTTCTCTTAATATATACTTTCAAAAATATTTTTAAATATATTTATTCACTAACTTTTATATTTTAACATTGTTTAAATTTCTGTTTCCGTGTTAATAATCAAAAAATACGCTAGCAATATATCCACTATAAACTTTCGTTTCTACGCATATGCTTATAAATTTGGATTCAAACAACAGAGACAAATAGAAAAAGTTGAGATAGAAATTTATTCTTCTACAGAGTAAACTTGCCCACAATTTTAACCAATTACAAGCAAGGAAAAATAGCTCCTATCTTCTGCCTGTCTGTCTTCTTAAAATAAATAGAGTATAGACGTAGGCCTTGTGTGGTTTTTTCTGCCTTATGAATATAGGCGGAATAAATTCACAAATTTTATATTCCTTTGCTAAACAATCCGATGAAAAACTGCACAGAAGGATATTTTTTAAAAATTTAGCTCTTTCCCTTATGAAAGAGCATTTGACATTCCGAGCGAGCCTTCAAAACTTACCGTCAGATGTGCAGGCATTTTTGAAAATAAATTATGGAATGTCTAAAGAGAGAGTTCGAGAAGACAACAAGACCAAAACGCGGTACATGTCGTTCGTGCGCACGGGACAGAAAAAAAACCTCAACATCAATGAAATGCAACAATTGTCAGACATTTACATGTAAGCTTCACTCTTTAACAAAAATTATGTGTGTTGATTGTGCGAATATAAATAAATAGTGAGGCCAATTCTGACTAAAAAAATTTTTTTTTTTGTGTTTTTGTTTTTTTATTAACAGTTTTGCAATAAATAATATTTTTTAAGCTCAAATACTATTATTCTTTAATTATTATTAGGTCGGTACGAAAGTTCTCAGGGTTTATCATGTTACTGTTTTTATTCATTTGTTTCTGAATAAAATATTCAACGTATTTCGCGTTTTGACATCTTATCTTGTAAAGAATTTTTCCCTCTATCTGATAGTGTAATTTGTTTTTTTCTATGTTATTCTATTTTGTGACTTTTATGAGCTTAATTCAGCATGTCTAAGGAACAATTTCGTACGATTTTTTATTTTAACTTTAAATTGGGACAATCCGCTGCCGAGACAGCTCGCCAAATTAACCAAGTGTGGGGCCCTAATAGCGTTGGAGAAAGCACCGTGCAACAATGGTTTAAAAAATTTCGTTCCGGAGATATCAGCTTTGAAGACGCACCTCGTAATGGTCGACCTAAAGTACTTCAGGACGACGAATTGAGGACCCTGGTGGAAGCTGACTCATCGCGAACGGCTCGAGGGATTGCACAGGAACTAGGAGTCAGTCACCATGCAGTCTTAGATGGTTTAAAACGTCTTGGAAAGGTGAAAAAACTCGAAAAGTGGGTGCCCCACAATTTGAACGATCGACAGAAATTGTCACGTTTCGAGGTGTGTTCGTCTTTGATTCTGCGAAATCAAAACGACCCTTTTTTGGATCGAAACGTGACGTGCGATGAAAAATGGATAATGTACGATAACCGGAAACGTTCGGGACAGTGGTTGAACGCCGACGAGCCTCCCAGACACTTTCCAAAGGCGAAAACCCACCAAAAAAAAATTATGGTTACAGTATGGTGATCTGCAGCTGGCGTGATCCACTACAATTTTTTGAAACCTAATCAAACCATCACAGCAGAGTCTTATTGTGAAGAAATCGACGAAATGTACCGCAAATTTCATCAAAAGCAGCCGGCACTGGTCAACAGAAGAGGTCCGATCCTGCTCCACGACAATGCCCGTCCGCACATTTCACAAATCACCGACCGAAAATTAAATGAATTGAGCGTCGAAGTTTTGCCTCACCCACCATACTCTCCAGACCTCTCGCCAACCGACTACCACCTTTTCAAGCACTTTGATAACTTTCTCACAGGTAGAATCTTCGCTAACCAGGACCAGGCAAAAACAGCATTTGTCGATTTCATCGAATCCCGTGAACCAAATTTTTATAATGATGGAATAAATAGACTTGTAACACGTTGGCAAAAATGTACAGATTATAATAGCGCTTATTTCGATTAAATCGAGTAATTATTACAGAAGTTATGCCAGTTTGAACTTTACCTATTGAAACCCTGAGAACTTTTGTACCAACCTAATAATAATTACCAAACTCTATGTTATCATAGTGAATATTTGTGGTAAACTGTATGACGTAAAATTTAAGGCGCGCGCTCGCTCATGTTAAAATAAAATGCGCACCCGCTCGAAGGTTAAACCAGCAAAACGAGTAAGATACCTAAAGCGACGACCTGGTGAATTGGCTGTTGACGATCCTATACAATGTTCGAAAAAATATTTGAAATACATTTTTTTAATAATCTCTTGGACACCGCTCTTACATCTCTGAAAGAAAGATTTCATCAACTTAAAGATTTTTCTGCGACGTGGGTTTTTTTTATATAATTTAAAATATATACCCCAGAAAGAAGAACTCATTAAACACTGTAGTGATTTGCAAATAACACTCACAATAGGCTCAAAATCAGATATAGATGGAAATTAAATGTGTGACGAACTGTTAAGTTTTCAAGCTTTTCTCCGGGATGAAGTGGTAACCCCTGTTCAAGGGCTAAATTTTATCAAAGAGCATAATATACAAGAATTGTATCCAAATATATGGATAGCGTTACGTATATTACTCACCATACCAGTGAGTGTAGCAAGTGGAGAACGCAGTTTTTCCAAACTAAAACTAATAAAAACATATTTAAGATCGACGATGTCTTAAAGAATGCTAATCAGTCTAGCGATCCTATCAATGGGGTAGTATCGTTTTTTAAAATGTATCTTATAGATATGACAGTGGTGAATTCGTATGAATTATACTGTCTAGCAAACAATACGAACATACCGCTGCTAGAATTTAGAAGAAATATCACAAGGGCCTACTTGCGAACTTCTTCAATTATTTCGAACCCAAAATATGCTGGCAGACCATGTTTACAAAAATTGTCGCAAAATCGAATTCCTGAGGATATTAGGAAATATTCCGTTGGGCACCATATAGAAAGGACGGAGGAAGAAAAACAAAGAAAATATGTCGTTTGCAAAAAGAACACGAAGAAACAATGTTCCAAATGCAATGTTGGCCTACACATGGATTGCATGATAGATTGGCATAGGCTATAATTTATAAAACTATTTATATAATCTAATAAAATATTATAAACAAAATTATCTACTCCTCTTATTTTACGCTAGACAAGCCACGATCCCCAAATGGGACTTTGTATAAATCTTATTTTTTTTCAACAATGTTTGTTTTTTTTTTATTAATTTAACTTGGATAAATACTTTTTCAGTTAAAAAAAAATACATTTTACAAAAAATGTTTTTTAAAAATTTGGCAGGTAATGGGTTAATCACTTATTATATAAATAATTTCGCTTGAATTAATATTAACTTTGTAATAATAATTATCTTTATTAATTATATATTACTACTATATATTTACTGTATACGTGAGAATCACGATTTTGTATATATGTACATCTTTCAACTCAATATATATTATCTTTAATTAAATTTAATAATTATTTTATTATTTCTTATTTGTTATAGTAAGTTACATAATATAGATAAGGGTTTGAATGCATTTTCATGATTGTATTCAGCCCAGTTCAGTTCTTTCCAATTTAACTAAAGTATTAAATAGATATTTAACGCACAATCATGTGGCTCCCCGAGTATAGGTAAGAAACGCACATAGATCTCACGACCGACGCCACTGTATAAAAGCTGGCGGCTGCAGGCCTGAACATCTGAGGGTGTAATGGATATGTGAATTTACTGCTCAGCCATTCTGATTGAAAGTACGTAGCAGTTGATATACGTATATTTATAATTTATTATAACGATGCTATGTGCTCCTTTTTAATTGTAATACAAGCTGTCACTTTGTTTTGATGCTTTTGTATTTATATGTTTTAAATCCAATGCCCCTATACAGTTTGGAAAATTCAATTTTAGTTCAAAATCTTTTGCAATTTGCATCCATCCTTCTTCGATATCTGGTGTCTGAAAAAAAAATATATATTTTACAATTAATTAATAATTGTTTTATTTTTAGACAAATAGACAAATTTTAACTGAAGAATATCAGAACGAATGTGAAGAGAATTTCGACAATTCATTTACCGAAAATATTAATTCCCCGGCAAGTTTTGAAGGAACAGATAATTCTGCACAGCAGTCACCCGTGTCTATTTTAGAAGACGCTGGAACACCCACTACATCGCAAATTAAAAAAAAAAAAAAATACCTAGAATACCAAGCAATGTTAAACAATTGCTACGGAATAATTTGGAAGTCAACGGATTCGTTCGCCGTTTTTGGAGATTATGTTGCAGACGAACTGAGAACGATGATTGTTAAAGCATCTGATCTACAATCACATGCAAAGAGGCAGATCCAGAGGGTAATATTAAATATGAACGATGAGTACGATTAAAGGCAAACTACTGAAATGATTGTAATCGATGCATTTAACATCGCAAAACAAGGGCGATGATTGATTTAAATATTAAAAAAAATTTAGTCTTACTTTTTTAATTTTTTTTATTTTTTATTTTTATTTATATTTCGAAATTCTAATGACTCGTAGAATTTCCATTTAACTTTGTATTTTTCATCAATTGATTGTCCACTTTTCTTTTTTAAAAGTTTTCTATTGATGTTTAGATGCTACGGTCCCGGTGAGGTAAGTTTGGCCGCGGTGTGCGGTGGCGGGTAGCCAGGAGGCAGGCAATATTTATCCCTACTATTGTGAGAATTTAAAAGGGTAGGGAGCGTGTTGTTTATTATTAGCTAGTCGAAAAGACTAGCTTATAAAATCGTCAGTACGGCTGGCTGGCTGGCCGCGTTCAGAAAATAGGATAAATTCATTGTGGCTACATTATTTATCCGATTTTGATCAAATTTTCAGAAAAGTTTCTCCTAGTGCCCACATAAATTATAATTTTATTAAAATACGATGTTGCCAACTTTCCGAAAAAAAATTAATAATTTTCTAAAAATTTGTTGTGCCCGCATTATTTATCCGATTTGAATCAAATTTTTAGCTTCTATATTATATATTAGCAAAAAACAATTTTGCCAACTTTCGGTGAAAAATTTTTTTATTTTTATTTCTTATCATTTATGTGATAATGTCAAAGTGGTCTATAAATTGGTTTACCCATATGCTTCTAATCTTGTATTTTAGCTAGTCGAAAAACTAGCTTATAAAATCAAACCACATTCGACTAGCTCCATTCTCTCTTTGCGAGAATATTATTTTATATTAGATAAGATAAAAAATAATGTTAAATTATAGTGCATTGTAACTGAACAAAAACCTAATTTTGGAAATATATAAATATTGAGAGGATAAATTAATAACGAAAAAATTCATATTTAGAATTAAAAATGTTTTTTATACAAATGAACATTATATTTTATTGAACAAGTTTACTTCAATTATAATTTTTTAATAGTTATATTGATATTATAAAAAAACTAATATATTTACGTTAAATAAAATAAATTATAAAATTATATAATTTATTAAATTATAAAATTTTCAAAAACAAATAATTTACTTGCTAAAAATCATAAATTAGATATATATTATAAAAAAAAATACTACAAAAATATTCTTTATTTATTTTTGAATAATTAGAATTATTAGAAGACTATATGGAAAACAGTATTTTTTTAAATTAAAAATAAACAATATAATTTTAAAAAATTATTAAAATATTGTACAATTAAATATAATATGAAAATTACAAAAAAAAAACATTTGACTTAATCGACTTAACTAAACAAGAGGGGGAAAAAAGTTAAACAATTCGACGTAAATTTAGCTTGATGCTTTGGCGCAAAGTTATGATTTTTGAAATACCCAAACATTTTCAACCGCCGACATTAGCATTATCCAATGTGCACCACGAGGAGGTTGTCGGTCGGATTTTGCACATCGTGTGTTAGTGTATTCTGTCTTTGACTGTGTAAATTTAATTGTTTGCATTTATGTGAGTGTTAGTGTTTGTGTCCGAGTAGGTATTTTTCTGATGTGTTTCAGTAATGTGTGTTTCCACCTCGTCTTTGAAGCACCTCTCGCATGTGGAATGTTATTCCACACCTGAATTAATACTAATGATATTTTTTCTAGGGCACTTAAATTTTGTAGTGTTCCGCAGTATTATTTGTCATATTGCGTAACAAACTGTTCGAATTAGAGGCTAATCGATTTAAACAAATGAGTATTTCTTCATATAAACCACTTTGTTTAAATTCTAATATTTTATTCTTTTCACCTGGTTTACTACCTTTGCAATAATAATTTTCGCAATTATTGTGGTCACCAAAAACGTGATGAATACTATTTAAAATATCTTTCTTTAATTTTTGAACTTTTTCAGGAAATTTGAATCGAATTGTAAACTGAATTTCATTATACAAAAAGTAATAAACTATTATATAATAACTAATATAATTTGGTTAGTTACAAAGAAAAAACTTAATAAAATTATATGTTATAAATTTATAAAGAGTACTTTTTTACAGTGACTTTAGATTAAAATATTATTTTACTTTGTAATACATAAAATTAATTGCAAAATTAGAAAAGTTGTCATATTTCCTTTATCTAATAATAATTATTCAGAATCAGAATAATTGTCATGAAACATGTGTAACATTTGTATGTAATAATACAATATTATAACATTACTTACCAATTCAATGTTCTTATTAAATTTCACTTGACGAGCTCTTTTCAATTTTTGTTTCATACTTTTACGTACTTTTGATAATCCTAGTTTAGACCGACTTCCCATATTTTGAAACTTTTTATTAAATTGATTGTACACAAAAACACACTTATAGTATTTATGTAATCAAACTTTCCGCGCTACAAAAACGACTGTTAGTTTAAAAAATAATTAATTTATAGGTAATAAGTAATATTAACACTCAAACAAAATAAGTTTTTCCAACTTTCTAACTTTCTGGCTGTCTCACTAAATCTTTTTTAATTCTTTGACTGAATAATTGTTGTTCGAAAAATGAACTTGAACTGAATTTGTATATTTGAATTTTGAATGAAGAAAACGATAGAAAAGAGTGGGTTGAAAGCTCAGCCAATAAAAACACTGAAGCAATTCAAAATTTGGCCAATAGCAGCATCATATTTTGGTCTTTTCAGTACGTGACTTTAGAGGAAAAACTAATTTTCTGTTGGCCTTTGTTTACCAAGATTTTAAAAAAAAATATAACTTTCATAAAATCTTAGACACTTTTAAACTATATTTGAATATATTTATGGCTTAGAACTAACTTAACATGATTAGTATATGGATAAAACCATATATAAACCATTTTGACATTATCACATAATGCTAAGAAATAGGAATTAATTTTTTATATTTTTTTCACCAAAAGTTGGCAACACTTTGTTTTACTAAAATTATATAGTTTATGTAGGCGCTAAGAGAATCTTTTGTGAAAATTTAATTAAAATCGGTTAAATAAAGTGCCTATAATAAATTGTTTAAAATTTTAGTAATTTTTTTCTCGGAAAGTTGTATTTTATTACAATTATTATATAATTTATGTAGTCTCTAGGGTTAGCTTCTGTAAAAATTTGATTAAAATCGAATAAATAATGTGACCAAATTAATTTTTAAAATCTTTAGTAATTTTTTCTCGAAAAGTTCTCAACACTATATTTTATTAAAATTACGTAATATATGTGAGCACTAGGGGAATCTTTTCTGAAATTTTTATCAAAATCCGATAAATAACGTAGCCAAAAATGAATTTTTAAAAATTTCTTAATTTTTTTCTCGGAAAATTTAAAACCAAGTGTATAAACGTAAAAGTAGAATAATAGACTAGGAATCAATATAACAAATTGTCATATCATAAACTTACTGTGAGTTTTATTTCAGCATCTTTAATATTTTTTAATTTTGCGCTAACTTAATTTAGTATAGGATCTACAAATCTACATGTTTATGAAACCGAACCAATCGTTATCGAGTATAAAAATGGGCGGAACTTATATACTGCATTGCTTGCGAGTCACATGTAGCGAAGAAAATAGGAACTAAATACTTTAAATATTGTTAAACTTTAAATCGAAATAACAACATAATATAGAGATTGAAATGATTTTTTTTTGATAAAATTATTTTATAAAACTGTATATTACTGATATATTATATTTTCAAATTTTTTGATATAAAATATGAAAATATATATATGAAAATTGGAAAGTTTGAAATAATTTTTTTTTTTGAAATGGTATGGAATATAACAAATTTTACTCAATATGGAACTATGGATATATTTTGTCGTATTGTTTACGAAATTTGAAAAAAATCGATCTAAAATTTGAGCATCAAAAGCTAGCGGAAAGTTGGCAAATTTGAGAAAATTGTTAATGTTTAAATATATGCTGCGCCCTTATTTTTAAAATTTTTATAAAAAATGTTGGATAGGGAACTACAATTTATCCTTTGTTAACAATATTGCAAAATTTCAATAATTTATTTCGTATAATTATGGAGGTAAAACTACATAGAAAAAGTGTATTTTCGAGCAGTGCCCCCTTAAGTACTTTGCCATTTATGTCTGTAGCATAATTTCCCGTAACATTTGTAATATCTTCTATTGTTTTTTTCTTAAACTTTTGTTTTTGTAATCCTTGACGATAACATCCCATAAATTGGTATGATTCATATCGATTAATTAATAGTAAAGTTAATTTTTTTGACCAATTTACAGTAGATCTTTGTTGTATTTTGTATTGGATTTTTTTATTATTAAATTATGTTGTAATATTATATAATATTGATGTAAAATAATAAAAAAAAAATATGATTTTTGTTTTATTTTGTATTGTCTTTTTTTTAACCTTTTATTTTTATAATCATTGCAATACTTTGAAAATTTGTTCACGATATTATTACTCAATTATGTTGAAATATATTGTAATTGTAAAATAATAATAAAAAAATTAAAATTTATGATTTGCGTTCTGTTTTGTATTTTTTCACTTTTATTTCTACAGTCACTGCAACATTGCGAAATTTTGTTCACGGCAAATTGTTAAATTTTTTAAAAATTATTTTTGTAATAAATTGTAATTTTGATGTAAAATAATAAAAAATTAAATTAATGAACTAACCTTCAAATATTCACCTTTCAAAATATTATATAGGGGAGAGTGGCCAAATGCGTACCGGTCACCTAAATCGTACTCTCTATATTTCTAAATAACTGTTTAAGTTCCCTCTAGCGATGAATAGATGAACTATATGACAAGTCGGTAATGTCGGTAATGTATGAAAAATTTTGAAGTGTTGCATAGTTGTGTTTGACAGTTATGATCATTGAAGAAAATCAGGTAAGTCCGATGTAAATTTTGGTATAAGTGAGAAATAGTCCTCAGCGAAGTTAGTTAAAAAACCAGTGACTCTCAAAATGTGTGACAAGACAAAATGTGATTTTAATGTGTCTTAACGGTCTTTAAAAAAAACTCCTACCTGCAACCTACCTATCTAACCTACCCTAACCTAACGGACTTCTTAACATAACATAATATAAGGACTTCTTAACATGATATAAGTCTTAACGGACGAAATTGATAAAATTACTAATAAAACATTTTGAGGTTCACTGGTTTATACACACCAGGCATGCGCATTCCGATGTTCACGCATACGCAAATCTGGTTTTTCAGTATTTGTGAATACAGCAACTTCTCTGGGGACTATTTCTCACTCCAGCCTAAATTTTAACTAATTTATGCAGTTGATATTAATTGATTAACAGAATTTAAAATTAAGTTAATGTTTTTTAACTCAAACTATAAGTTAACCTATAAAATGATGGCGAGTGACAAGCGATGTCATAAGTGCAAAATTGATTTTGATGGTGAAAATATTATTGGATGTGAAGGAAATTGTGGTGGATGGTATCATTAGGTTGTGTAAACCTCAGTATAAATCAGTACAATGTCATAAGTAGTTGCAAGAGTGTAAAATGGTATTGCATTGAATGCTTTGAAGAAAGTGAGGTTAGATGTAATGCAGATATAAAAAAACTAAACAGAGATGTAGAAATAATAAAAGAGATATTACTTAAAAGAGAAGGAGCAAGTACTAGTACAAAACAAGAAGAGGTAGAATATAATATGATATGCCGAGGCTGTCAAGAAGCAAGCTAACCAAACATTGATAATTAAACAAAAAGAAGGTAAGAAGAAAAATGTCAAAAAAATAAAGAACAAATTAATGAAAATGGTAGATCCCGTTAAATTGGCGGTTGGAATTGAAAAAATTAGAAATTTAAAAGATGATGGAATAATTATCACATGTGCGAGTAAAGGTGTATCCAGAGATTGCAACATTGCAGCGCATTGCAGAGCATGGCAGCGCATGGCAGCGCATAGCATAGGTCTCACGGCCAAATACACGTAATCCCTATGCAAAAAAAAATATTGCATTCAGAGATTGAAAAAACCCGCATGACAAACTGGGCGCATGGCATGGCAGGGCATAGCAAAACTATTGGAATCTAGAAGCTGATTTAATGTATTATTTAATTATTATGTCACTTGTTTTTAATATATGATAATATGTCAGATACGTATTTAAAAAAAAAAAATATAACTCTTTAATTCAGCATTAGTTGAGTATTATTAATCATTTGATAAAACAAATCTAACAATGGTTATGGGCCCAGGTGCGCAATAAAACGTAATCGGGAAGTGTCAAATCGATTAATATATAGAATCGCGCGAAGCGTTATTAAAATACTCAAAGTTGCAAAATAGAAAGTGTGAGGATTGATTCAAGATGTCTGAACATAAAGCAACAACAATCGACAAGTTAAACGGTACGAATTACGCGACATGGAATTATCAGATGAAAATGGTAATGATGGAATGTGACATATGGACTGTCGTGGAACCTGGTGAAGAAGAACCCGCTGAAGGTGCATCAACTGCTGAGAAGCGTAGATACATGTCAAGGCAAGGAAAAGCGTACGCGAAAATTGCACTGTCTATATGTGATGAACAGCAAATGCACATCCGACATTTAACCACAGCCAAGGAAGCATGGGATGAATTAGAACGTCTTTATACGCCTCGTGATAGCAAATTCCGCATCGTACAACTTCGTCGAAAGCTATATTCTCAAAAATTAAATGACTACAATTCAATAGAATTATATTTGGGACAGGTAAATAAAACCGTAGCCGAGCTTGCTAATGTGGGAAACGCTATTGAGGATGGCGATTTGGCGATGACTATCTTGTGTGGATTATCAGAAGAGTGGGACAATGTGGTTTCAGCATTATGTAATCTACCGGAAGACGAATTTAACTACACTACTGTGAAAAGACGTCTCCTTGCAGAGGACGCAAGACGACGCGAAAGTACTGAAGTTCAACAGTCAGCCATGTTACTGAAGAAGAATGATACGTCATTCCACAGAAAACCTAAAAGGTACGAAAAACCCATGGAACCAATCAAGAAAAATGATAATAATCTAAACAAAAGTACACAAAATATACGCAACAGAGAAAACGTGAAGTGCTATCGTTGCAATGACATGGGGCATTATGCAAGAGATTTTCCTAAAAAACAAAATAAAGTTTCTTCTAATATTGTCACCATGAACGCTTCATGTGGGTCAGTGATAACTGGTGATAATGTTTGGATTGTGGATTCTGGTGCAACGCATCATATGACATCAAATAAGCAGTACTTTTCTGAGCTTGACCAAAACTCAACAATTGAGAAAATCACTACAGCAGATGGTACAACGACTCCTTCAACAGGAAAAGGAACAGTAAATGTTGTAATTGTTGGAAATTGTACTGAATTTAACAAGATGGAAGTCAAAAACACACTTTTGGTATCTGGTATTGGTCATGGCATTTTATCAGTTAAGCAACTAGTAGAAAATGACAAGAAGGTCGTCTTTGATAAAGATGGGTGTAAAATTTTAGACAATAATGGGAAATTAATTATTCAAACCAAGAACGAAGGACGTCTATATGTTGTGAGAACAAAGCCCGATTCTGACAACGTAGTTAATTCATTGCATGGGGAACCAAAGAAATTAGAATTGGATTTGTGGCACAGGCGATTAATGCATGTGAGTAAACACCAAATTTTAAAAATGGTTCATGCACAATCTGTAATTGGTTTACATTGTGAAGTAACAACTCCAACGCCATGTGACAATTGCCTCGTGGGAAAATCTACACGACAACCGTTTCCAACGCAACCATCAAGTGACTTGAGAAATGATGGCACAATTTTAAACCTAGTTCATTCAGATCTCATGGGACCAATTGATATTGAAAGTTTCGGAAGAAATAGATACATGCTTAGTATCATAGACGATGCTAGCCGATATGTCTTCATCAAACTTCTTAAAACGAAAGGTGAAGTTCTAGCGGAGTTTAAAGCATGGAAGATACAAGTAGAAAAACAAACTGGTCGAAATTTGAAAAGAGTACGAACAGATAATGGTCGGGAATTTTGTTCGGAAAACTGGGATATTTTTTGTGAAAGAAATGGTATTGTACATGAAAAGACAATGATCTACTCGCCGCAGCAAAATGGAGTGGCCGAAAGGTTTAATAGAACTCTGATGGATCTTGTAAGAGCACAAATCAACGCTAGTGGTTTACCAAAGGCGGTTTGGGGTGAACTGATATGCACTGCAGCGTACATTAGGAATCGAGTCACCAATAGTCACAACAATGTTAAAACACCGTATGAACTGTGGGTTGGTAGAAAACCTAACATTCACCACCTGCGATCTATAGGAAGTCAAGCTTTTGTACATATCCCTAAACAAAAGCGGTCCTCGAAACTCGCCGTCAGAGCACAAAAAGGTATACTTCTTGGATACGCAATCCATGGACGTGGATATAGAATTTGGTTGCCAGAAACTCGACAAGTTTTAGAGTCACGCGACTGTATCTTCAAGGAGCAAGAGCCAAGTAAACCAGAAACACAAATTAAAAAAAATGAAAAAGTAATCTTCGATTCGAACAGCGAAACAGAAAATTTGTCAGTAGATGACAATTCGTCAGATACAAGTGAACACGGATTCCGAGGATTTCAAAAGAATAGAGGACGGCCAAAGGGATCTACTGAAAAACCTTATGCAAATGTAGAAAGACATAGCATGATACTTCGAGAAAGGCATTCCGCGGAGACTTCTGAAGATGCTGAAGTACATTTACACAAGGCTCAATGTGATACTGAAGAACCAACATCATTCACTGAGGCGTTAAAAAGCATCGAGTCAACTCAGTGGTTGGAAGCTATGAACGAAGAAATAGAGTCACTAAATAAACATAAAACTTGGGTACTAGTTGAGCCACCAAATGACGCGATAATCGTCAAATGCAAATGGATATTTAAGCGAAAAACAACGAACGAAGTTCAACGCTTCAAGGCACGACTGGTAGCGAAAGGGTTCACTCAAAAGAAAGGAATTCATTATGATGAGATATACGCCCCAGTATCAAGTTTTGAAACCATGAGACTACTTGTTGCTGTCGGTGTTGAGAAGAAATGGCTTATGGACCAGTATGATGTGAAAACAGCTTATCTTCACAGTGATCTAAAAGAAACCATATACATGGAACAGCCAGAAGGCTTTGTAAGGAAAGGCGAAGAAGGATTGGTTTGTAAATTACAGAAATCTATTTATGGGCTGAAACAAAGCGGAAGATGTTGGAATGATCATCTTAATTCTACATTAGAGAAGATTGGATTTATTCGCAACAAAGTCGATCCATGTGTATACGAAATTAACAGTAATGGTGAAAAGGGGATATTGGCAGTTTACGTCGATGACATACTTGCTCTAGCGGAAAGCGAAACTATGAGACTTAAGATCAAAGCACTTTTGGAGAAAAGCTTTGAAATTAAACATTTGGGAAAAGTTTCAGACATATTGGGAGTGAAATTTACCGAACATGAAGATGGCAGCATCACTCTCTCGCAAGAGAATTACGTCGACCAATTATTGAAGAATTATGGTTTAGAAAATGCAAAAGGAGCCAAAACCCCAATGGAGACGAGGCCTGAATTCCTTGATGACAATGACCAGAAGAATTCGACAGATCAACCTTATCGAGAACTTGTCGGAGGACTTTTGTTCTTATCACAGAAGACTCGACCAGATATATCGTTTTCGGTGGGAAGATTAGCACAATATTGTTCGAAATTTAATCAAAGTCATTGGAACGCAGCCAAAAGGTTACTTCGATACCTAAAAGAAACTAAAAACTATGGTATTACATATCGTCCAACAAACCAGAAGATTATGGCATACAGTGATGCAGATTGGGCATGTTGTACTACTGATCGTAAGAGCATAAATGGGTACGTCCTAACACTGGCAGGTGGTCCTATCATCTGGAGAAGCACAAAACAAAGTGTGGTTGCTCTCAGCACCATGGAAGCAGAATACGTGGCTCTAGCACACTGCACAAGAGAAATATTCTGAGTAAAAGAATTTTTAAAGTTATTTAAACTTCAGAATGTATGTGATGGACCAACGCTAATCTATTGTGATAGCCAGGCGGCTATCGCACACGCGAAGAATTATGTGGACAAGTCTAGAACTAAACACATTGCAATTAGGCATCATTTCGTCAGAGAAAAGGTTACGAATGGGACGGTAGAGTTGAAATACATCAACAGTGAACAAAATCTTGCGGATATCTTTACGAAGCCGTTATCTCAGAAGACACACGAGTTCCACCGTAGTTTACTTGTGAATTGAGTTGCGAAATGATCATCGAGATTTATGATCCTTCCGAGCGGGGGATTATTGGAATCTAGAAACTGATTTAATGTATTATTCAATTATTATGTCACTTGTTTTTAATATATGATAATATGTCAGATACGTATTTAAAAAAAAAATATAACTCTTTAATTCAGCATTAGTTGAGTATTATTAATCATTTGATAAAACAAATCTAACAAAAACCGAAGTATTCATTTCTTTTTGCGGTAAATTCTAACATTTAAATTTTATTCATTTTAATTATTGGTCATTTATATGGATTCTGTATGACAATAATTGTTTATATATATATATATATATATATATATATATATTGTGACAATTAGATGAATTGAAAATTTATGTTGTTAGTTAAATTTTATCAAAGTGTTCAAATTTTGAAATATTTTATTCATCTGATTTTTAACCTACCTGTCACCCATAAGGGGCCGGCGTCAGTTGTTTGGAGGAGAGCTGGGTCGTAGGTGGGGTTGGTAGGAACTTTTTATTTTTGATGTTGGTTAATTAGGTGGGTGCCAGTCAAAGCGGAATGTTGAAGCAAAATGAGAAGCTTTGACAAATCTCAAAAAGGAACTTAACGGGATAGGGATTGATTTCGTTTTTCGAGAATTTGTTTCGGAAATGCGATAAATTAATTAAATAAAAAAAAACTTACATGCGTGTGTGAGACAAGTCGTTATATTGCATGATATACCAGTACAGCGTAATGTATGAATGATTTGATTGATGTCTGCTGGTTAGCGGGTGGTCTAGCTAATGAAGATCTTCGTCTGTGTTTTCGTCAGCGCCGAGGAGATGCCAGTATGTACAGCGCAGCAAAGCGGCGTGATCGTTGATGAAGACATCAGGAGAATGATCGCCCTCGAAATCGGAATACGCCCAGCGGGCTTTAGTACGTCATAAAAATCATCATCCAATCAACAATTCCTGCTCGAGTTATCGTATGGTCGATATCTTTCAGTGGCTGATCCAACCTCGGCTTCCACAAAAGACTGATGCTGCTATACAACTGAATCTCGCTCGGACGCCGTTGAAAACCACAGCCTGGTCATCTAAACATGAGTGGGCACAGCAGATTTATCCAAAATAACATACATGATAAAATCAAACAAATCGAACTTGAAATAAAGGTCGATTCAATCGAAATTACAACGATAGGCAATATTTTCATACAATATCATCAATATAACAAATTAATACAAAATCTCAATAATTTACAAGTTACAATTTAAATTACACAGCTCATAAGTTAGCTCAAGTGACGTTAATAAATTTAGCAAACAAAATAAATATCAGATTACAAAATTTAAGCGATAATAACATAATTCAATTAGCAAACAAAATAGATAACAGCAGTATAATCGTACAGTACAAAATCTAAGCGAAAATATCAAAGTTCAAAATTATTCAAGCAAAATTGAAGTATTTAACTAGAAACAAAAAATACATAACTAAAAGAAAATTTAGCAGTACTAAAACAAAATTACTTAACAACTTTTTCTAGTTAAATAAGTCAAACTTACTTGCTCACGACAAAATCTTCAATACAAAAAATAATACAATTAAAGCGATGATTTGCTACATACAATACACAAATTATATTCATACTACAGGAGAAAAGGGATCTCGAAGAAGGAACATAGAACATGGAACAGATGGGGGTCGCGTGCGCAGGAGAGACAAAACACGAAAGTACTTCAGCCGATCTAGACTAAATGTCTATCCCGTAATTTGTAAATCTGGAAGCCGTCGAACGCGTGTGATCTTATAAGCGTAGCCCACGAAAACAAAGAGAATTCAACGAGAATTAAACCGTGGCCACAAAAAATATACTAAAAACAAAATATCATCACAGCCGACATAGCTTCTTCAGCCTAAATTTAAGCGCTGTGATAATAGCAAAAATATACGATACGATAAAACAAAAAAATCATTGCAACACGAACAATGGCACTAGGCCTTAAAATAACTCGTATTGCAACAATCCCGAACTCTACAAAAGTTCAAACATTAAAACGCCCGTACGTTTTAAACGCGAATAAAATTATCAAATCAGTGCTCGCAGCACTGCACAAAAAAACTTGAAGATCATAACGCGCTCTAGCACGTGGCTCGAAATTTACAAACACAGACAAATGACACGCACTGAAAAACTTTCACAAACGGAAATCGGAAAGGAACATCTACTAGTCTTTACGAAAGAAGGAGATAGGATCGGGAAAGGAATCTGTGGCTGCTTCAAGGTTAATTTGTCATCTCAAAATTACTAATCTTCAAATAAAATATTACGATACAAACTCTAATAAATTGAACTCTACAAATTATAACTCAATAACAAAATAACAAAAAATTATTCAAGAAAGAAATTGCCATAACAAAATATAACAAAACGCAATCAAATGTAAGTTGACCATAATCGTATTCATGAAAGCAAAATTTACGTTACTAAAATAATTCAAATATCAATAAAATCTCATGAATAACAATTCAAACATAATACCAAAAAACAAATTGTCAACTTACATCTTTTCGAATCCAAACGAACAATTTCCATCGTGAATACAAACTCTGATAAGACCGCATGGTAAATTAACCTTCAAACATCACGACAGACACAACGAAGACAAAACTAGTAGGTGATTGCTCAGAGCGGACTGCTCACGGAAGAGAGAGAAATTTCACCAGTTCCAGCCTATTTATGTGAATGCTAATTTCACACTTTAAATCAATATTGCCATTTCACTAAAAAATAAATACTCTATAAAATACAATTATTTTTTATATAAAATTTGGCTCGTGACAAAAAGTATTTTTGTCACAATATATATATATATATATATATATATATATATATACCGGGTGTCTACTTTTTTTTTGTTACATAGGGAATACAATGCTAAAATTTTCATTTGGTGATAAATTTTCCCCTAATTATTATAGAACAAAAGTACAAATACAAAAGTTGTTTAGAATTCAAAAATGCATCAAATGATGCCAAATTTATCAATATAGGATGTTCCGATCAAGAATTAGAAGCAAATTAAAATTTCCATTTTTGCGCTCTTTACATCAAAGTGCCATGGAAATTAAACAAATAATTTCATTTCTTCTGGAGTTTGAGTTTGACAGATCGTATTTATTTTATTGTTACGTTCTGTATTATTATCATTATTATTGAAAATAATGAATAAACTTAAGGTAAATGAAAAAGTTCAGTGCGTAAAATGGTATTTTACTGGAAATTCGATACGACGAGTAAGAGATTTATTCAGCGCTTTCTTTGAAAACCGTCCCATACCTTCCGCTATGACTATTCGTAGGATAATTAAACAATTCGAAGAAACTGGAAGTGTGTTAAAACGTTGTAAAAATTGTAGAAAAATCAACGCAGAAGATCAGGAGGAGAATTTAAATCAAAATGCAATTAAAGAAAATACATTGAATATACTTTTGTGTGTAACGGAAAACCCAAATGTTAGTGTGCGTCAACTTGGTGCTGAATTAAATTTGCATCCTTCAACAATACATAAGGTACTAAAAAATGAAAAATATCATTCTTATAAATATTCCACGCACCAAGAGATATTTGAAGCGGATAAAATGGCTAGAAGCGAATTTAGTAACATTATTATGGAAAAATCCAATTTAGACAGAAACTTCTTGAAATCTATTTGTTTTACTGACGAGTCTACGTTTACTTTACACGGCGAACCTAATACACAAAACTTTAGAATATGGAGCCAAACAAATCCTCATTTAATGGTAGCAACACGTACCCAATATCCAGAAAAAGTTAATGTATGGGCTGGAATTTTTGGCAGGTGTATAATTGGGCCATTTTTTATTGAAAATAATTTAAACAACGAAAAATATTTGGATATGTTGCAAAATCATATTGGTCCGCAGTTAGAAGAGTGTGCAACTCAAGATAATGTTGTCTGGTATCAACAAGACGGATGTCCGGCACATTACAGCTGCAACATTAAATTATATTTGGATCAATGTTTTCCAAATTCATGGATTGGTAGAGGTGGTCCAATTAATTGGCCAGCTAGATCGCCCGATTTAGCACCGTGCGATTTCTTTTTATGGCCATATTTGAAGGAGAAAATTTATAAACGACATATCAAAAATCTTGTTGATTTGAAAAATGCCATTGTTGAAGAGTGCAATAATATAACACAAACACAATTAAGCTCTGTACGTCACGAATTTTATAACAGATTAGGTTATTGTTTGGCAGTTAATGGCGATTTATTTGAACATTTAATTTAAATTGTTAGTTTCGTTTTTGTTCTCCTATATCTTGTATTCATGAATTTTTCTGTTTTATAGGTATATTGAATATTGTAATAAATAAAGAAAGTTTTACGGAGTTCAGCTATTTACTATTTATTAAACTCTTATCCGACGTTTCACTGCACAACTTACAGCATCCTCAGGGATAAGTTTAAATTATTATAATAAATATATTAGGCATAATGCCAGTCATCTAATTCAAATGTATTGTTTTTATAACTTGAAGTTAATAAATAAATTAAACAATTACTTAAAATTATAATGGAGACATTCACAATTTAAAACCACAGCTAGTACGTAGTGTACAGCCGAGTAAAATACCCTTTCATTGTAATAAATAATAAATACTTAATACTTTTTATACTTAATAGCTTTCCATTTACATTAAGTTTATTCATTATTTTCAATAATAATAATAATAATTGTTTTATACAACGAGCATCCGACTCGTAGAACCAATGAATATGTTTGACACGAATGAAAAATACAAGTAAGTAAGTTTCGCAACTATCTTTGGTTTATCGAGATGACTTCGAAGGACCAGTGTTAAAGTAACACACGAGTTCGGTTAGACACAAATTGCAACAATTTCACAAGTAAACAAACAAACAAATTATATATTCTTCAAAACACAAATAAATGAGATACATACGATGACAAACTTGAATTACTTAACTTAAGTAACAAGAGAATAATAAATGCCGACAGATCTTAACTAATAAAATAGTTAATTACATGTGAGGCTGAACGATGGGTCAGCTGGTCGCTTATCAACAAATGAATATCAATTTCTTAACAAATGTAAAAGTTATATTTAAACCAGAATTTACCTGAATGCACCCCTGTCGTGCAGCTGTCACATGTATGCATTTATATTCAGTGAGCACAAATAATGTAAAGCAAACCGTATCAAAATACACTGAGATCAATACAAAACACAGTTAAATTGCTTAGAAAGTAATAACATACAACTGCATATGATTATTACAAAATTATACAAAATTAGAAGAGAAATGAAATATTTCGAATACAACCCTGTCGTCGCTTGGTCTGTCGTTTGACGTTGCGCCGATGTCAGATGTATTGTCGAAGGCCGCTCAACTATGGCGGGCTGATGGCTGAGCGCGCTTGCCGCTTAGTGACAACGCACGCACACACACACAACTCCGCACGCGTACCGCGCACTAACACAATCACCACCCCACTACGCGTGGGTGTAGACACGAAAACTTGTAACTATATTGGCGATCACAACTCTGGTCGCACAATAATCGTTGCTTTCTGAACCACTTGAACAGAATTATATGATTTCTACCAGTTAAAGGATACTGCATGTAGAAATATAACTTGAATACCACAATGGCGGCTTGAATGTAGCATTGGCAATGATGCTTGTATCAAACGCAGACAAGCTTTTCTTGCCTCGCTGATCACTAACAACACTTTTCACAATGTTCACTTCTTTTAAAGCAAGTGAACTAAACGATTCGATATCTAACCATTTGTAGAATATCGAAGCATGCACGCACATTTACAAATCACAATGGCGTGACCACAATAGCAACGTCTTGCTTCGTTGCGAGTCGAACTTCAACTGCCTAATCTCAAACCGGGCGCGCGTTCACTGGCCATTATTCTCGAGGCTTCGATAGTCTCGAAACCAGTCCAGCACTAACCGCGCGTAACTAACAATATTTAAACTCTGTCTGTTCATATATTCACGCAAACACTATGTCCTAAACATTCCGGCCACCAAAATGTCCCACATTTTCATTCGGACAATGGTAGGATGCACAATTTTACGATTGGCCGCATGATAGTTCCTCGTTGCGTTTTAACTTTAGCTACACGGGCTACACCATCCTGCCCTGGTATGAGCTCCACTACTCGGCCCATACGCCAATGGGTAGGTGGTAACGGCTCGTCATTTACGATGACTAGATCATCGACGACGATTTTTGATTTGTTTACATACCACTTATCACGTTGCTGCAAGGTGTTAAGATAGTCCGACCTCCATCGTTTCCAGAACTGCTGATGAAGCTTTTGGACTAGCTGCCATTTTGACAGCCTTCCGTCGGGAAGAATTGTAAGATCTTCCGAAGGAAGCGCTGTGATTGGTTCCAACACTAAGAAATGACCTGGCGTTAACGGTTGCAAGTCATTTGGGTCCGCTGATTGAGCGTATAATGGACGGGAGTTCAGTATGGCCTCCACGTGAGTCAATACTGTACTGAACTCCTCGTACGTGAGCAGGTTGTCTCCAACAACCCGATGCAGTAGTTTTTTTGTCGATTTAATCCCCGCCTCCCATAGGCCTCCGAAATGTGGAGAGGAAGGAGGATTGAAGTGCCAGTTGATACCTTTTATGGTTAACTGATCACTAGCCTTTTTATTGAATTCTTCCGATTGAAGAAATTGCTGCAACTCTGATAAGTAACGATTTGCGCCTACGAAGTTTGTACCGCAATCGCTGTAGATGTCCTCTACCCGTCCTCGACGGGCTATGAACCGACTCAGAGCATCCAAGAATTTCTCGGAAGTCAGATCAGATGCGAGTTCCAAGTGAACTGCCTTTGTTGTGAAGCAGACGAACAGGCAGATATAGGCTTTTTGTGTGCCTTGACCCCGTCTACGACTCAAAGAAATTTTATACGGGCCACCGTAGTCGACTCCGCATTTTATAAACGCTTTAGCAGGGTTTACCCTATCCGCGGGAAAGTTACCCATGCTAGGATGTGATATTGTCGGTCGCGTCTTAAAGCATTTGACGCATTTTGACAGTACACCTCGGATTGTTCGTCTGGCTGAGAGTATCCAAAACTGCCGACCTAACTGTGAGGACAAAGCCTGCGGCGGTAAATGGTTATACTCCTCATGCGTATGAATAATCAGCAGGTTGACAACCGGGTGTTTGGCCGGTAGAAGAATGGGAAACTTCTGATCGTAACCCAGATCCGCGTTCCTCAGCCGGCCACCAACACGTATTAACCCAGTTTCGGGTTCCAAGAAGGGCGCCAATTTTTGAATATGCCCTGCACATGGCTGTTGTTTGGAAAACGCTTCAAAGACGTCTCCAAATTGTTCCGTTTGAACTAGCTTGACCAGAGAGTTCCTGGCTGCGCGTAGCTCATCCGCTGATAGTTGCTGGCGTTCGCTAGTAAGTTTATGGCGTGTTCTCGCAATAAATCTTAAACAGTACGCCAGGATGCGTAACATTTTTGCATAGTTAGAGCATCGGTCAAATAAAGAGAAACGCTCTTTCTCCTTCAAGTGAAAACAGACATTAGTTTGTTCAGTTTTCTGCTCCTCTGTGGTCCTGTCAGAGCTTGTAATAGCCTTTGAGATGGGCCACTTTCTTTCAGGCTCGCGCAACCAGGAAGGTCCACGAAACCACAAGTCGCAAGTCGTAAACTCGCTAGGCATGATACCTCTTGAACCGGGATCAGCTGCATTGTGTTGTGAAACGACGTGTGACCACGAATCCACCGCCGTCACATTTTGAATTTTTGCCACTCTGTTGGCCACGAACGTTTTCCAATTATGCGGTGATTTTTGCAACCAGCAAAGTACTACCATGGAATCCGTAATGAGATGAATCTTGTCAGGGCCCCTGGAAATGGAGTTTAAAGCTTCGGCCAACAGAGTGGTTAGCAATAAACTAGCGCATAATTCCAAGCGCGCAATCGAGATTCGTTTTAAAGGTGCAACTCTAGTTTTTGCACACAACAAATTCGTCTTAATGACGGTGTCCTGTACCCAACGTACATAGATTACTGCACAGTAACCTTTCTCCGAAGCGTCCGAAAACCCAATCAACTGAAAGTTCGTCGGAGATCCCAGCACTCGAGGGATTCGGATTGTGTCAATCATCTCCAACTCGTTCATGAACTGATTCCAAACACGTACAATGGCTTGCGGAGGTGCTTCATCCCAGTCAGTTCCTAATGTCCACAACTGCTGGATTAACAATTTTAGAGTCATGGTGATTGGTGCCACCAGACCCAGCGGGTCGTATATCCTTGCCACGCATGACAGAATTTTCCGCTTTGAACATCCCCTGTCGGGAATGTTAATGGTAAACGAGAGGTCATCCTTCGAGGGTGACCACCTGACTCCCAGCAGCTTGATGCTGGAGTCTTCTTCGAAATGGATCTCGTTTACGCTGCGCCAGTCTTCGGGCAGATCCTCCAGCACCCTAGGATCGTTGCTCGCCCATTTCCTCAGTGGAAACCCTCCACTGAGGCAGACTGCCAACAATTCGTCGCGCAATATCTTTGCGCTGATAAGGTCCTCTGCTCCCGTCAGCACATCGTCCATGTAAACGTGTTCGCATAATATTTTCGCGGCAACCGGATGATTTTGTCTTTCATCCTCCGCCAGCTGCTGTATGGTCCGTATGGCCAAGAACGGAGCACAATTTAGACCGTAGGTGACCGTACATAGCTCGTATATGCGTGGTTTCTGGTCACCAGAGAACTGCCAAATGATCCTCTGATATCTTCGATGATGCTCGGCCACAAGGATTTGCCGGTACATCTGTTTGACATCGGCCGAGATGACGACTGGCATGAATCTCAGCGCGATCAAGATAGCGAAGATATTTTTCTGCAGAGCCGGACCCGGCAGGAGAGCATCGTTCAGTGATACTCCGTTTGTAGTTGGTTTGGAAGCATTAAACACAACTCGTACTGCTGTTGTTGAACTTTCAGGTTTTTCAACAGCTAGATGAGGGATATAATAATTCCCTTCCTCGTTCGGTTCTGGAGAAGGTTCCACAAGACGCATATGACCTTGCTCCAGAAAATCCTTCAAGAAATCATTGTATTGCACCTTCAACGTTGGTCGTTGATCCAATCGCTTTAACAATGAATTAAGGCACCCCATGGCCTTTGAGAACGAATTACCTAAATTAGGCGGTTCGTGTTTAAACGGTAACGAGACGGTATAACGACCCTCGTGATTCCTCTTTACCGTTTCTACATAGTGAGTTTCGGCTTTCAGCTCATCCTCACTCAATGGTTTTTCAAATGTAGGAACGTCTTCTAGTTCCCAAAATTTCGACATCACAGAGGATAGGTCATCATTCGTCGTTAGTCGAAAAGTGCTGGTATTGTTGGCAGGTAACGTAAAACCTCCAACTTCACCCATTACCACCCAACCAAAGGCGGTATTAATCGCAGTCGGCTGTCCAGGCCCTCCTGACCTTTTGCCGTTGCGCAGAACTCTGGCAAACACTTCTGCCGAGAGCAACATGTCAACCGAACCTGGCTTGGTGAAGTCCGGATCGGCCAACCTTAGGTTTTTGACATGTCTGATGTATTCGTAAGAGATACGATTACTCGGCGTTTCGTTCGCGATGCTCTTCACCACGATAGCCGTAAATGAGTAAGCTGGGCTGATTAGCCCATGTGGCCGTATGCTGCAGTTGACGATACTTGACGCCGTTCCTACTGGCTTACCACCCAATGATAAGACCGTGGTCTCGCAACTGATGGATTTTAACCCAAGACGTTGGGCGCATTCAGTTGTCATGTAACTGCTCTGCGAACCCGTATCAAAAATGGCACGAACTGTCCACGGTTGACCATTTTTGTCCAATATATCGATCAGTGCTGATGCGAGGAGTACCGTTGAATTGTGCTGGCTTTGCCTCGCCATCAATGAGACCGTAGGTTTCGCTGCAACCCTTTCACCTTCGGCTTCCTGCGAGTTGCTTGATGAAGCCGTAGCTTGTTGCCTCTCGGAATGCAACAAGGTGTGATGCCGACACTGACACTTTTTGCACTTATTGTCAGAGCTGCATCTGTTCGCTCCGTGACCTTCACGAAGACAATTGAAACATAGGCGATGTTGCCTAACAAATTCATACCTTTGTTTAGGTTGTTTGTTGTCGAATTCCTTGCAAGAGGATAACAAATGTGTGTTCTTGCATAAAGGACATTCGCTGGCCGATGCCAGTAATGTAACTCGCCGATTTGTACCAACGTTACTAGGTTGTTTCACGTTGCTGTTCGCCTTACCAACAAACCTAGATTTTTGTGATTGTACCATCCTTTTATTAGGTTGGTCTGATTTGAAGGTCTCACGAGTTGAGACTTCAGTTTGTAGGAAATTGAATAGTTTCCTTAAAAATGGTGGCTTCCCAGATGAGACTTCCAATTCCCATCTCCGACGAGTTTCGTAGTCTAGTTTGTCTGCTAGTAAAGTTTCTAGGATAAACGATCCTACGTCGTTATCCTCTATTGGCACTTCCAATGCTTTCAGCGCCGAGAGGTTCTCCCGTGCTGTGTTCAACAATTCTTTGAGACCGCTTCCATACGGTGACGACAGTGCTTCAATATCCATTATCTTGTGTAAATGGATGGCACGAAGGATACGCGGATTATAGTATCCAGATATAAGCATCTGCCACGCATCCTTAAAGTTTGCTGCTGAAACAGGCAAGTGTTTGATTAAATTTAATGGTTCCCCCTTTAGGCTCATTTTGAGATATTGGAACTTCTCTATCTCGCTGATGTCGTCCCGTGAGATAACCATCTGGCCAAACAAATCCATAAAATTGACAAAATTCGCTTTATCTCCATCAAAGGTAGGGAGATTGATGCGAGGCAGGGATGGTCTCGAACCACCCGAATGACTTGCCGACGAAATAACGGAACCTTCAGGTGACTCAGTTCCCTGTTTTGTTACGGTCGGAGGAGGAAACATGATCACATAGTCGGTGTTGATATCGCCGATCAGATCCATTATTCGATCATTCAGTTCTCTTTGTTGTTCTATCTCCGCCGTAACTTCTGGCGATACTTTTGCTCTCAACAAAGCATCTTTATAAGTACTTTGTGCTTCTTCAAAAGCTTTTTCCCGTTCAGGCATCTTAAGGTATGCCTGTCCAAATTTAATCTTTGACCGCTCATCAGTCGCTGATGTTGCCCAAGCGGAGATTCGTTCAATGGCCAGTATGGCCTCGTCTCTATGAGATTTCAGTACAACCAACGACATTGTTGCAAAATGTGATAACCAGCAATACAAAGTAATAACCAATAGTCTGGTAACGCGAGTATACTAATCAATACAAACAAATTGAAAATAATATAAACTCACAACAAAAGCTCGACAAGCTCAAGTCTTTTGGAAATGATACCCGTACGAGCATCCGGCTCGAAGGACCAAAAATGTTTTATACAACGAGCATCCGACTCGTAGAACCAATGAATATGTTTGACACGAATGAAAAATACAAGTAAGTAAGTTTCGCAACTATCTTTGGTTTATCGAGATGACTTCGAAGGACCAGTGTTAAAGTAACACACGAGTTCGGTTAGACACAAATTGCAACAATTTCACAAGTAAACAAACAAACAAATTATATATTCTTCAAAACACAAATAAATGAGATACATACGATGACAAACTTGAATTACTTAACTTAAGTAACAAGAGAATAATAAATGCCGACAGATCTTAACTAATAAAATAGTTAATTACATGTGAGGCTGAACGATGGGTCAGCTGGTCGCTTATCAACAAATGAATATCAATTTCTTAACAAATGTAAAAGTTATATTTAAACCAGAATTTACCTGAATGCACCCCTGTCGTGCAGCTGTCACATGTATGCATTTATATTCAGTGAGCACAAATAATGTAAAGCAAACCGTATCAAAATACACTGAGATCAATACAAAACACAGTTAAATTGCTTAGAAAGTAATAACATACAACTGCATATGATTATTACAAAATTATACAAAATTAGAAGAGAAATGAAATATTTCGAATACAACCCTGTCGTCGCTTGGTCTGTCGTTTGACGTTGCGCCGATGTCAGATGTATTGTCGAAGGCCGCTCAACTATGGCGGGCTGATGGCTGAGCGCGCTTGCCGCTTAGTGACAACGCACGCACACACACACAACTCCGCACGCGTACCGCGCACTAACACAATCACCACCCCACTACGCGTGGGTGTAGACACGAAAACTTGTAACTATATTGGCGATCACAACTCTGGTCGCACAATAATCGTTGCTTTCTGAACCACTTGAACAGAATTATATGATTTCTACCAGTTAAAGGATACTGCATGTAGAAATATAACTTGAATACCACAATGGCGGCTTGAATGTAGCATTGGCAATGATGCTTGTATCAAACGCAGACAAGCTTTTCTTGCCTCGCTGATCACTAACAACACTTTTCACAATGTTCACTTCTTTTAAAGCAAGTGAACTAAACGATTCGATATCTAACCATTTGTAGAATATCGAAGCATGCACGCACATTTACAAATCACAATGGCGTGACCACAATAGCAACGTCTTGCTTCGTTGCGAGTCGAACTTCAACTGCCTAATCTCAAACCGGGCGCGCGTTCACTGGCCATTATTCTCGAGGCTTCGATAGTCTCGAAACCAGTCCAGCACTAACCGCGCGTAACTAACAATATTTAAACTCTGTCTGTTCATATATTCACGCAAACACTATGTCCTAAACAATAATAATAATAATAATAATAATAATAATAATAATACAGAACGTAACAATAAAATAAATACGATCTGTCAAACTCAAACTCCAGAAGAAATGAAATTATTTGTTTAATTTCCATGGCACTTTGATGTAAAGAGCGCAAAAATGGAAATTTTAATTTGCTTCTAATTCTTGATCGGAACATCCTATATTGATAAATTTGGCATCATTTGATGCATTTTTGAATTCTAAACAACTTTTGTATTTGTACTTTTGTTCTATAATAATTAGGGGAAAATTTATCACCAAATGAAAATTTTAGCATTGTATTCCCTATGTAACAAAAAAAAAGTAGACACCCGGTATATATATATGTAATAATTATAATTTCATAATTGAAATATTACCGCGCTCTCACAAACGTCGGTATAGTAGGCCGGAACACGGACGACCGAACTAACCTAAAAAGATATAGCGCACATGTGTTTGTTTATGTATAAAATTCACGTGCGATTAATTTTTACTAACTAATAAAAATATTACTTGTGGTTAGGAACTGACACTTGTAATTAGTGACATAAATGTCGTTTCTTTAATTACAGGTGAGATTTGTGTAAATAATAATAATTAAAACATGTATAATAAATTTAATAAATCTTTAATTACAGAAACTCAGCTGTGTTGCTTATTGTTGTTGCCATTTACCCTAACCATACAAAGAAGCTTATATTTATATATATATATATATATATATATATATATATATATATATATATCATTTTATTTCGGTTTTTTGAGATTAGTTTAGAATAGATAATTATTAAATAATAAAAAATTATATGCAATATGTTAATGTATTTTTATGTAATATATAATAGGTTTGTGTTAGCTATTCATTAGCGCAAGCTATGAATAAACATATTATTATATCATTATGAAATTTTTAATTTTTTATCAAATTAGGGTTTTCAGTATATCAATGTTATTCTCCTAGGGTCCAAAATTCAAATATTGTAACGGTTTATTAATTGTATGTATTTTTGTTCTGTCATTCACAGCATCTAGTCTGTAGTAGTTTCATTCATAGATAAGGATATAGTCATATAAGTAAAAGTAGATTTTCTAAATATATCTGTAAGTGTGATTTTTTAAATACAATTTTTAAAAATACAATTGTATTTTACGTTAATTAAAATTAATAGAATATTAATATTTTTAATTCTATCGTGGATTTCAAATTTTGGGGGCCAGCAATATGATAAGATTATTATGCATCGTATATGGTATCCGTGATCCAAAAAATAGTAAATATTTATTTTATAATTTATTTGGTTGTTTGTTGATGCAAGGCTACTGTTCCATGTTTGCAGCACAAAACAAAAACCAACTAGGTTTTTGTGTAAGTGGGCAGGGGGTGAAGCAACTCACTCAATTAGTTCAGAGGGACCAAAATAGGAAAAGGCTGAGCAGAAATGTCCTGGTACACATTGGAACAAATGACATTTTGAAAGTAAGTATTAAATAGCAATATTTAATAATTTTTCTGAACAAATTTTTTTTGTTTTTCACATCATACATTTTCATTTCTATAACACTAACTTATTATTATTATAACTTATTTTCAGAAAATGTCTATCAGGGCATTCAAAGCTCAGTTGCGGTGCTTGAAAAAGCACTGCGCCATGAGGAGAGAGGCCTTCAGGCCTTTAACAAGGCTATAAGGAAAATAGGTATATAGATATAGATACATATATAAATATAAATATAATACTTTTTATTTAATGAATTCAGATTCCAAAGTCCTGGATATTTACGATTTATTCATAGACCAGGACGGATGTATCCGGCGGGATCTATTTTCTTTATAAGTATGAGAAAACTATATAATAAACAGTTGATAAATTAATATATGAATTTGTAGAACCTATACATGGCCTCAGCATCAGAGGCATATGAGAGAGAAAATCGACGAAGTTCATTTCAACGAAAGGGGGATTTGTGTTGTACGAGAGTTTTTGAAGTATAATCTCCCTGGGGGTAAAAAAATCTTTCTTTACATAAAATATGGTTATTAATTTTCTTTTCTTTTCCAGTTGAAATATAATTTTATCAGTTTTCTCTCTCACTCTACCTTGAGTTGTTGCCACCCGGAAGCACGGATACCGAAGCTGGTCCCCAAAGACCTTAATTTAGAATTAATTTTAATTTTTTTTCTTATTATATGTTATTATTATTATTATATATTATTATTTATTGTTTTATGTTTAGTTTTAATTTAAAATAAATTTTTTTTTCTTAAACTCATGAAGTTTATCATGACCAGTCAAATAAACAAAATGCATTGACATGTCGTAGTGGCCGTGTAGCTCAGTTGGTAGAGCATTAGGCGCGAAACCTAAAGGTCCCGGGTTCAAACCCCGGCAGGGCCAATGCATTTTTTCTTTAATTTAAAAATTGTCTAATGTTTAATTAGATTATATATATAAAATTAATGGTGTTAAAATGCAAAAAATAAAAATAGTTAAAACATTTACACCAAAAGAATTTATAAATAATTATTATTTATTGTTTTATGTTTAGTTTTAATTTAGAATACATTTTATTTTTATTTTTTATTGTATATTATTATTATTTATTTTTTTGATATATTTAGAAAATTATAAATATTTTAAATTTATTAATTATTTTATTTACATATAGATTTTGATCCCGTTTATAAACTTACAAAAATAATTTCTTTAATAATTTGACATGTTACGATTAAATGTGATTTTTCTCTATCTGCCTCATGCCCTGCTATGCGCTGCAATGCTGCAATCTCTGAATCCATCTTTATACACAGGTAATGTAAATGTTTTTTTTTTTGCTGTTTATTTCATGTTTAAGTTCATTTAAGTGTTATTTAAGTTAATTTTAGGTATATTTAATGTTGATTTCAATACATTTAAGTGGTATTTAAATTTTAAAATACATTTAAGTTCATATTTCGTAAATAAACGTCAAAGTCAATTTTGTTTCGGTTAGCTGCAACTTAATTTAGTAGTTAATAAACACAATTATTGGGCATTAGATAAATCGATTGGTTCAATTCGTGTGATTAACAAATGTGTTTTAAGTTTGGTAAATCGACTTTGTTAATGTAATAATTAGGACACACACAAAAAATATCCATATGTCAATACAACACAGGTAATTTTTGTTGAACGTGTTCATTTAAGAATAATAAGTGTAATAATAATAATAATATATATATATATATATATAATTGCTAAGAAAATGTCAAATAAATTAGGTTAGTTTCATGATGAAGACGTAATTATATAAATTATTTCGTAATATTCCATATTTGCCATTTAAAATAAATAATATTTATATAATATTTATTTTCCATATCTTTACTAGGGAGCAAGATTGCCAAAAGACAAAACTATAAAAACAAACAAACTATTAAAAAGTCCAGTCAGTAATAAAATCTGTCCCAACAATATTAGATCAGGTAGAAGGTTTAATAAAATGTACCGCCTGTTACCGCCTGAGGATTTATTTCATCCTGTATTACCAAGAAGAGTACATGGAAAATTGATGTTTGTTCTATGCCGTACCTGCAGTGACTCGTTAAATCAGTCTACCTGTACTCATTCTGATGTAGAGAGACAATTTACGGGCACATGGATAGCAAACAAATTACGGCGTGCAATTAAACTAGGATATAAAATTTTACGAGCGCACGAGGTTTGGCAATATTCGGTTACAAAGTACAATAAAGACACTAAATTTGGTGGTTTGTTTGCCGAATACATAGATAATTTTTTAAAGATCAAACAAGAAGCTACATGTTATCCTTCAGAATGTACCGATGATGACAGCAAAACAGCATATGTGTCAAATTATCACAAAAACGAAGGAATCTAATTAGATCCTAATCAGATCGAAATAAATCCTGGAAAAAGACATGCAGCAAAACTACAACTAAATTGTTTTTGGGGTAAGTTGTACGTTTCAAATTAATAAATATAACATTTAATTGATTTTTTTGTTTTTTTATTTGTTACAGGTAAATTTGCACAGGCTGAAAATAAATCTCAGTCTACAATAATTTCATCAGCTGAGGAATTATATGATTTACTTTCTAATCCGTCAGTAGAGGTAAACTGAATAATTCCTGCAGGTGATGAATTAGTGTATGCTAATTGGCTGTATAAAACAGAATCGTCATACCAGCTTCGTACCGTTAACGTAGTAATTGCAGCATACGTAAGCATACAAGCTAGACTACGTTTACATGAACTTTTACAACCCCTCGGGCACCGAGCTTTATATTACGACACTAATTCGATAATTTATGTTTAATCATCAGGAGATTATGAACCACCCCCCATCGGTAATTATCTTGGAGATCATTTAAAGATGAGCTGGAAAGCTACGGGCCTGGATATCTATTCTGTATAAAGTCCCCATAACGATCTTGACTTTTTTAATGAAGTAGATTTAATAGACAACCCGCATATCGTGATTTGAAAGAAGTGATCTTTATAGGGCTTTTTTTTTCATTATGTTTTAGTTATTTTATTTTATATTGGTAATACAGAAAACCGTTGAAAATTTAAAATATTTTCAAACTATACTCATCTGATCTTCAAGCTGTCAAAAGTTATAAGTAATATTTTTTTGTAAAGAAAAATAAGTAGAAATTATTTTAAATATAATATCATTTAAATATTTTTTTTTCTTATGTTAGTATAATGCATGATACAACGAAAACAAGGTAGAACCGTGCGCAGGCTCTCCCACCAAAACTGTGCGTGTGACGTCACGCGACAGACAACGTGCGCGCTAAGGCAGACAGCGCGCTTTGGAATACATTATATTTTTAAATATGTGTGTTATTTTTCCCTTATTTATTGTTAGGGATATGGGTTTTAATTTAATTAAATAAAACACAATACAAGTACATAGTAGAGATATTTTATTCTTATATTTAACATTCTAAAAGTTTTCGTCTTATTTAAAAAGTTTACATTATAGAGCGTCGACTAATATTTAGGTCATGGGGTGTTTATATTATGGTGTTTTGAGTTATTGGTTTATTTGTTTTTTAAACATTCATTTTGTAGATCAGGATAGAAATGAAAACTTAACAATTATATACAAAAATTAAGACTATATACTCTAACCATGTATTCTACTGTAACATTCAGTCTCTGTTTCTCTTCGTATAATATACTTGTTTTCGAAAATGTCGTATTGTGCTGTATTTAACTGTAATAATCACAGTAAAAAAACGAAAGATATTATATATATCATAGATTTCCTAAAAATGAAGATAGTTGTAAGCATTGGATAAATGCGTGCGGTAGAAAAGATAAAATAAATATTAAAAATGGTAAGTTAAATATATTTTGTTATAAAATAAGTAAAATTCTGATATTATTCCTATATTTTCATAGCGCGAATATGTTCTAAACATTTTGCAAGCAATTCATATTTACGTGATTTCACTCAAGCAAACTATACGCCTCAACGGAAAAAATTTCAAAGAAATTTAAAAATGATGCAGTTCCTACAGAAAATTTACCGCATACAAAAAAATTGAATGTGCT
This sequence comes from Clivina fossor, assembly GCA_963966155.1. Taxonomy (NCBI): domain Eukaryota; kingdom Metazoa; phylum Arthropoda; class Insecta; order Coleoptera; family Carabidae; genus Clivina; species Clivina fossor. Next base: position 2,988,543 of record OZ014556.1, on the reverse strand, counting down.
GAATCACGAACTTCTAGAAGACAGAATCGTGAAAATAAAAAAATAGTATCTGAAATTTTGAAATCTAAAGATCAACGGTAAATATAAATATATAATATTTGTAAATAATATATGTATTATATTCTATTTTTTACATTATAGATTCCATGAAATTGATCAGCCACAAACATCTTCTGTAAATGTAACGGAATATAGAACAGATATTGAAAAAAAGAAATTAGAGAGTATATACAGTATTATAAATATAATTAATTAATATGCTTTTCAGAAATGATGACGAAAATATAACAATATTAAAAAACCAAATGTCTGCACTTCAAGCGCAAAACAATGTTTTAAAAATAAAAATAACCGAGTTAGAAGAGAGCCATTTAAAATTATCTGAAAAAATAGAAATGTTAGAGAAAAATGAAGATGAAAATTTGAACCACAAAATAGAGTCCTTATTATCATCTTTTTTAACAAGTGGACAAATAAAAGCTATTTTTAACAAATGAAAAAGAATGAAATGGTCTAGTGAAGATATTGCCGCTGCTATTACTCTTAGAAGTGTAAGTCCCAAAAGTTATAGATATATGAGAGAAAAATTAAAATATCCTTTACCAGCTGTAACCACCTTACGTAGATGGGCAGTAAATTTAAATTTAAATGAAGGAATATTAAATGACATAATAATATTATTAGCAAATAAATCAAAAAATTTACCTGTTCTGGAAAGAATTGTTGCAATTTCTTTCGATGAAACGTATCTTTCGGAACAAATTAGTTTAGATTTAAAACAGGAAAAAATTATTGGCCCGTGTAAATCTGTTCAAACTGTTTTTGTTCGTGGACTGTTGAGTAAATGGAAGCAAATAATATATTATAAATTTGATCAACGTATGACGTCGGACATTTTAATAAAAATTGTGATTGAATTAGAACGTGCTGGTTATTTTGTAGTTTCTTTAACAAGTGATATGGGCGGCGGAAATATGTCTCTTTGGAAATCATTAAAAATATCTTCACTAAAAACTAGTTTTATCAATCCTGTTGACTCGTCAAGAAATATATTTGTGTTTGCGGATCCCCCACACTTGTTAAAATTATTAAGAAATCATTTTTTAGATCAGGGTTATATGTTAAACGAAAAAAAAAATTACAAAAACTTGTGTAGAATCTTTATTGAAATTAAGTGGCGAATTAAGTATTATTCATAAAATTACTGGCCGACATTTAGATGTAAAAGGACCTCAACGCCAAAAAGTAAAAACTGCAGCTCAATTAATTTCTAATACAGTGTCGGAAGCTATACTTTTTTCTGGTGAAAAAGAACTAATATCGGGAGATTGGAAAGAAACAGCTGAAGTAATAAAATTAATTAATGATTGGTTTGATATATTTAATTCTAGATCAATGTATGGGAAACATACTGGAGAAAACGCATTTGGTATAAATTTGGAAAAACAAAACAAAATTTTACATGACGTTACAAATATTTGTTATAATATGCGTGCAGTTGGCAAAAAATCAATGTTACCTTTTCAAAACGGAATAGTAATTAGCAACAAATCATTAATAGATTTATATAAAGAATTAAATGACAAATTTCAATTAAAATATATATTAACATTAAACCAAGATGTTTTAGAAAAATTTTATTCTTACATTCGTGGAATAGGAGGCAGAAATGATCATCCTAGTGCTGTAGACTTTCAAAATAGACTACGATGGTATATTTTAGGAAAACATGCTTCAGCTGTTTTTGTTTCCAATCAAAATACAGAAGTACAATCTTCTTCTGATGAAAATATTATGAAACCTACTTGTGAATCTGGACAACCATCTAGATCTTCCTCTAGAACTTCACTTGAAAGTGGTAATACAGAAGAATTTGAAGAAAGTACTACTACAGAATCTTTTTTTAATACAATTTCATTAATACCAAATCCAGATATTGTAGAAGAAGAACGATTAATTAATCTTCAAAATGCAGATATTAGTCATTTAAATGAAAGTTTGATGTCAGATTTAGAGAACGATGCGCTCTTATATCTTGCCGGCTACGTAGCATTTAAGTTTAGAACAAAATATAGTTATTTAGGTAATAAAACAAAAAAATTTGAACCTCAAGTATCTGCTCCAGACTGGATTTTATATTTAACACGAGGAAATTTAACATATCCATCAAATGAATTTTTTCAAGTTATTAAAGCAGCTGAATGTATGTTTAAAAAATTTCATGGTAACAATTTTATACCGATAGTCTTATTATTACAAAATTATCAAACGAAATTAGCGTAGCTACTCAAAATTTATGTAAAATATCAGTTCAAGTTATAAATTTTTTTATTCGTGTAAGAACATATATTAGGATTAGAAAAATTAACAAAGAATTATTAAATAACAGAAATGTTGAAAAAAGAAAGGAATTAAAAAAATTAAGAAAAATGATTTGAAAAATGTACCTATAACAATTATGTATTATTTTACTTTATAATTAATTTTTTTTTAATGTATAATTTTTATTTTATTTTCTAATACTATTAAGAATTTTTGTATATATCATTCTGTCGTTAAAATAGACATATATTTCAAAAACTTTCGTGTTCATGTTTAATAATAAGTATGTGATAACTGATGCATATATGCCTCTAAGCCTAGTTTAGGTCTGCCTGTGTCTGCCGCGTGACGTCATGCGCGAAGTGAACGCATTTTCGAACTCCGACGGCACTACTTTGTTTTCGTTGTATCATGAGTATAATGGAAGACGAAAAAAAAAAAATTTCTAAAAGCCAAAAGGAAATATTAATTTCCTTTATGGAGGAAAATTTAGATTTTGCCAAGGGTCGTTTACAAACGGCAGAAAGAAGGCTGACCTTTAAAAATATGTGGCTGGTATTAGCTGAACAGCTAAATAGCCAGGGAAAACAAAAAAATATTTTGCAATGGCAAAGGGTACATAATTAAAAATATATTAAATTCATAGTTTTATCCTTATCTTGTTTACGCAGACTTGGACTGACATCAAAATGAAGGCGAAAAAAAAAATGTCGGCCATTCGGACAAGCCAAACAAAAACCGGAGGTGGTCCGATGGGCAATATTTCTTTGTCTAATTTTGACAATAGAATTCTAGCAATTTTATCGGAGGAAGCAGTCTTCGGAATAGATGACTCCGAAGATGCTGCTTTGAAAAGCGATTTGCCAATGCAAAGCAAGAGGCAAGATATCCAGGATGAAGCAGGTCCTTCTGATCTGCAACAGAATGTTGCAGGTTCTTCTGAGCTGCAACAGAATGTTGCAGCGTTGTTGGGACAGAAGCAAAAAAGATGGGTGGAAGAAAATATAGAGTAATCCAAAAAAAAAAAGAGATTGGAGTTCGGCAGTTCCTCTTCATCGCATGCAAGTTATATAATAAATATTGTATTAATGTTATATTTATTAATACTATATTACTTTAGCAGCTGTCAGATGGAGAAGGTGTGACACTGACACCTCGCAGTAAGTAACATATATTATTATAGTAAAAACATGGATATAGTTTACCTTTTTTTTTTAGAAATAACTCGAACTATATCAGCTGCATCAAAATACTAACAACAAAATTGATTCATTGACCGGAGAGGTGTCAAAGTTAAATAAAAAAATTGATTTACTTATCGATGAAAAAAAAGCAATAACATTTTAGAAAGAATTGCTGTAGCATTCGAAGGGCAATATTTCTAAAATAAAATAATATATTTGTTTAATTTTGTTTGTTTATTTAATAGTTTAATTAGTTGTAAGTTATTTTATACATTTGTTTTATGCCCGGTATTATAAAGGACCAAATAAAAATAAAATAGTTATTTGTTAAATAAATTTATTCTACAAATAAATATTATCTCTGTATTATAAAGCAAATAACCAAATAAAATAATTATTCTTGAAATAAATTGCGAGTGTTATCAATGTAATAATGCTTTCACTTTGTAGCATACTAAATTTTTTAAACAGAAACTTAAATCAGCATAATTAATATTAAAATTTATTTCATTTGTTTTGAAAATAAAATATGAACAATACAAATAATTGTTTTATTTTAATTTATTAAATTTAAAATTATATTTTTAAAGAATTGATATTGCATATTTGGCAACACTGCCTGCATGAGACAAAATTCACTATGCAAGTAAATTGCCTTATTGAGGTTATGGTTATGTATATTTGGAAATGTCAGAGTACTGTTACGAAATAAACGACATAAATATGAGAAAAAACGCGAACGGGGTAAAAATTACACAGAACAAGACAAAGAAAATTTAATACAAATATTAAAACAATATATTGATATTATTGAAAATAAAAAAACAGATATGTATACTGTAAAAACTAAAAATGAGGCATAGGACAAAGTTGCCATAAAATACAGCGCTTGTGCCCAAACAGGCAATCGTAGTGGCAGCCAACTAAAATTATTATACGAATGTATAAAGAAAAAATGTCGCTTAGTAGATATTTAGTCTCAAATTCATTATTTTCGAATTGAGCTCTTAATAACGAATTATTAAATATGTAGTTATCCTGAGCAAAACCAGGCCACTTCGCTTTAACGTCCCATATTTTTAACTTGGCTTCACATACCACTTGTACGTTGATTGAGAACCATCCTTTTCTATTCCTAAATATTTCACAATTATTTCAGACGATCTAGACATTTTCTTTAAAATCATTAAAATTATATATTAGATATATTTTATTTTCTCTGTCACAATTCAATGTTTAATTGAGAATACATTTATTTTGAAATTGTTTAAAATAATACATATTAATATATAATGACATACCTATATTAATAAATAAAAATAAAATCTTAATTATATTTTAAGTATATACTTTTATTTTTACAAATATGTATTTTTCTATTATAACCTAAAACTTACAAAAATATACAAATATTTCGACCAAATAAAATTTATCAGTTTATTTACTAGATTTATTCGACAACTAAATTTATTTTTCGTTTATAATACAGAAATCTACCGAATAAATCGATTTATTTGGAAAGTAAATTTATTCAGTCCTTTATAATACCGGGCATTAGGGTATTATTTTTATTAATAAATTAATTTTTTACATCAAAAATTTTGTAAAATATATTGTTGTCTAGCAGTTTATCCCAACTCTCTATATACTGCATCTACTTGTACATTTCTTCATTTCTTCATCAATATCATCAAAAACAGGATGAGGATGATCTAGTCTATAATGTACAGGCATATTATGGAGTATAGCATATGCCGAACGTATCGCGATCGGGAAAAGAATAAGGACATCAGATCGTCCCAGTCTGATGTCCGTACGAGAAACGAGACTACCAAGCGATGCTGCATTAATCCGTGTGCGAGGTACTTTAAATAAACAAACAGTGACGTGCTTACTGGATTCTGGTACGTCGCGATGTTTTATTCGCCAGGACATTTGGAATCGAATCGGTAACGGGATATTGCGACCGAGTGATGCGAAAGTATTACGCGCCGACGCAAGTCCAATGAACATAGTTGGACTGTGCGAAGTACGAGAGTCGATATAGGCGGCGTTAAAAAGACAATTGAAGCGAGCGTGTGCAGCGATTTGATCGACGAGTGTGTACTTGGTTGCAATTTCATGCGTGAACAGAATATTGTGATTAAACCAGCAAAGAGTCACATAATAATCAAAGGATGCCGGGTAGATGAACATCCGACTTTACCAGCCGCGGCTGTGCTGTGTGAAACACTGGTAGTCCCGAGTCGTTCGGAGATGATAGGTCATATTCGGGTTGCAGGTGAGGGCACAACGTTGCCGCGCGTAGTGTAGACATCAGCACGTTTATGGGATAAATTCGGGTGCATGTTAGGGCGTGTTGACAAATTTTTTGTCAAACCTTGATCGATAAAATCAATATAAATTACATTTTTTTGCGGTATTGTTGTTTTACAGATGAATGTACGTTTATCTTAAAACATAAAGTTAATAAGCAAAATACAAGATATTGGGATACAAAGAATCCTCATTTGGTGGCAAATACACATACTCAATACCGGTTAAGTGTAAATGTTTGGGCCGGAATATTTAGTAATAAAATTATTGGCCCCTTTTTCATAAACAATTTAGACAAATATAGTTATTTGAATCTATTACAAAATGAGATTGGACCAGCACTGGATATGATTAACGACCAGGAAATATGGTATCAACACGACGGTTGCCCATCTCATAATGCGAAAGTGGTATGTATAATAATTAGATGATACAGTTAGCTATTTATACTTATTTAAACTATATTTAAGGTGATAGATTATTTGAATAGTGTGTTTCCAAATTGCTGGATTGGAAGAGATGGGCCGATTTCCTGGCCACCTCGATCTCCCGATTTATCGCCCATGGATTTTTATTTTTGGGGCCATTTGAAACAAGAAATTAATGAAATTATGCCCAGAACCATAGACGAATTAAAAGACGCCATATTGAACATATCTCGAAATATTAAACATAACACTGGTTAAAGTTAGAAGATCATTTTATGATCGACTTGGTTAATGCTTGGCAATGAGTGGGATTTATTTGAAAATTTAATTTAATATTATTTTACTTCAATTTGTTTTCTCGATTTTTGTTACTCTTTCTAATTAGTGCTTTTGTTTCTTGCTTATATTTTGTTGTTATTGTTGTTGTGTTGGCAATTGCAATTTTTGTGGTCAAGGAAGTAAATCCAGGGGTAGGTACAGCGTAATATAAAGCTTCTGCCTACTCAAGCCCGTCGTGAGTGGTATAAATCCACTTCCTACTCGAGGTGACCATGTTAACGCAAAACACGATGGAGCTAGACTTTAAGAGGTCGATAAATTATCTTTGTTAACAAATTTTTCAAATTTGTCATTAAAAATGTGTATCAAATATTTATGTAATAAACCAAAAAATATAAAGTAATAAAAAAACTGTATGAATATTTTAAGAAATATCGATTTTCTAATTTTTCCATTTTTTATATAAGTAGACAGATATCTTCAAAATACTGTTAATACATCAATGAAAAATTATTTACTATTAAGGTGGAGTGGGGTAAGTGCGTAAACGGGGCAAGTGCATTAATTGGCTATATTTATTATAATATGAGATAAATTTCTCTAGCTAGTATGTAGTAATGTACTACAAGTTAATATGTACTATATATAAGCAAGATTGACGGCTCCGTAAACGAACAATAGTTTCTTAGGATAATTTTATATTTTTTGTTGTTACTTTAGGTAAATATAAATAATATCGATGTAATTTTACATTAAATAAACAGTTTCATTTGTTTCTTGTTTTAATTTATTGAAAAAACACTAATCTGATCTTGCCCCGTAAATATTATAACTTGGGGCATGTGCAGACCAACACGGTGGGGTATACGGCTTAATACGGTGTGATATGCTCCGCCGTATTTAACGTGTTAAAATTGGATAACTATAGAACTAAACAATATATTTTAATGCAATAAAAAGCATTTTATAGCAGGTTTCTTAATAATTCTGCTCCTGTCTCATTGCACATGAAACAAGATTTCAAAGCATTTTTAACTCCCACTTACGCTCTTGCCCCATTTTAGGGAAAAGTGCAGAGTAGTTGACATTTTAAACAATTTTCTATGAAAATGAAAATTTATATGGAAAAATTAGGGTTCTAGTTAATATTAATTAAATAGTAATGATTGTGTAAAGTGTTCGATATCGACAGTGTTAAGTATTTACATATCAGATTAAAAATACATAAGTTTATAGTACAACTATGCAAAAACTACTCTGCACTTACCCCACTCAACCTTACATTATAATAGCATTTTTAATCGAATAAATAAAGAATATTAATTGGAACTATCATAAATTTTTATTTTGTTCTCCTGTCTTATATCCCCTGTTAAAGAAAAATAATTATTTATTATTTATTTAATATATTTACTGCAAGTCTCTTGTTACATAATTCTAAAATTAAAAAAAAAGAAACAAACATAAAATTAAAATAAAGAACTAAATCAAGAATTAAACTAAAAAAAAAAAAAGTTGTATGACTCGGGATTTGAACCCCGGCCATCGCCCGTGTCTACGGGATTGCTAAGCCACCATCTTACCAACTGAGCTATTGCGTACAAGTGCTTCAGGTCTTTATAATATCAAATAATAAAGTTTATGTCAAAATTATATTATTTGAAACACAATTTTTTAAATAATAACTGATAATTAAATGTGGTACTTTAGCAGATATAGTCTTGAACCATATTGAGATTCCTATTGTTAATAATAGTAATAATAAAATTGCTTATTATAAAAGATACGTCAATGATATTATTATCATAGTTCACCAAGATAAGATCCATGACATATTACATCAATTTAATAGCTTTAATAATAATATTAAATTCACAATTGAAATAGAAAAAAATAAAAACTTAAATTACTTAGATACTACTTTAATAAATGACAACAATAATCTTATAACGAATTGGTATAGGAAACCTATCAGTTCTGGCCGTTATTTGAATTTTTGGTCTCACACAGACATAAAATATAAAAAGAATGTAATTGACTCACTTTTAAATAGAGCTCTCACACTATCCAATGAAAGATTCCATATTGAAAATATTAATATTATAAAAACTCTTCTTACTAATGACAATTACCCATTAGATTTTATCAATACTTACATTAATTCCAAATTAAATAATAATATTCAAAAACCAATCAAAAACAATGAAACAAAATACATCTCCTTACCATATAACAAAGAAATTTTTTACAAAATAAAATACTTAATTAAAGATCTGAATATTAACATTGTAGCTAAAAGCAATAACATTTCGTTACTAACAAAAATAAAAGACAAAACTGAAAATTCAAATAAAAAGAACATAGTTTACAAAATAGACTGTAAAAATTGTAATCTTGATTATATAGGTGAAACCATTCAACCTTTACATAAACGTTTATACCAACACAAATATCATTCCAATTTACTCAACCCACATCACAGTGCTTTATGTGAACATCACCAGGAAACTGGACATAATTTTAATTTTGAGTCACCACATATTTTAGCCATGGAAAAAGATCATAACAAACGGCTAACATTAGAAAGTTTTTACATAACAATGAATAAAAAAAGTCATGTTAATAAAAAAACAAATTTTAACAACTTTTCATATATTGCCGGTAATGTGTTACATGAAATAAGTTCCCACAGGTGGAACGACTCACACTAAAAAATTTTCAAAAAATGACAAACTCAAGTTTGACCTTATATGACATTCTGAATTACAAGATGGCTGTACTTCAAAATAATTGACAATATGTGACTGCGCTCGCTAAGATTTTTACAAAATTAATTTAAAATGTAATCAAATAGAATAATATAATCAGATTAATCAGTTATTTGAATCATGTAAATAAGAAACTTATCAAGAAGCTATAACAAATTACAAAATTATTTTTATATAAAATGACGCACATGTTATAATGTATCGACTTAAATAAACCAAAAAGGTATGATTATTGTTAATTCACATAATTTTGTATTTATATATTTTAGATGTTCTGTTGTTGCTTATAATTGTATTTTTTTTATCAAACATTTAGCTACTGAAGATGGCTACCAATGTTGGAGCCGAAACGTCTAGTTTAAAGTTTTAAAAAACTATTTTAAAAATAAATATACAAATAATAAGAAGGTTATTTGTTAATTATTTTTTGTACAACTTGTTCCTGGCACAGTCATTCAAAAAATTATATATGATAATTAAATGCTTTTATTCAGTCAAAAGGTCCTTTTTATTAATATTTCAATATTTCTAATAATACTTTGTTAAAATTTTACTTCAGAAAGTAGTATTCTGCATATTATCGAAATCCCATGTTATTGCCTATATCAACCAAGCGAACGAACCCCCTATATATATATATATATATATATATATATATATATATATATATATATATATATATATATATATATATATATAAGGTGACCTACCGTACTCCTTTAGGGAGTTTTGTACTTCTTTTTCATGAACCGTACTCCTTTTGAAAACCGTACTCCAAAAGTACTCCCTTGCATTCTTTTGTACTCCTTTATACTCCCTTAATATAAAAATAAAACTCGCACATCGAGTCGTCAACATTTTGCGAGAATTTAGTAGAATTCAAACAGTAGCGCCAACTCTGGGTTAACCGGAAAACTAAGTTATACCAGTGGTTATACTTAGGCCTCCTTTTTAACAGGTTTCCTATTTTAGTACGCAGCTACTTTGTTGCTACAGTTATATAATCATTTAGTATCATATTATTATATTTTATTACTTCCAAAATAAATTAGTTACAATGGAAGATATACATAGTCATAATACTAGACAAAATAATAAGTTATATATCAAACAAAAAATACAAAACAGGGACAAAAAACATTACTCTTTAAAGGAGTTCAAATTTATAAGTTTCCAGATACTTATAAGAATTTAGATTTAAGAAAGTTCAAATTTAGAGTTAAGCAGTATTATTTAAATAAAGAATATATAATATTTTTTTTATGTTGTTATGTAATAGTTTATAAATTAATATTTAAGGGATTTATTAGTTAAGAATTATTTATGTGTTTTTTTTTTAAGTATTTATTATATAATATATATATTATAATGTTTCTTGCATAGCATGTAGCTAAATAAAGTTCTTATTACCATGTATTGATCCGAAAAACGCGTCAATCGAAGTCAGCCGGCGGATCCAATTAATTCGAGAGCGGAGGTATAATGAAGTTCATGTTTACACATGTCTGGTAACCGTTCAACAAATCACGGAGCATTGCGGTATGCATTCACATACTAGCACCGTGATGGGCGGATTTACCAGATATGTGCAGTATATCGGAGCAGAGAGTTGCCAAGATGCACACCGTTTCCTTAGACTGGATCTAACAGGTCTAGGCGCAGGAATTGTCACCGGACTGAAAGCTAATGGAACAACTGAAGTATCCGTAACCTTGGCTAAAGCTTATTAAACCAACGGGAGAGTGTGCTGGCGTTCCATATGTACAGAACGGCGTAACCTACGATAACGTGGTCGTTAGTGCAGCTATCAGCATTAAACTACACGACTATGTTACCGTAGTAAATATGGAAGAAGATACACTGCGATTCCATACTCGCACGGTGTGCCAATACCGAAAAAATTATTGCTTCGACGATGCAGTCGGAGAAGTAACGTGGGCTGTAGATTCCATGGACCGATGTTCAGCCACTGGCGCAGAAGTATTATACGAAGGGCTGGCTACGCTACTGACAATAAACGGAACTGATGCGAAATATATTATTGTTGAGGCACAAGATACCGTGGTTGCTCTACGACTAACCACAAGCAAACTAAACAAAATCGCTTGCTGGTTGCATTCGAATCAGAGTTCGATTTCTGGCTTGCCAGAAATCGACTGTTCGCTTGTAAGAAGGGAACTTCAAAAAAGTCAGTCTGTTTTCTGAAGTGCTTGAGTTCGGTCGACTTTTAGAAATACTTATTAGATACTTATAATTATTTGTAAAACCTTTGGATTAGAATAACTTTGATAAAATTACCATTATCGACTTTACTTATAAATAAATTAATTTAAATTTTTGTTTAAAGTTGTTGACGTAATCTATTATAAATTACCTTTTTATTTTTCAATACAAAATTCAAATACAGAATTGAAATCATAGGCCAGGGATGGCGAACCTTTTTAGGTGCGCGTGCCAAAAACACCAATAATTTTTATTTTTACTGACTAACGTGCCAATTCAAAATGAAATAAGTAAAAAATTTAAATATAATTTATTATAATTAAATAGAAAGTATAATAATTAAGCAATAACAAGTATACAAAGTAAGCAAATAAACATAAAAAAGAAAATAAAGTATATAAAACATTACAAAAACATAAACATTATAAAATTATTAAAATTAGTGAGATCTTTGTTGCTGCACCTTTTTAGATAAGTTTGATATATCAGGATCATAGCTAGTGACCTTAAGCAATATACACGCTGCACTGGAATCGTCAGTCAACCTATTGCTGAATTTGTTTTTTATTAAATTTATTTCGGAAAACAATAATTCGCAGGCATACGTAGATGAAAAAATGGACAATATTGCGTTTGCAATTGTTTTTAAACTAAGGTAACTATCCGGAATGGCATTCCATGTTTTTAGTATTTCTTCTTCGGCATTCTTTTTTATTGTTCCCATTAGTCCTCTCATTTTCAACTATCTCCAAATCTTTCCGTAAATCTACGAATTTTTGTGTCCAAATTGAACTGTGTTGAAAGTCTATTAACTGTAGATATATAATTTACCACTTTGGTAACCACGATCATAATATCTTCAAATGACTTTAAACTGTGTTTTGAGCATAATGCTTGCTGATGAATGATACACTGAAAACCAAGCACTGAATGCCCAATGCGCTCTTTAAATAAATTGATAAATTCGTTGGTATCGCCAATCATACTTGGGGCACCGTCAGTTGTAACTGATATAATTTTTAAAAAATCTGCTTTTTTTTCCTTAAGTACATTCCTCACTACATTGCAAATATCCGCACCTCTAGTTGTTGTTGTCAATGATGTTAAGCTTAGCAACTCTTCCTTAATATTATTACCAATACAAAATCGATTAAAAATGGCTAAGCGAGCTGATCCTGTAATATCCGTGCTTTCGTCCAGACAGATGGAAACAGCTTGCGAACAACTAATTTCATTGTTTAGTTGAGTTCTTACATCTGTCGCCATATCCAAAATTCTGTCCTTTACAGTGTTTCTGGCTAAAGGCATTTCTTTTATTCTTTGAATAATTTGGTCTTTGTTTTGAAAATCTTCAAAGAGAAAGGGTGCACATTTTAGCCACGCATCTTTTAAATAATCTCCGTCGCTAAACGGTTTGCCATGTTTAGCAATAATGTTTAATGCCATGAAACTTGACGCGGTAATATTTGAGCGACCACCGATAAATTTCATCATTGATGTTGATTGATTTTTTGTTTTCTTTATTGCTTGAGCAATTAATTCAGTCTGCTCTTCTTGAGTTTTCTGCAGAAGGGCGCTGTGTTTGGTTTTGAAATGTCGTTTTACGGATGACGTTCTGCAAACAACTGTACCGGAGCATAAAACACAGACTGCTTTGTCGCCTTTTTGTAACATTCCGTACTTTTCAGTCCACCAACTTTGAAAATCTCTGCTATCTGTGAGTTTAGCTTTTTTATTATCCATAGTAATAAATGTATGTATAAAAATAAATTTAATCTAAAATTAAAATTAAATTGTATTGTTGTTTTTTAATGTTATTAATTTCGTATTTTCTGTACCTGTGTGGGGGGGGTGTCTGTGTGAACTGGTATGTGACTATACCGACAGTTTTAGCGGTTTTAGCAAACGAAGTGACTTCCAAATAATTCAAAGCACACTGAAGCCACTGAAAACTGCGTGCGGGAACAGAAAACGGCGGGCGGGGTGCAGGGCTGCATCCTGCTCGCAACGGCGAACAGCGAGCCAGCCGCTCGCCGCTTGCCAGACACGTCTAGCGCGCGTATTCTGTATTCTGCGCTACATTGAGTATGTAGTGGAGTTTTGTTTCAGACTCGTTACTTTCGCTAAGATTAAAAAATAAATAAATTGAAGATTGGCTTGCGTGCCACAAAAATTTTCAAACGTGCCATGTCTGGCACGCGTGCCATAGGTTCGTCATCCCTGTCATAGGCGAAGATATTGAACAAAAATTTAAAAAAATTATATAGTGGAATGCAGATATTTTTCATTACAATTTGACGAGTCCACCGATATGACAGATACTGCCCAATTGTGTGTTTTTGTTCGGATGGTATTTTCTAATATGACATTTAAAGCAGAAGTTTTGACGATGATTCCTGTGCAAGGAACTACTCATGGTAAAGATTCATTTATAAATTTTGTAAAAAAAACTACGAGCTGCCATTATATAAACTCGTATCCATTACAACAGATGGAGCACCATGCATGACTGGAAAAACGAATGGATTTATTGCATTTTGTCGAGCTACTAATAATTTTCCATCGTTTTTCTCATTTCATTGCATTATTTATCAGCAAGTCCTATGTTCCAAAATATTAAATATGAAATAGGTTATGTAGATATAGACACTTATCGCTCGACTGTGCGGTTATAAATATAAACACTTTTTTTTCAAGCTGTGACACGCTCTGAGATGACTAGCCGTCTATTTTTCTTTTCAGTGTCTGACAGTTCGTAATAGTTTTCAGTTCACAGTTGGGGCTTTTATTGTAAAATTATTTTATTTTTAATATATTTTAATTCGGTGAAATAAAAAAAGGGAAAAAATAAAATAGAAATAAAAATGAGTGTAAAGAAAAGAATGGTTAAAAAGTGAAGTTGATGAACCAATTAATTTTTACCACAATAAACCCGAACTATGGAATGTTACAAGCAAAATATATCGAGATAGGGTAAAAAAGCAAAACGCTTTGCTCAAAATATCGGAAAACTTTGAAACTTCAATAGAAAAAGTAAGCTGAAAAATACATAACCTAAGAAATCAATGGAATAACGAATACAAAAAAAAACTATAAGAAAGCACTCTGGGGATGCGGCCGACAATGCTTATATTTCAAAGTGGCCGTTTTTTAAAGCTCTTTCACTTTTGCAAAATTGATCACTATGCAGGGCACCTATAGGAAACATAAATGAGGAAAGAAAAAATGTTTATTGTATTTATATTTATTTAAATATGATTATTAAATTAAAGTTACATTAATATATATGGCCAAGGTACTTCTAAAGAACTAACAAAATATTCACAAAATTCTTCACGTACTTCTTTTGAATTTTTCGAATAATTATTACTTCCTTGTTGTATCAATGGCATTAAATTTTCTGTTGGCATTCCTGCTTGTCGCCAGTTTCCATCTATTATTTCACCAGTTCCTGAATTTTCTCGATCAAGCATACATTCCGGAGCATACACATTTGCAGCAGTTTGGTTAGTCAATAAATAATTATGGAGACAGCAAGTTGCGAAAACAATAAAATCAGTACGTTCTGGAGCTAGAAGAATAGGTTTTCGGAGTATTCTAAATACGCTAGACATTATACCAGACGCATTCTCTACTATTCTTCTTGCTCTAGAAAGTCTATAGTTGTAAATTCTCATAGAACCTTGACTATTATATGGACAGGGTTTCATAATATGAGATTATAAAGGAAAGGCATCGTCTGTCAAAAAACATGAGAAACGTGTAATTTTCTTCCTGGAAGAGGAGTTTTTTATAATCCACTTGATGCTGCTTTAATTATACTTGCATTCCAATAGTTCTAAAAATTCCTCCATCAGAATTTCTTCCATTACTATCAACGGCCACAATCAGGAACTTATAGTCAGCATCCACAACTGCCATTAATACAGTACTATGTTGTCCTTTATAATTAAAATAAAAACTGCCACTATTTCGTGGAGCTTGGATAACAATATGCTTGCCGTCAATGGCACCTAGACATGTATTCAACGCCAGATGTTTTTGATTAATATACTTTTCATGTAGGTTTTTATGATTTCATTTGATTGTATTACCATTGTAAAAATTTATAAAATATTAATGCTGTATTGTACTTTTTTTAAATAACAAAATAGATTGCCTGAAGAAGATACACTCAGTATCGAAACTAGTTGCACGTGAAAATGAAATAAAGTAGTTTTATTCAAAAAAAAGTGACCCACATCCCTGTGTAAGACGATTTTTACGTATATCAGTTTCAAAGGTCGTTCAACTCAAGTATTATCATTCAGTCAGGAACGGTTTTCAACGCGTCAAGATGGGCTTTCTAACAGATGTCCAAAATTTATATGGCGAAGATATTAAACAACTATGCAACCAACAAGCATTGTAAAGAAGTATGCAGCAACCAGTAATCATATAAAATTTTTACTCCGATGCAAAAATAATAATGTATTTCCAAAACACATTCAATGTAATTTTAAATGTACGTATAATTTATTGATAGATAACACTAGTTTTCAAAAAGATATTGATAATGCTATTACAACATTTAAAACATCTATTTTAAAAATAGAAATAAACAGTATTCATTACAAACACAGATTACTACAAAACAATTTAATATATATTGGCAATATTCTAAAAGAAAAGCTCTCTAGTATTTATTACAATGAATTCTCATTCATCAGTAACAACAAATTTGAGTTTTGGCACAAAACCTATAAATTAACGCAATGTAGAAAATTTGAAAAATTAATCTCAATTATAGATAACTCAGATAACAACAAAACAGATTTATATATTACTAACCTAAAGGATTAAATAGTACCAAAAATGTACTAACATTATTAAGTAAGGGGAGAAAATTTTCAGTTCCCATTGCTCCACAAAAAATTCCGTTATTAAAAATTGTTACTGATATGGAAAATATTATAACATACAACTTAAAAAATGAGACTTACGACAGTGAATTGGTTAGAGGTAGGACAATATACGTATTACCAATTATATTCACAGTCGCTCCCATAATAGAGATCCGTCTTTTGAGAATAAAGAAGTAATAAAAGCATATAATGACTCAAGACAATTTTTAAATGACAATAGAGACCTACTAATATTAAAATCTGACAAATCAAAAAGAACTATTATCATGTACAAAAATGAATGTAATGAAAAAATGTTAGATGTGTTGTCTGAAGAAACATATTATTGTAAAATTGATAAGGATCCAACAGAAAAATTTTTAAAAATGTCACTTAACAAGTTTTACTAATAATGATATCTAATAATTCATTCATTAATAAGTTTGCTAAACATGCACTAACTGGGTTTCCCATACTTAGTCCAAATTTCTGTTTATATGTGACACCTTCATATATAAAAAAACTACTATCAAAAATAAACGTTATGATGTTAATAAAATAATAATATTAATTATGTTAATGTTATATTTATTATTATGTTAATTTTATTATTTTATTATCTTGTCCTTAATTATTTTATCTGTATCACAAGTAGTTAACTTTGGAACCTGATCACAGTGAGATCACGTAACAATGGATGGTAAGTGTTTTAAAATCCCTAGTACAAAATATTTGTTGTTAAAAAACATAATACTTTCCTTTTATAAAATATTGTTCTATAACATTCTTTGACTACAAATCGAGCCGAGTTATTTCACTACGGTAAAAAAATAATGTTGCATCAATTTTTGATAATAATTAGCTCAACATTTACATACGTCAATATTAGACACATCGCTTAAATTCAAATTCGGTTTTCGTGCGGTAAAAATGGCCGGGTTCGATGTTGTTGCATATCAAGTTGTAGCTAAATTCACCGTCTAAACGAATTTTTGTACGGAATTGCTCTGAAAAAGATATTTTCATCATTTTTGATATCAAATTTTGACACATTTGCAATAGCACAGCGAGCTTTATTTTTTTCATAGCTAACTATGTTTATCTATATATGTATTTTATTCTTAAATGCGCGATATATTTTTACACTTATTATAGAATAAATACAAGAAATGTATTTTTTTCTCATCTCTTTTTCTCTTGAAGACATATTACGTAAGTTACATTAAACATGTTTTTTTGTTTAAAGTTTTGGATGTGCCATTTATTTAATTGATTTATTTAACGCGATATCAACTTGCATATAAAATATGAATAAAAAAAACGTTTTTTTTTTATTAAAAAGAAATAAATAAAAAATTACCTTCAGGTCAAAATCCGCGAAGTTTCCTATATTAAGTTTTTATGTGTATCTATATTATTTACAGGATTTACACATTTATCTGTCATAGATGAGAATTCTGTTTCATCGACAGATCAATCGTTAAGCGTTGATAATCAAGATGAAGATTCTCAATATGTGCCTACAACCTCTAGTGGTGAGTTATTATCAAATTAATTACATTATTATAAAATGCAGTTATTAATTGTTAATTGTAATTCAATTAATTGTTAAAACAATAACTGAAATTTACATTAAACATGTTGCATTAATGATTTCATTTATATCAACAGATAATGCAGCGCAGAAAACGAAATTGACAAGGAAACGAAAAAAAAATCCTAATGAGTGGAAAGTCAATGCTGCTAAAAAAGCTCGATTGTCTGGATCCAGTGGCATATCGATAAAGGGAAAGGAAATCAAGAAAAAATCAAAATCAAAATCAAATTTTCGGTTCAAATGTCATGGCCTTATTTCTGAAGAAATGCGTCAGAAATTATTTAACAAGTATTGGAGTCTAGGCAGCAAAGATCGTCAGTGGGGTTATTTAAAATCCACTATTTTGACTAAATAAATTCAGGAGAGGAGAGTGGTGTTGCAGGAAGATGAAACAGCCAGAAAAAACCGTACTCATCTATATCTGTATCTATATATCTATATTCTATTGGTAGACGGAAAAGAAATAAAAGTTTGCAGAATGATGTTTACACATACATTTGGTAATTTGTATTTAATACATCGTGCTCTTACACTCAGAGAACAGTTTATTTGAATCCAATAAAGTTTTAATTGAATATTTTTTATTTTTATAGTTTAGTTTTTTTTCTTTCTTTGAATTAAATTATTTGAATCAAACAAATTATTTTTATATATTGAAAAAAATGTATTTGCTCCAAGTGATATTCTTAATTTTATTCAAATGATTATTTAGCTAAGTACTTTAATTAATTAGTTTATTTACAGTTATTCAATTCAAATAAACTGTTCCTTATGTATAGAGGAAAAGTCAGATTATTGATAAGTGATCTTGTTACACTAAGCGATGTCAAGTTTTGCAAGAGAACACATGAGAATTGACATTTCATCTATTTTGCGTATGATATGGAAAAATATTAAACAATAATGTACATTTTTTTGTTCAAAACAGGTATAACAACAGCAACACTACAGACGATTGATCGAAAAGTCGAACGGGGTAAAGGCTTTATACAAAATGATATGCGTGGATGTCACAAAAACAGGCCTAATAAGATTTCGGATGACGTCAAAAAGAGTGTTCGAGATCACATTAACACGTTTCAAAAAGTTGACAGTCACAACTGTAGAAGCTGCACGACGAGAGAATATTTACATTCGTCGTTAAATCTGTCGAAAATGTATCGTCTCTACTGCGAACAAATAAAATTGAATGGATCCACAATAATGGCGACAACGAACTGCTCGTATTACCATATATTTAACAATAAGTTTAATTTGTATTGTCATGTACCAAAAAAAGATCAGTGCGATGACTGCGCTGTATATCATTCGATGGATGCGGCGGATAAAGAAGAACACAAAGAAAATTATGAAAATCATATTTTGGAGAAAGATTTGGCGAGAAATGTCATGGAAGCTGATAAGATGGATGCTCAAGCAAAAAATTATATTTGTGTCATACTTGTTGTAATATTGATTTACAACAAGTCATGGGTTTGCCGCAGTCCGATGAATCGATCCTGTATTACAAGCGGAAACTTTCAGTATACAATTTAACCATTTACAACATGGCAAGCAGAGAGGGGATTTGCAATATTTGGAATGAGACTACAGCAAAAAGAGGAGGAAACGAAATTGACAGTATTTTATGGAAATTTTTGGTACAGAAAGCATCAGATATAGACACCTTTGTTGTTTATTCTGATAACTGTGGAGGCCAACATAAGAATAAACATTTGTTTGCTATGTATCTTAAAGCCGTCGTGGAATTAAGTCACTATTACACACAAGTAAGTTTTTTCTGATGGGCATACACTTTTTTGTTTAACATTATGATTAAAATCTGTTTTTTGTTAAATAAATTAAAATTAATATATTAAAATAATTTTTCCAATCTAACTATGTTTTAATTTATGTTACAAAAGTTTGATACTTGAATAAACAATTCTTATTTAAAAATGTGTTTAAATACACACATATTCATACATTCATTTTGTGTATATTAACATTGATCTTAAATTTATTTGTGATTCACATCCTCGGAGAAAAAAGACCTTTTCTTACGTGATTTTCCTTTATGCAAGCTACTCCAATCCAATCAATTATGAAAAGATTACTATCTGTAATACTTTTCTCTGCCTTTTTTTGTTTATCTGTATCACTAATGTAAATTTCAGATATCTCGTAAAGGGTCATACACAATCAGATGGTGACACAATGCACTGTTCAATTGAACGACGATGCCGAAATCAGATTTCGAATCAGATGCCGAAATCAGCGTTTCGTTTGTAAATTTTTTGTAATAAATTTTTTTTTTTAATTTTTTGAATAAAAATAAAATGTCAGTTAAAGGTGCGTTCATCATTGACGCAATTAAAAATTTAAATCATAATGGCTGCAACATTAAATACATAACAAATTACATAGTACAACAACATCATTGTCCATTAGAAAATGTAAAACAAAATGTCAGAAGGTTATTAAAGGAAGCCATCAAATTTGGTTTAATTAGAAGAACACGGAATAAATTATATACACTAACAAAATTAATGATTTTGAAGATGATATCTGTAAAACACAACAAAGTAGTAATAGAGGACGAGCAGAGTCTCCATTTAAAATCAGCTGTAAACATAAATTTTTTGTATATCTTTCGATTAGAATAAAAATGTCGATACTAAAAAATAAAGGTGCTTTGATTATAGATGCTATCAAAAATTTAAACAATGTGGAAGGGAAGGGGGGAAATACATGTAACAACCTAAAAAAAATAAGGTTTTTTAGGATTTTTTTTTGGCTGAATGAAACAAGTTATAATACTGGAGTTTCTTTTATTCTATGTGACATACAATCAACTACACTTACAAATTTTTTTAACTTTCTGTAACCTCTGGCTAATCTCGGAACCAATCTTAATTTATTGCTGTCGCGTCCGCCTTGCCCGGTCGTATGGCGGGAATTCCTTGAACCTTTTGATGTATTTTGTTCTATATGAAGCTTTAAAACTACAAAAAAACGGATATTTTATCATTTTAATTCATTGTGAATAAAAAGGTCAAAATTTCAGCATTCTTTTTTTACTTTAAACACCCCTAAAAATAATTTAATGTTAAAATATTAGTTATATCAGAGGTTCATATAGAATAAAATTGTATTTCCTTTCAAGCACACAAAGCTTCAACTCATTTGTATGAAAATTGCTCGACTTATCACACCCGCCATTTATAAAAATACCGATTCGAGAAAAACTCATTTAAAGTCGCCGGTTAGCCAAAGAGGCTACCGAGGCGCAGGTAGAAAAATGCTTTTTTCTCGATAAATAAATTTCTGATTGGTTAGATATGTTGCTGGATAAATCTTCGATGTATAAGCAATTAATTTATGTAAAAAAAAAAAATAGAAAAAAATTTTTTTTTACATGTATTTCCCCCCTTAAGGAGGAGTGTTGGGGATAATTATTTTCCACCAACTAGTTCTTTTCATTCTTTGAAGGTTAGCCGAACATGCGACACCAACCTCACTCTGTATAACTGAAAATGTCTGTCAAACAGAAAGAAGGTAAATTGTCTTGCAAAAATAAATCTGTCATCATCTGTATAAATTTCTTTATAAGACAGTAAAACTAAGTGTTTATTAAGTCGGTGTTCTTAGAGGAAAAGGTGAGAATTGTAAAATAATTGCAATGTGAATATTTGTTAACAAAATATAAGTTATTCTGTTTAAGCACATGAATAAAGCTAATTGCTATAGGAAGCAACGGATATATATATTTGAGCATCTTCATCTTATTAAGAACAAATTTGTTACAATGGTTAGTTTTGTTATTGCAGGCGCCTTTTGCGGATATTTTTTTTGCGAATACTATTAATTAAATAAATAAATACTTTCTAATCAAATTGAAAGATTATTTCTTCATCCATTATTCGACTTCCCGATCCTCGTCTGAACAACACACTGTATATATATATATATATATATATGCAATGCAAACTCATAAACTTTTTTTTTTATTTAGGATTTAAAATATTACATACTACATTCTGAATGTAGTTTTAATTTAGTGTTATATTTGTGGCGTTAAAAAATTTTATATTCTGACAAGCTTTTAATTAATTTATACTATTTATTAATATTTTATTTTATTTATTATCAACTATTTATTATTTTAACTTTATGACCATTGCATTTTATACACATACAATTAATTTAAATATTTACAATACATATAATATAGGTACCACAAGAAGTTACAGTAATTTTAAACTGATCATTCATACATTATTGTCATTCATCATACTTTATTCTTCCCTGATGAAGCCTACAATTGTTAGGCGAACATTGAGAAATTAATAATAAATTGTTGTATACATTAACCCATTAAAGACTACTGTCTAAATATTCATACGATTTTATGCGCAACTTTGTAAAGCTATATTTCTAACAACGATTTAA
The DNA here is from genome assembly GCA_963966155.1 of Clivina fossor. Classification (NCBI taxonomy): domain Eukaryota; kingdom Metazoa; phylum Arthropoda; class Insecta; order Coleoptera; family Carabidae; genus Clivina; species Clivina fossor. The sequence continues at coordinate 2,966,112 of OZ014556.1, read as the reverse complement.
TTTTTAGACTGTTGGTAACATATACCACTTACTTCATGTGTAAACTGTCATATTTCGATAAGTATTGATATAAATTGTGTGTAAATATGGATGCAATCTATGCAAAACTAAAGGGCAGTACGGCGAAATTGACAAAATGGGAGGCAAGGTAATTTTAACATAATTTTTAATACTTATATATTCATAAAAAATCTATTGATTTACATATTATAATACAATATTAGTGTGGCAAATGACATAACCTAAAATTAAAAAAAACAAACAGCATTTAGTTTATAATTTGTTCTTGCAAAAATAGGCGTATGAATTTTCATACGCTAGGCTTTGCACTTAATTTTAATAATAATTTATAATTTTATTCAAATAGAAGACCACTGACAACAGAAGAGTTAATGACGATATTCGAAGAGTCATAAGATGATGAAACTGAAAACGCAGAAAGAATTACTTTTACACTATTTCCACCCGAAACCGAAAATGACACGGATCTAGATGATTTACCAGAAGAGGATCTAGTAGCTAACGAGAATAACCTTCACCATTTAGGAATACCTCAGTTGGAGTTTATTCGGCGTATTACCATTCCACTGTTATCAACACCGATAATACAACCTCCACGATTGGTGACACCACACCGCTGCAGTAATGTTTTGCAAGAAGTTCGTTTTGATCGTAAAGATCATTGGCCGCTAAAAAACCCTACTCAACGCAGATGTGCTAGATGCAACAAAGCTGTGACACATATTTGTAGTAAATGTAATGTTGCACTCCATATCGAATGTTTCAAACCTTATCATACAGAAAAATTAGTAAGATACAGATACATATCCGAAGTTGTAATTTTGAATAAATATGTTAACACCAAATCCTAGCGTATGAATATTTAGACGGTACCTAAATCATGCTTCATGTATATTTTTAATTTTTTTTCTTCAAAAATGTATTACTTATTTAGATTGCATATAAGAATATATTAACAGGAAATTAATTTGTGTCAGTTAATATTCGTATCAGTCTTTAATGGGTTAATGTTATTGTAACTCAATTAAACCTTTGCCTTTGCCTTTCTATATATATATATATACAAGTTATATGTGTCAGCAATTTTAATCTCATTTCTTGTTCTCATTATCTCATTATTGTATATTTTCTTTTGGCTTATCAACTATTAGTTGACGCATGGGAGAGAGAAATAAACTGCCGTTTGAATCACGGACGGCAGATGTAATTTCGTATTATTCGTAATAAGACGCTTGTAGTTTTAATGCAAAATAAAATAGTTATAAAAGTTATATTATTAAGACTTATATTTCAAAAATAATAGCAAATTAAAGCTATTATTTAACTGGCGCAGTCGGTAAGATAGCGAGAAAGTAATTCGGTCGAAATACTAAAAAGTATCAATTCGTTAAAACTGAATTTCGGTACGTATCAACGATTTATCTCGTATATTTGAAGAACAAAAGCGAAAATCAAGTTGAACTTACAGAGCCACTATACATAGAGCCCAGATTAACAGTAGCATCAAACGAAAACCTACAGAGCCACTATACGTAGAGCCCAGGTTAACTACAAACGAAAATTTTACATCTACGGATTCACGAGAGTCAATCCGTCAACTTCAACTAATTTTCCAAATCATGGAACAAGATAAGTGAAAATTTTCATCCGTATTCCACCTTATTATTTACATTAACATTAAAATAATTTAAATTATAACTAAAAAAATTTATAATTGTAATAATTTAATTTGAACTGGAGTTTGATATATGCGATTTATTGAAATCTATTAGTGAAATAGAAAATAATTTAAATTGTAAAACAATGGCTAACAGTCGTATAAATGAATTAAAAACTAGCATTGAAGTTCTACCAATTTGTGATGGAACAAATAAAAAACATTTAAGTACTTTTGTTAAACAGGTTGATAGATTAATGGAATTTATAAATGTAGTAAATCCACCTCTGTCAGATTTTGAAAAATTTACTGTTCCAAATGGTATTATTTCTAGAATTAAGGGTAAAGCTTTAGAAAGTTTAGATAATACTGATACAAGCGATTGGAGAAAAATTAAAGAGACATTGCAATTAGAACATTTAATATTTAAAACTTACGCAACAATATTTAACGAAATAATTTATTTAAATAAACGAGATCCGTATGAGCTATTTTCAATTACTAACGAGAAAGCAAAAGAATTTAAAAATTTAGTAAGTAATGAATTTCCGACAGATGATCATATTGATACAATCGTATTCGAGAAAATAATTATACAAAACTTTATAAATAAGGTCAATGAACCTTATGCAAGTAACTTAGCTAATAGACAACCAAATAGTTTAGCTGAGTTAGTTAATCTATTACAAAACGATTGTCAATTTTTGAAATATAAGCAAATTAAATTTAACCCATCTAGTAATAACAAACCAACAGTAAGAAAATTACCTAATATCCCACCATTACAATTTTCAACACAAAACTTCCGAGTCGGACCTTTACAAATAAATTCTAATATTCTTAAAAGAAATTTTGCACCACGTCGAAATATAATTAATAACCAAAAACGCATTACACCAACTCCAATGTCAACGAAAACTAGATTTACTAACCAATCACAAATAAAACCAAATAATTATTTCACTCGACAAAATCAACAATTTGGTACTTATAATCCAAATTACAAAAGTGAAGAAATCAATAACCAAGAATTAACTGAAAACTCAGACATTAAAAATGAAGTCGAAAATTTTGAATACGACCCTGACGTTGATAAATATTTTTCCGAGAACGATAACTATGATTGTGAGAACGATAAACAAAATTCTGTTTTAGAGATAAGAGAAATCGAATCTCAGGAGAAATAATGTTCATTATTTTTAACTCTAAATTGCCGTTTGTGAAGATTAAAAATTATATTATTCTTTTTGACTCTGGTAGCACTATAAATTTAATTAGCAAAAATTTTGTTTTGAAGCAAAATAAAATTAAAAAACTTTTTCCTATTTATCAAGAACATTTTTCATTTCGAACTGCCGTAGGTCTATCTCACAGAGAAAATTATACTTTTATTGATATTAACAAAAAACGAATTAAATGTTATATGATTTTCATCTCGTGGTCGAGTTCATTGTTCGTTTTCCCAATATCTGGTTATCCAGGATTTAAACTTCTTCTTATTTGTAGCTCCGCGATATTTCAATCCCGACCCATTGCGACTGAGCAAGCCGAGTATTGAAAACGATGATCGCGCAATACTGTCAAGAGGATCAACGTACATGAAACGAATTCTTGCCAAAATTAAGGCTGGCCATCAACTCCGAGAAACACGAGTCCACCAGTTACACTCCCGCATATCTCAACTTTGGTCGCTAATTGAAGCTACCGGGATTATTTCAGGAGATTCAACCGGAGTTACCGCTCAACGCGAAGACAAACAAAATACCAGAAGGAATTGTAGCCCGTGTGAAGCGATTAAACGATTACAGGGAATTTGCGCGCATACAACTAGCTCGAGCATCAGACCAGCAGGGTCATTATTATAATTTACAGCGTCGAGAATAGCAGTGTAGGATAGGAGTTCAGGTAATGCGGAGAGAACATCCTCTTTCCGACGCTGCCAAGCGTTATGCTGCTAAGCTAGCACCGAAATTTTCTAGTCCATGGACCATCATAAAGAAAAGGTCGCCGGTATTATATGATTTGCAAGGAGAGCGTGGACGCATTCTCCATCGCATTCATATAAAAGACCTTAAGCCGGCTGTATACAAATGGTTATTAATTCCTTTTCTTGTAGATTACAGGTGGAAAGAAGAGCGAAGCCACTGGCAATCCAGCCAGGACAACCGCCGGCCGAACTCAAAACCAATCACCTCGAGCTCCGTGGCTCCCCGGGGAAGGCCACCAAAAGCTCCGGAGGGTGCTGACGGAGATGTTCAGACCGTGCCCTTCGAACAAGTGGGAGACGCCGGTATTGACGCCTCCCTACATTTCGTAACAAACACTTTAATTAAAGTCGACTTTAAATTTTAAACCGACAAAAAAAAAAACATTCTACGGCATAATATTATTATTGCTGCCGAACTTTTCAAACTTCTATCCCGGTAAAATTATTTTGTTATTGTCCCCAATTTGGTCAACAAGGGACTTTTTCGGATTAAAGTGTTCGCAATTCTGAAACAGGGGGGAATCAGCTGAATCTCTGGCATATGCATTTAAACTTGGAAAGTCAACAGTCTGCAATATTATACGGAAAACATGTAACGCTTTGTGGGTAGAATTAGCTCGGAAATATATAAATTTTCCATCATTGGCGGACTAGGAAAAAATTACTCAAGATTTTATGGAAAAGTGGAATTTATCGTTATGTGTTGGTGCTATTGACGGAAAACACTGCGTAATACAAGCACCAAATAATTCCGGATCGCAATTTTTTAATTATAAAAAGAGTTTTGGCATTATTTTATTTGGTATTTGTGACGCGAACTATTTATTTACGTATGTAGATATTCGTGCGTACGGTTCACAGACTGATGGTGGTGTTTTGCGAGCGTCATATTTTGGTCAGAAACTTTTCCAAAATGCATTAATGTTCCCATATTTTTTGTCGGTGACGAAGTATTCCCTCTTTTAAATAATTTACTTAAGCCTTATAGTGGCAAACAACTAACTCATGACAGACGAATATTTAACTGCAGACTTTCGAGAGCTACGTAGAAGATGTATAGCAAACACATTTGGTATTATGGCATCTCGTTTCCGAATATTTCATCGAACTATAAACGCAAATCCGAAAACTGTAGATTCTATTATTAAGGCAGCAGTTTGTCTACATAATTTTATTAAAAAAAAAACAAATTAAAAAAATTATTGTTCTGCAGGATATGCTAATATTTATGTCAAAAGTTCTAATATATTGATTTTGGGAAATAATGTTACATGTAAAATCAACTAAAATATTCTGCTGTAAGTGTTTTTTCTTCTGTTGTTATATTTATTATTATATGTATATTTGTATGTATTTGTTATGTGTAAATAGTTGTATTAATTGTAGAGCCCTGAAGAAGGCAATAGTAATTGCCGAAACATTAATAAAAACATATAAAAAACTGAATTCCGTCAATTACTAATTAATTATTAAATATTAACAGTCGACTATTTTTCCAATATAATATTATATAGTTGTTGGATTGTAGATAGCGTAAGTTCGTCGTTAGACATACTGTATATATATATATATATATATATATATATATATATATATATGTTTCGTGCCGAATTGTTTGAATGGGAGACAGTAAACAGTAAAGATGGTGAAGCAATGGATTTCGTCCACCAAAAAATTACATTCCTGTGTTAATAGAAGAATTTTCTTATTACATTGCAAACGTTACTCCGTTTTTTCGAATCATATTCTTAACACCGAAAAAATTACTGAAGTCTAAGAAATAAAAAAACTCTAAGCAAAGCAAATTAGTCAAGTGAAAATTAATAACAAACTTTTAAACTTAGAAATAGGATTAACTTGTGATAATATTAGAAGTTTGAATAAACATACATCAACATTAAAATCTTACATTAAAAATAGTTTGCGAACAGAAGTTTGGATCACTTTTAAAGAGAAACAATACAAACATTTTCATAAACAGTTTAAAAAATGAAACAAAAACTTGAACAAGTTAGGTGCGTTACTAAATTGTGAACAAGAGTGCATTGTGACTCAAAGTAGTTGGTGCAAAAACATCAGTGAAGTTGACATACCAAGCGTTGTGACGAAGATCATTTCATTAGGTCCTCAGTTTTGTTTATACTCGTTGCCTGAATTCGTACGATTACCCCAATTAATCGCGGACGTGGAATACATTCTAATGAATTTGTTAAAAATTATATATCATAAAAAGGTTAAATTGTTATATTTAGAGTACATTAAGAATTACATAGATATAATTCTTCCAGAAAGATACTGCGCAAACTAACACACACTTCTTTAATTTTATAAATTTTTAATTTTTTAATTTTTTAATTTTTGGAACATATTTATAAATTCAAAACTGTTGAATCATTACCAATCCTTCAGAACAAAATGGATACTGAAAGGGAAGAATTTTATAAATTTTTAATCGAAATGGGTAGTAAAACCAATCTGGACGTCTCAGATCAAAGAAGAGGTGTTTTGATCCAAGATAATTACATAGTTGGACATCTCAGATCCCCTATAGTTGATGAAGAAGTTTCTTTCATGATAAACAATAAGGAATTCTTTTGTAGAAAGCATAGACTTCTTAAAGAATTTCTTATTAAAAATGAGTTTTCCATCAATGTATATAACTCAAACTGCCATCCTTGGTGTTGTGTACGAGATGAAATTTTGAATCCAGCCAATTTCAACAATCAGTTAAAAACTAAATTAAAAGACACCCCTTTCATTCTTAAGAGCATATTGAAAAGTTGTTCACTAAATTTAATATTAAATGAATTACATCATTTATCCCCAATTGATATAGAAAGTGCATTAAATTTAAATAATCTGTATTCCGGTCCAGATACTATTAGGTATAATAGTGCTCCCAAAACAGGGAAGCAAAAAATCAGAATGGAAAGAATTGATTCGAAAGCAAATAAGCTTTATAACAAAATTGTAACTCACAAATTATTCAGGAGATTAGAAAAAATGTATGAAAATAAAATCATTGTTCAGCATATTAAGGATAAGATATGTTATGTTAAACACCCAAGGGGAACTATATTACAAATAAATAAGTCACTTTCAGCAGAAACTGATCTTTCTTTTCTTAACTGTTCAAATCATCAATCAAAAGTTATTATTCCAACCACTCTATTATTAGGAAATTTAGATAAAATTCAAATTCAATTTGTTTTATTACTTTATTGGATTCTTAGCGATATTAAAAATAAATATCAGACTTCAATTGCAGAGGTTGGTATCTATTTATTAGACTCTTTATCAGCATTTCAGAAAGATCTAGGGGAAGACTTTTTCAAAATTATGGCATTATGGGAATCTTTTGCAATAGGACACATTGTCAAAGATAAGATTAATGATCTTGGTTTCCAAGGATTATATAAAGAGACTAGATATGAGATTAAAAATATCTTATACCAAAATAATTTGCTTAACAAATATTCCACCGCTGCCACCAGTGTAATAATTCTCAAACCGGAGAAGGGATGGGAATTTTAAGTTAACAATAATTAGGTAGTTTGGTAACGTGGTATGAACGAAGAAACACCAGAATAAGCTTAATTAATTTTATTAAATATATAAAAGACAAGAAACAATAAAAACAAGTAAAATTGTTGTATAAATTGTTTTACAAAATAAATTATTATTGTTTTACATATAATTGACAAAAATCAATTAAAAACAACTTTAAAAAAAATAAGCATTAGTTGAAATTTAAGAGAAAAATATTGATTGTAACAAAACTAGAGTTTCAGAATAAACAAGAACAATTGTAAAATTATTATAAAATAATAATTTTACGTTAACATCATAATAATAAAAATAAAAGTTAAACTTACAATACAAAATTCATTTTTATCAGTACTTCAGACAAGACTGGCTCAAAACAAAGTCGACTTCAAAACGGAGTTTGAACGGATAGAAATTTTGCACTTGATCGACACTCTCTTACTATACTTAACACTAACCAACAGTGAACTGATTGACTCGTCAACAAATCAAGAACTAGAACTGCTGTCATCAATTTTTTTGGTCTTTATATATGATTTTGTTTCCATATACAACGAAGAACTAGTGCCGCAGGCATGGAATATTATTAAAGTAGCAACCAAAAAATAAACACATTAAAAGTTAATTATTTTGTTTTTTTTTTTCGACCAAAAGTAAAAGTAAACTTTTCTATTCTTATATTTTGCTATTTCATGAATTTTTATCTATTTACTGCTACAAATTTAAACGATTCCAATGAAAATATATACAGAGCACAAATAACTAACATTCTCACCAATTTAACTTAAATACCAATAAAACTAACAATAACATTTTGCACAATTTGTTTAAGCGCACAAAAAAATTTCTTAAAGAATTAGTTGCATAAATACTGCGTAATCTGGCATCACAAAATTAATAAAAACCATTTTACAGTGCGCGTTCGACCATAATAATGATTTTTTTTATCAAGAACTCATACGATTTTTGTGAATCTATACGCAATGTTAAACTACCTGAGAATTTTATATTGGTGAGTTTTGATGAAGTGTCTTTGTTTACAAACATTTCTGAACAGTTTCTAGTTGAAGTTATTACGCATAGATAGAATATCATTGAACCACATACTACGTTCATTGAATTGATCCATTTCATATTTGATACTAGTGTTCACTTTTAACAATACGGTTTACAAACAGAAGATCGGTACACCAATGGGGGGACAAGCAAGTCCAGTATTTGCACAATTTGTTATGGAATACGTTTTTGAACAATGTGTGAGTAGATTCAAAACAAAATATTTATGCAAAAATTTGTCGATGATATAATATGCGCTATCCCAGAAAATAAAGTTGACCAATCGCTCACCATATTAAACAGTTTCTGTGTTGACATAAAATTTACATATGAATTAGAAGTTGACCGATGCATTTCATTTCTTGATGTCAAACTTATAAGGTCCGATAATAATCAAATTTCAACAACATGGTTTCAAAAGCCATTGTCGTCGGGTAGATATATACATAATTTGTCAAATCACGTTCCACATGTGAAAATTAACATCATATTGGCAGCAAAATCTAGAATAAAGAAACTGGAAACAATTTTATGAATCTTTTATATCACTAATTGATAAAAATCCAACAATATCAAGCATAGAGAAGTTAATTTATTTACAATCTTCTTTGGTTGGTGAAGCATTAAAAGTAATAACATCAGAAGCAATATCAGGAGATAACTATGAAGAATCGTTGCAACTGTTAAGAGACAGATATGATAAACCAAATTACATTGTTAATGCACACATAAAGGCACTATTTGACATACCACATGTGTCAAAGAATTATCTCAAAGAAAAAAGAACAATAATTGCTGAATAAAAAACAACATTTACGTGCTCTTCATTCTCATAGCATTAATATTGAAAATTGGGATCCTATTATTATTTTTATTACCGTACAAAAATTAGACAAGCGGACACGTGAAGCATGGAATTTACAAAGGTCACAAACAAAATTCCAACTCTACAAGATTTGTATAATTTTTTGGAACATCGTTGTGGCTCTTTAGAATTTAACAATCAAGAACAGCAAGAAGTTAAACAAGTTAAATTTAAACCTAAATCATTTCATATCACTAATAATAATTCAGCCAATAAACCCAATAAATTCAATAATAATCATAACAAATTACAAAGTAATCCTAATTATAAATGCGTAATTAAAAATAATCATTACTTATATCATTGTTCTAAATTCATAAACTCAAATCGAGATGATAAAATTAATACAATTAAAAATAACAATTTATGTTTCAACTGTCTGAAACCTAATCATACAGCCAAACAATGCCATGCTCGTACATGTACTAAATGCAATAAGTTACACAACACATTGATACATCAAGATCAAGCAACAGCAGAAACAACAACAAATATGAAACATAGTGAAGAAAATTCAGAAACAGAATCCAAGACATCAGCTTGTTGTTTTAATACAACAGAAACAAAAGAAGTTTTATTAGCGACAGTCATCTTGAAAATTAAAGATTCAAATGATAAATGGCAATATGCACGTGCTTTATTAGACAGTGGATCACAATTAAATTTTGTAACTCCAGGATTAGTAAGACGACTCAATTTGTCAACAACAAATGCTAATATAAATTTAGCAGGAATCAGTAACAAATCATTACAAGTAAATGGATCAGTATGGATAGAATTAGGTTCTAGAATCAATCGATATCAAACAAAAATACAAGCATGCATTTTAAAGGAAATTACATGTTTTTTACCACATAAAAACATATCATATGAAACGTGGAATTTACCAAAGAATCTTGTATTAGCAGATGAGACATTTGACGTTCCTGGTCCTATTGATATTTTAATTGGAACAGAAATATACTTTGAAATTCTAAAGCAAGCTCATATCAAACTAGGTCCACAACTGCCAATACTACTAGACACACAATTTGGATGGATTATATCAGGACGAATAGGACCAAGGGAAAGACATGACTGTAAACACATTACGTGCTTTGTAGCGGGAACTCACAATTCTAACCCATTAGAAGACCAAATTGACAAATTTTGGAAACTAGAAAATATACAACTTGAAAGAGTTAAGACAAAAGAAGAAAAGGAGTGTGACACATACTATCAGCAAACAAAACCCGAGAGAAAAGCGGTAGATACATTGTGAATTTACCATTTAAAGACAATGTTGAATTACTAGGAAATTCATACGACAATGCTATGATGAGATTCAAATTACTACAAGCAAGATTAGAATTGAATGACAGCTTAAAGATAGCGTATACTAATTTTATGCAAGAATACGTTGACTTAGGACATATGGAGCCAGTAATTGATACAAATGAAGCTATACCATGTTATTACATACCACATCATGCAGTTATGAAGGAAACTAGCACAACAACGAAATTGAGAGTAGTATTTAACGCTTCCATGAAATCAACAACCGATCTATCGCTAAATGATGTAGTAAAAATTGCGCCAACAGTAGGTCAAGACATAATATCAATTGTAATGCGATTTAGATTATATAAATTTGCCTTTGTTGCCGATATAGAGAAAATGTATCGCAATATAAATATCAACCCAGCACATCAAGATTACCAACGTATTATTTGGCAAGATGTTCAAGGACGACCTCAAATATTTAAGTTAAAAACCGTTACGTATGGAACAGCGCCAGCACCATACTTAGCAACAAAACCACTACGACAATTAGCTGAAGATGAAGGCGAAATGTACCCGTTAGCTAAACCAGTATTGATGAATGATTTTTATGTAGATGATGTAATGAGTGGAAGCAATGACATAGAAACAGTATTAAGTTTACAAAAACAATTAATTGAGTTATTACAAAGAGGAGGATTCAATTTACGAAAATGGTGTTCGAATAATGAGGTGATTTTGAATGCTATAGAAGAGGCAAGGAAAGAGAAGGAATTACCCGTAATAATGGGCAAGGAAACAGTACGAACGTTAGGATTATTATGGATGCCTAAAGAAGACACTATAAAATTTGCAATACACATATCAGATTTTGATACTCCATCACATACAAAAAGAATAATATTAGCGGAGATTGCAAGTATATATGATCCTTTGGGTTTGTTAAATCCATTGGTAGTAAAAGCTAAACTGTTTATGCAAAGTTTATGGAAATTAAAAGTTGAATGGGATCAAAGGTTGGATGAAGATATTGTTAACAAGTGGATGGAATTCAAAATGGAATTAAGAGGAATACAAGAATTTGAAATCAATCGACGCATAACAAACCTAACATCGAATAAAATTACATATGAATTACATGGATTTTGTGATTCATCACAAAGAGCTTATGGTGCTTGTGTATATATAAAATGCATAGATGAGAACTATAATACAACGGTAGAATTAGTGTGTGCAAAATCAAGAATAGCACCAATTAAATCTATAACATTACCACGGCTTGAATTAAATGGAGCAGTGCTACTTAGTCAACTACAGCAAAAGGTTGTTGAAAGCTTGAACTTGAAATTTACTGGAATATTTCTGTGGACAGATTCCATGATTGTATTACATTGGATAGCAGCTGATGCTGCTAAATGGAAGTAGTTTGTGAGAAATAGAGTAGTAGAGATACAAGAACTAACATCCAACTGTTATTGGAATCATGTTTCAACAAATGATAATCCTGCGGATTATTTAACACGAGGATTGAACGCAGCAGAATTAATAGAAGCAAAAAAATGGTGGAAGGGCCCAGAGTGGTTACAACAATCAACAGACTACAATATTGTACAGCAACCGATGAAAATTAAATCATTTGCACAAGAAGATTTAGAAGAAAACGTAGTTTCTCTATGTAATCTAGTTACAACTGATTTTAAAATAATACATCTTTATTCCACATTGATAAAGGCAAAACGAGTACTTGCGTATTGTTTGAGATTTGTTAATAATATAAATCCACATGCAGAACGACTCACCGGAACACTCACCGTAAGGGAATTAAATAATGCTCTGAATGTATTATTAAAAGAAGCACAGATGAGAGCATTTTCCAAAGAAATAGAGCAACTAATCAAAGGACAAGTCATTGCAGAAGGGAAATTAAAAACATTAACCCCATTTCTTGATGAAAACAAGATACTAAGAGTAGGGGGCCGATTAGAAAACTTAAATATACCATATGACAATTGTCATCCAATTATTCTTCCAGCCAATCACAAACTAACAGAATTAATTATACATCATGAACATTTAAGGTCATTTCATGGGGAAACTCAAGCAACTTTAGGACACATACGACAAAAATATTGGCCATTAAGAGGCAAAACATCTGTTAAAAACATCATACACAAATGTGTAACATGTTTTAGAATAAAGACAAGGAGTACAACACAACTCATGGGTAATTTACCAAATTACCGAGGTAAGGTGTTAAAGGCATTTACTAATACAGGAGTAGATTATGGAGGACCATTTTTATTGAAGCAATCAACCAGAAAAAATGCTCCTAATATAAAGTCATATATTGCACTATTTATTTGTATGAATACAAGAGCTATTCATATCGAACTGGTAAATGATCTGACTACCGTTGCATTTTTAAATGCATTAAAACGTTTCATAGCAAGGAGGGGTAAATGCGAATGTATTTTCAGCGATAATGCTACAAATTTCAAAGGAGCAAGGAATCAACTGTCTGAATTATATACCAAAATGAACAATGAAGCATTTCAGGACGAAGTTTTTAACTACTGTACCAACAAGGAAATTCAGTGGAAGTTCATACCACCAAACTCACCCCATTTCGGAGGAATATGGGAAGCTGGTATAAAATCCGTAAAATATCATATACAAAGGGTCATTGGAAAACAACACCTAACTTACGATCATTTTAATACGCTATTAACACAAATTGAGGCATGCGTCAACTCACGACCATTATGTCCTATTTCCGACGATCCCAACGACCTAACTATACTAACTCCTTCTCACTTCCTAACTGGTACTTCACAAATTACGTTGCCAGAATACCAATTAATAAATATTGCTGACAACAGACTAAATCATTATCAGTTAATACAAAAGCAGCAACAATTGTTTTGGAAAATATGGTCAAGAGATTTTTTGAACACCCTACAACAGCGAAACAGGTGGTTCAAGAAAAATCCAAATACAATCATTGGAACTATCGTTATCCTGAAGGAAGACAATGCCCCACCTTGTAACTGGTTGATGGGAAGAATCATCGAGACCTACCCCGGAAAGGACAACATAGTTCGTGTAGTGAAGGTGAAGACAAGAAATGGTGAATACAAGCGTCCAATAACAAAGTGTTGTATTTTACCAATAGAAGATAATTTTGAAGGTGATCCTTCAAAGGGGAGAGAATGTTAGGAGAAGAATGTGGGACGACCCTGGTTCATCTCAGAATGTTCCACCAGAGGGACAAGTGCGCAGTGCAAGTTATAAGCAGTACAAGTTGAAAGGCAGACAAGGCAGTGTGTGTGTAAGTTGTTATAAAAGTGCAAAAAAGTGATCGTTACCGTAACAAAACAAAGGTTATGGTAATTTCAATACAGTCCACAATTACAAACAATTAACCAACGAACCAGCATAACAAACAATTACAAAAAGACGAACAAAGACATAACACATATAAAAATATAGATATTAATTAACGCTAAAACTTAAAATTAGATATATCAAGCAATCAAGTTATATTTGTGTAGGTTTATATTGAGGAGCATATCTATAACAAATTAGTTGTATAAAATGTAATGTACTAATATGGTTCTGTTCTCGTTTTTTTAGCATTTCCGATATGTAATCCTGTTTTATTAAAATTTCTTAAACTTAAACTTATTTATAATTAGCAATTTCTTTCCCCTCTCACTGTATATGCATTTTACTTGCATTGCAAAAAGATTGATGTTCACTCTTCAATTATTAACATAAGACTAATAAGTAACTACAGGTGAAATTATTTGTGAAATAATTCAGGTAAACTGGATTTATAAACTGTAAGGGATTATACGGCCCAGAAGAAACCACCAGATTGACACCCTTTACCGACGGCCCAGTAGAACCCCTCCGATTAATAATGCACCCTACCATAATTTACAGTTGGACAAAGCTCCTCTCCTACGTTTAATAATAGAATGGAGACAATTGTAAATTGGCTACAGAATAAATATATACCTGCAGACATGACTTTATTAAAAACAGATTTATATAATCTTGTGCTGCAGAACAAACAGAAACATAAAACATATGCAATTGACCAACTTTTGCAAAGGCATGGACATACAATTTTAAGACTTCCACCATATCATCCGGATTTAAATCCAATAGAATTGGTTTGGGCATCTCTCAAACAATATGTGAGTGCACGTAATACGACATTCAAATTAGATGACGTCAGAAAATTATGCGAAGATTTTTTTAATAATTTCAGTAAAGAATGCTGCACACAATATTTTTTTAAATGAATTTCGGACAACTTAATTTTTTTTATTTTTTTTCTATACTTGGACTTTGGCCGGTCGAGTTTCGAGCGCATGTCGGGTTATTGTATCCGGGCCTTCAATTTTACAATTAAGTCGGATTTTAAGCAGAAATCATTAGAAAAGTTTTGGCTTTCCTTAAAACGCAAGTATCCATCACTGACAGCACAAACTGTTAACATTCTATTACCGTTTACTTCCAGAAATTTGTGTGAAATCTCATCCTCAAAATTAACTTGCATCAAAACAAAATCACGTTCACGATTGTCTGATGTTGAATCAGAATTAAGGGTAGCGGTGTCGCCAATTAAGCCAAGACTGGATATAATTGCCAGTAAGAGGCAAGTGCATAGGTCACATTCATTATATCTAAATTGAATAAAAACTACGTTATTATAAAAAAATTAAGGTGTATTTTTAATTTTTATATATTAACGGTCGTCTCATATAAAGAGAAAAAGAAAGGTCTTGGAATATTTATTTTTACCAAATAAATATGTTAATTTGTACAGTCACATTATCTAGTTCGTATTAAAATGCAATATTTTATTTAATATGATTTTTTTTAATAAAATGTAAATTTTTCTTGTATTTATTGTTTTTTTTTAATTATCATCGTCATGTTATACCCTCCATAAAAATCTACCTACAAATCTTGCACATGTGAAAGGGTCCAAGTTTATACCTGGAAGAGAAAAGGGACGCAGCACAAAAAGTTTGCGCACCCCTGCCATAGACAAGGGTTGGTGGTAAAACGCATACCTTTAAATTTAAACATGATTTTGGAAGACTGTGTCAAGTTTGCAAACTACATAAAATCTCGTCCATTAAATAGCAGACTTTTTACCGAATTATGCAAGGAAATGGTGAGTGATCATAAACACCTCCTTTTGTATTGTAATTCACGATGGCTTTCGGAAGGAAAAGATTTAAAACGTCTGTTTGAGCTAAAAGACGAAACTTTGGTATTTCTGAATGAACACCCACCATCTAAAAAAAGATGCTATTTTTCCATTAAAGGATAGATTCCACGATTTCGAGTCGTTAATAAAAGTAGCTTAGTTGTGTGACATATTTGCTATATTCAATGAATTGAATTTAAATTTACAAAGCTTTGGTTTAAATATTTTCAAAGTATCGGAAAAAGTCGATGCAATAATTAAAAAATTGACTCTGTGGAAACAACGACTTTCAAAAGCAAATTTTAAATCTTTTGAAACATTACATAAATTTATTGAAACCCATGCAAATTATGATGAAAAATATTTACATCTAGAAACTCTATCATTTTCAATTGAAGAACATCTTTCAGAGCTAATAAATAGTTTTAAACACTACTTACCGGATATTCCTTCAAATAATATGTGGATTAGAGATCCTTTTTCTGTCGAAATTGAAAAGGAAAAGGTATTTAATCTTAGTGAACAAGAAGTTGATAATTTAATTGAAATTTCATGCGTCACTGATCTTAAAAAAGTGTTTGAAACTGTACCACTAATTAATTTTTGGTTGCGCTGTCAAAAAAAGTATCCAAACGTAAGCGAAAAAGCGATACAGTTTTTTATTGCCTTTCGTCACCACTTATACGTGTGAAGCTGCGTTATCTGCCTTGGTGTACTTAAAAAATAAGTATCGAAACTGATTGGATGTCGAACTAATTTGAGAATAAAATTAACATCATTACCTCCTAATTTAAAATTTGTATGTGATGACAAACATCATCCGTCGCACTAAGGACAAAATATGTAAAACAAGGTTTACTTCATTTACTAAACTTTAGTAAATGAATATAATTGTTAATTTTTTAATTACTTATATTTTTCTTATATAATTATTTTGTAATGTTTGTGTGTGAAATAAACAACTTAATTTTTATTAAAAAATAAAATTTGTTTTGTAAATAAATTGTCTTTTTTTATAAGGTGCGTGGCGAAAAATTTTAAAACCTCGTACCGTACCGCATTCAAAAAAGTTTGGGAACCGCTATAATAGACCATATAAAATCATTTCCCACTTTCGAGTCCCATTATTCTAGGAATAAAAATCCCAACAAAAAGATCTTCTCTACTGAATTCAACTTTTCTTTTGGTGAGCCCCACAGCGATACTTACAGTACCTACCTGCGATAGCGGAAAAGGCGACGAAGAACATAAACAAAATTATGAGGCAGCCTTTTCACTCCAACGTGCAGACCGCAAATACGCAAAAAGTAGTAATGGTGTATGCTATCTAACCATGGATCTGCAAAAAACACTTCCTCTCCCTAAACTATCTACTAGTAAAGCTTTTTATTTACGACAAATGTGGATGTACAACTTGGGTATACATTTCATTACTAAACAAGTTGAAAAAACTAACTTCTTTACGTGGACCGAGGATGTAGCTCATCGCGGAAACTCATTGGATCAAATCTTTTTAAACTTCTGGAATTAGAAAACTTTAATATTTCGTGTACACACGTAACACCGAATTCTAATAAAATTCTTCCTAATGTATTAATTGGTGCTGAAGCTTATCCTTTAAAAACCTATTTATTACGAACATATCCAGATAGAAGATTAAATATTGAACAAGAAAATTTTAATAACTGATTATCTGTTGCGAGAAAATGCATTGAATGTGCATTTGGTATTTTATACAGTAAAATAGATACTAGAAATTGTACCAAAAAATGTTTGCGTATTTTTATTAAATGTGCTTGTATACTTCATAATTTCAATTGTGTACAGAGGTTTCATATAATTTTGAAGGGTACACACTTTATATTACAAAAATTAACTTAAAACCAATATGAGTGAAAATATTTATTGACAGACCAAAACATTTTAAAAATAATAATAATAAAACATTCAAACTTCACTGTCTCTAACCACCAAAATTCCGTAGCAACGCTATTGCAACGTTGCCGCTACATCACCCCCTCGCCAGTGACTGCGCGAAGTGGGTCACGAAAAACCTGCTTGGTAGCGGTTGGTGAAGCGTACTCGACGACCAGCGCGTGTCCGGAGGTTGGTCGTTGCAGCGGCGTCATCAGTGGGCGTCGGGACCTCGGACGGCGTGATATGGCCGGCTACGTTACCGGACGCGGTGCAGTCAGACGCCTCGCTGCCTGGCATAGTGGCTACATCTTCCGCTAGAGTGTATGCGGGTTTGAGGCGATCAATGGAGATGTAGGTTAGTTTTCCGTTAACTCGCAACTGGAAGTTCTTTTCTCGTCGCTGAACGACTTCGTACGGGCCGTTATACGCTGGTTGCAGAGATCCGTGGACGCAGTCGTTGCGTACAAATACATATGGCGTGGTCATAAAGTCTTTGAACAGAAAGACTTTCTTGTGACCGTGTCGCGACGCAGGTGAAGGTTTGAGCGCATTCATGCCTTCGCGTAGCTTTCTAACAAAGTCGATGTTACTGGAATTACGTTTTTGTTCCAAGAATTCACCGGGTAGTCGTAGAGGGGCGCCATAAACCATTTCGGCAGCGGTGGCGTTGAGGTCGTCCTTGAATGCCGCTCTGATGCCGAGAAGAACCAACGGAAGAACGTCAGTCCATGTCTCTGCGCTGTGACATTTGATGGCGGCCTTTAGCTGACGATGGAGTCGTTCAACCATGCCGTTGGCCGCAGGGTGATATGCTGTCGTACGAAGGTGTCTAGTGCCCATAAGGTGATAGAGTTCTCGAAACAATTGTGACTCGAAAAATTATTATCCTGCTATATATGAATCAATTGGCGAAAAAAAACTCGGTATTTACACAAAAAAAAAATATTTAAAAACAAAAGAAATGAAACGTTTGACAAATAAAAAATATTAAAAAAAACACATAATTCGACAAAAATTTCACAAATGCAAAATTTCGATTACGGTCCAGATGCTTCTGTTCCAGATATGATACCAGAAATTTTTGAACAATTAAAAAACAATTTACTACAAGAATTGAGTGTTACCGAAGATGAAATTATTAAAATTAGAAAAGACACAATCAGACAATATTTAAATACGAATTGGACACAGCATCGATCAAAACGACTTACGGCATCCTAGTTTGGAAAAATTTGCAAGCAAAAAAAAACAACTTCTTGTAGTAATGTAGTAAAAGAAATTTTATATTCAAAATTTTCTGGAAATCAAGCAACGAAATATGGTCTTGAGCACGAACCCATAGCTAAACTGCAATTTTCAAAATAATTCAATGTAAATATTGAAGAAGCTGGTATTTTCATTGATAAAAAATTTAATTTTTTAGAAGCATCTTCAGATGGTTTCATAAATAATGATGGATTAGTGGGAATTAAATGTCCTTTTTCAGCAAAAAAATTTGACCCCGGAAGATGCTATAAATTCGAAAAAAATTAAAATTAAAACAAAGCCATGAATATTTTTATCAAACAAGGTCAGTTACATATTACAAATAGAAAATATTGTTATTTTATTTTATGGTCTCCATTAGGGTATTTGACGGAAAAGGTATAAAATATCACATTATTTCTTTTTAATTATATTAATAAAAAAATTCGTATTTTAGATTTGCAGAGATGAGAATTTTTGGTTGAACGAAATGGAGCAAAAATTAATAAATTTTTACATGCTAGGAATTTTACCAGAAATTATAGATCCCAGATATACTAGAAATATGCAAATTAGAAATTTTAAAAAATAATTTGGGATTACTTTTTTTACATAAAATAGTCACAGTGATGATGACAAATCGTTTCTATGTCGAAAGTCAATTGAGTGACTAATAATGTAATATCCTTAAAATTTATTGTTTGAATTAGATAAAAAATTTAGATTATCAGATAATATTCAAATGACATTATTATCACAATGAAAACATTAAATAATGCCATGTACCTACAAGGGTATAATATGTAATTATTATATCACGTATATTTTTTATATTTTGTTTATAAATAGTTATTGTTATTGTTAATACGAAATCAGGCTTTTTGTTTCTTTTTTGCAAATAACCAATCAAAAATTCTGTTTTTATTCTTCATCATCCTGATCCACTGTGGTTCCGCGATACACGTTCTCTTTCAGTATCATCGCGGTGGCGCTCTTACGGCTCACGGCCTATTTGCTCCCACTATTCAAAAGCTAGTCGTGGCTGTGTAGTGCACGAAACGGTAGGATTACAAATTTATTACTTTTATTAATTAAATTTACTACGTTTTCGTCATAATATTCTTTCAATTTTGTCGTGCCATTTACAACTCATAATAAAATACAGAGTGCTAACACTTTTTCATATTTATTTTCAATTTTAATTAAAATATGGAAATTTGTTAGCACTCTGTATTTTATTATGAGTTATAAACAGCACGACAATATTAAAAGAAAAATTTAAGTATAATAGCTCTTTTAAATTTAGTTTAAAAATTCTCTAATATAATAAAAATTTCTCTCATATCAAAAATATAATGAGAAATATTAAATTCAATAAACTAATTTTTAAAGAAAAAAAAAACAAAATTATAATTCGATAATTTTCCAAAATGCACCATTTTTCTTACAATCTAGAGAGAACATTTGATATCCAGTTAGAAACTGGGTTGTTAGACAAGGGTAGTCATGAAGTGGGGGGAAAAAATATTTAAGTCAAGCCCCAGCCCTATGTACCCCTAAGTATCTTAAAGATTGTAACAATAGGCTCTTAACGCACAATATGAAGAAACATTTATGTTCGCTTGGATTGCTTGCTGAGTACAAAAGCAGTGCTCAATTTGCATTACAGGCAAAAATGGTTAGTGCTCTAGCATTCATTCCACCACCATATTTGAACGACGCAATTGAAGCATTACCGGATTTTTGACCCGAAGATTTGCAACCACTTCTTGAGTGGTTCGAAAATAATTATGTTGGCAGGATGAATTGACGCGAAAACGGTCGTCGTCCTCCCTTATTTCCGCAAAATATGTGGAATTTATACAACAGAGTGTTAAATCGCGAAGATCGCACAAATAACCACGCAAAAGCAGTCCACAGACGTCTTAAATGCGAACTTGGCATGGATCACCCAAATATTTAGAAATTTATTGAAGCGCTGCGGAAAGTTCAACGTGGAAGGGTCTCTTTTATGAGGAATTAGTTGCTGGACAAAATCCTCCTTTAAAATTAAAAAAATACAGAGATGCTGACGCGCGAATATTTTCAATTGTCGAAAATTATGAAGCTAGAAATATTATCGAGTATTTAAGAGGAATCGCGCATTATTTTGAAATGGATGCTTAAAATAATTATTATCATTACTTTTGCGTTATAGTTATAGTTATTTTGTTTTCTATTATTTTTATTAACATTATTTGATTATAACTCATAGTTTGATCTTACAAGTAAATATGTTATTTTATTTTTATTTTTTACAGACATCTTGTATATTTAAGTATTTAGGATTTTTAGGTTTTGTGCATATTTTAAGGTATACATATATATATATATATATATATATATATATATATATATATATATATATATATATATATATATATATATATATATATATATATGTATTTAAAGTTTACTGTATATAAAACGTATATATTTGTTTATTTGAAAAAAAAACTATTTACTAATGTAATCTAATCGGAAAACAAATAAATTATTCAATTTATTCTATTTTTTTACTGGCGTATTCGTATTTTGAATTTTTAGGCGTGGTTTATACACATATTTAGGTATATATTTATGAATATTTGTTTAATTTACAAAAAATGCTTACTTATGTATTTTTTACCGACATTTGTATATTTTCTTCTTTTTTATTTTTAAGTTTTTTTGTAAGTATATTGTTTTGTACATATTTGTAACCGCAGGGCTGTAGTACATTGTTTGAGTACTGCAGGGCTGTGGACTAGTTATGCACGCGCCCGATAGAGGATGTTAAGTATAGAAACCGCTTGCGACCGAGGTCGAACAGTTCTGTTTCACATCTCAAGCGATATTGTCTCGTCTGCGCACAGGCAACCAATCATCATATATATCAAACAATAATTGTTATAAATATAAAACTACAAAAGATTAAAGCAATCCAAAACATGGTCCTTCGTAGCCGGAGCTAACGAACAGATTCGAATAATGTAAATGAAGATTTGAATAATTGTAATCACATCTCAGCGAACATCAACATCAACGCGAGCACGCGACGCACAGAATTCAGCTGGTCAACATTCAACAAGCCAACGCCACATCGCGCATCGGTCGAGTGTACGAGTCGCTCAAGATTCTACTGGGCAGCTGGAATTCCACAACCATCGAAAAGGCGGGAATCCTGTGTGCACAACGGTCAAACGACATTGTTTCATATCAATCTATTCACATTGTTTAACCGTAAGTTAATACTTTATTCCAATTTTTTTCCTCTAACTAATTGATTGTATATTCGATCTGTTCAAAATGTCCGAAGAATATAAAAAACTTTGTAAAGATCGCGGTCATTTAAAAACACAAGTAACTTTATTTACTAAGCATGTAAATAGTTTAGACGAAAACGAATTAAATGATATTATAGTCAAAAACTTAACAAAACGATTAGATATTATTGAACAATTAATAATTCATTTTAATGAAATACAAAATGAAATTGATAATTTCGAAATCGAACAAGACAAGAATTTAGATGAACGCGAATCTTTTCAAAATTCATATTTTGCAATTGTGTCTAAAGCTAGTAACATAATCGAAAGATTCAATCAACAAACCGATACAAAAAGCAACAACTCAAATAACATAAGTGGCGTTGTAGCATCTACAACTCAAAGTCAATCGAAACGTATAAACAACGTAAAGTTACCGCGTATAGATTTACCAATCTTTGATGGTACGTTGACAAAATGGCGCGAGTATAAAGATAATTTTATTGCAATGGTACACAATAATATCGAATTATCTGAGTGTCAAAAACTTTGCTATCTGCGAGCGACGTTAAAGGGTGAACCTGCTAACATGTTACGACATTTAGACACAACCGATGCTAATTATAGTATTGCATGGGATAATTTATATAAAAGGTATGACAATAAACGAAAAATAATTAACAATCACGTTAATGCTATCTTAAATCTCCATGATATATCGAAAGAATCACACATTAAATTGCGCGAATTCATTGATAATTTAGAAACACATATGCAATGTTTAAAATCACTTGGGCAACAGGTTAAATATTGGGACGCATTTCTCATTCCTATCATTTTAAATAAATTAGATTTAAAAACTGCGCAGGAGTGGGAAAAACAGTTAAATTCAAATCTATTGTCAAATCAAGAAGTACCAACATATGAAACTTTTATTGAATTTTTACATAAACAATACGGTACGCTAGAAGCAATCGCTTCTAGAAAAAATACATTGTATGGCGACAAAAACGAACCAAAGCGCAATTTAGTAAAATCATACATTGTTGAAAGTAACACAACATCTAAAATTGCATGTACAAATTGTAAGGGTACACATTACATACAAAATTGTGAATCATTTTTAAAACTCGAACCAATAGCTAGATTTGAAAAAATTAAACTCTTAAAACTTTGCACTAATTGCTTAAGAAAGGGACACTTTGTCTCAAATTGTCAGTCCACTAACTGTAAATTATGTCATAAAAAACATCATACTACTTTACATTTAAATCTCAATAAACAAGAAAGTAATAAGAGTGGCACAAACTCATGTGCTAAAATACAAAAAAATGAAGGTGAAGTTAATGTCGAAAAAACAGATACCAGTAATCAGTTAAACAATAATGTCGGAAGTTATTCATCAGTTGTAGAAAATAATAATCAAACGTTATTAGCTACTATTCTAGTAAATGTAATCACACAAACAGGTGAAACAAAATCATTAAGATGTTTATTGGATTCAGCTTCTCAATCAAATTTTATTTCTGAACGCGCTTGCAAACTATTACGTTTAGATTTAATACCAACAAACATATCGTTGACTGGAATTAACCAAAGTATTTCTTATTTAAAAAATCGAGTCAAATTAACAATTGCATCAAGATGCAACAACTTTAAAGCACAAATAGATTGTTTCGTTTTACCAAAGGTAGCAAATTCTTTGCCAAATATAACAATACCTCTAAATACATTCAATATTCCACCTAATATAAAATTAGCGGATCCGTACTTTAATAAATCACAAGATATAGATTTATTATTGGGTGCAGAACTATTCTGGAGTATTTTATGCGTGGGTCAAATCAAAAATCAAAACGGTGTAATATTTCAAAAAACTAAATTCGGCTGGATCGTGTCCGGTCAAATAAATTCCGCATCACCACAACAAACGCGATCGTATCTCTCATTACACGCGTTAAACGAAGAAATACAAACCTTTTGGCGAATTGACGAATTTCAGACGAAAGAAAAAATTCTATCCCGCGAAGAAACTTATTGTGAAACACTATTCAAACAAACAACAACGCGAGATCCAGATGGTAAATTTATAGTACGCCTACCGATTAAATCAAATATTTCAGATCTAGGAAATTCCGTAGAAATTGCGAAAGATAGATTTTTGAAACTAGAAAAGGGATTTGAAAAAGATTCAAATAAGAAAAATGCCTATGTTGAATGTATAAATAATTATAAAACTCAAAACCATATGTCACAATCAAATAACTTAGATGAAAATTCATTCTTTTTACCGCATCACGCAGTTATTAAAGAATCAAGCGAAACAACTAAACTGCGGATCGTATTCGACGGTTCGTGTCAATTGAATTCGGGATTACCAATTAATCAGCTACAGTACGTAGGTCCAACAATTCAAGACGATCTTTTCTCGATAATTACACGATTTCGCACTCATAAGTACGTGCTAACCGGAGATATAACACAAATGTATCGTCAAATTTGGGTTCATAAAAACGATAGAAAATACCAAAAATTAATATGGCGCGATAATCCCACAGAATTGTTAAAATATTTCGAACTGAACACCGTCACATTCGGTATGGCAGCAGCACCATACCTCGCGATACGTTGTTTATTTGAACTAGCAAACATAAATGAAAGAAAGTATCCGATCGAATCCAAAATAATCAAATCCGATTTTTATGTCGATGACGTATTGACGGGAGCAAATTCAATTGAAAACTTAAAGATAATTAAACAAAATTTAATTAATATCTTGAAACAAGGCGAGTTTACATTAACCAAATTCAAAAGTAATGCATGTGAATTAAATGAGACAAACGTAGACACTCAAACTGTATTTTTATCGAATTGCATGAACAAAACTTTAGGAGTTTTGTGGGATCCTTCACAGGACGTGTTCTCGTTTTCTAACCCAATCAAAGCTGGATGCGTGCAAGTAACAAAACGTTCAATTTTATCAACTACAGCCAAACTGTTTGATCCCATCGGCTTACTTGCACCTACTATTGTAATAGCTAAATTAATCATTCAGGAAATTTGGCAACTAAAATTAAACTGGGATGAAACCATTCCACAAAATTTATATTCATGTTGGCTAAATTTTACAAGAGAGTTACAATCGGTAAGGGAAATAAGTATTCCGCGGTTTATTCTCAGTCCGTACGCAAGTGAAATCGAAATGCATGGGTTTGCCGATGCTTCTGAAAAGGCATATGGAGCTTGCATTTATCTAAAATCTATAAACAATAACGAAACAGTTGTAAGACTTCTTGCTGCTAAGTCACGCGTAGCACCGATTAAAAAAGTAACATTACCCAGACTCGAATTGTTAGCAGCTACATTATTGGCTGAATTAGCAACAAAATTTCTTAATATATTAAATTTAAACATCACACAGAAATTTTGGTGGACCGATTCACAAATAGTCTTATGTTGGTTAAATTCTAACCCCAATAAATGGTCGACATTTGTGTCGAATCGCGTAGCAAGTATTCAAAATATGACAAATGTAAACGAGTGGAATCATGTAAAATCAACGGAAAACCCAGCAGACATAGTATCTCGCGGCATGTTACCAACACAATTATCGAAGTCTAAACTATGGTGGACAGGGCCGGACTGGCTCAACGGAAATAATTCATATTCGATTACAAATAAAAATAATATACAAAATAATGATATTCCTGAACAAAGGAAGGCAGCGATACAGTCATACATAGTAATTAATCAAACTTCATTAATTAACGTTCAAAACTATTCAAATTTAACTCGAATTAAACGAACTTTAGCATGGTGTATAAGATTTATAAAAAACTGTCGTTTGAAAGGAAAGGAAAAAAGAAATTACAACGCGTTAACTAATAACGAATTAAATACCGCTCTAGTAAATTTAATAAGATTTGAACAAATTAATTCATTTCGCGAAGAATACAATGATTTATTACAAAATAAAGCAGTTAAAACTAGAAGCAAACTCATATCTTTTAATCCATTCTTAGACGAATATGGCTTGATACGAGTAGGTGGTAGACTTAAAGAATCAAATTTCACATTTGACAAACGTCATCCAATTTTATTACCCAAGTCGCATTTAACCAATTTGATAATTTCTAGCGAACATATTCGATTATTGCACGTAGGTTCAAACTCATTATTGAACGCAATTCGCGAAAAATTTTGGCCAATAAATGGCAGAAACATAGCAAAAAAAACGGTTAGAACATGTATCAAGTGCTGCAGATATAATGCACAACCACCCAATCCTATTATGGGCAATCTACCCAAGGCACGGGTCACACCCATGCCACCATTTCATACAGTTGGTGTCGATTACGCGGGACCTGTCACAATAAAGGATAGGCAAGGTCGTAATCCAAAACTTATCAAATGCTACATTTGTGTTTTCGTTTGTTTTTGTACTAAGGCCATACATCTAGAACTAGTAACTAGTCTTTCTACACAAGCTTTTATTGCATGTCTCAGGCGATTTGTGGCCAGGCGTGGTAAACCATTGCATATGCATAGTGACAACGGCACCAATTTTCAAGGTGCAAATGCAGAACTAATATTACTATATAAATGGCTCAACGCTAATAAAAATCAGATAACAGATAGCATTAATAGTGAGGGAATATCGTGGCATTTCAATCCGCCTTCGTCTCCACATTTCGGTGGATTGTGGGAAGCGGGAGTAAAAAGTACCAAATTTCATTTAAAAAGGGTTGTGGGTGACGCAAACGTAACTTTTGAGGAGTTGTACACGGTATTAGTTCAGATCGAATCTACATTAAATTCTCGTCCTTTAACCCCTATCACATCCGATCCGAACGATATGGAAGCCTTAACACCAGCACATTTTCTAATCGGCCGACCATACACAGCGTTGGTGGATCCCGACGTGCAAGACATTAAGTTGAATCGTTTAGACCGATTTCAATATTTGCAACGATTAAATCAACAATTTTGGCGTCGTTGGAGTGTAGAATATATTTCGCAATTACATCAGCGAAACAAATGGACAAAAAATGTGCCCAATGTAACAACAGGCTCCATGGTGTTAATTAAAGAGCCTAATTTACCTCCGGGCCAGTGGAAATTAGGATGTATTATCCAACTTCATGCTGGAAAAGACAATATAGTGCGAGTGGTCAGTGTAAAGTGTGCTAGTGGTATTCTAAAACGGCCAATCGTAAAATTATGTGTGTTACCAACTGAACTATAATGAACAACATATTACCAATGTTATTTGTATTTGTATTTTTTATCTTATTCTTTGCTTTGTTTGAAGGACTAACATCCTTCAAGGTGGCCGGCATGTTTTGTACATATTTGTAACCGCAGGGCTGTAGTACATTGTTTGAGTACTGCAGGGCTGTGGACTAGTTATGCACGCGCCCGATAGAGGATATTAAGTATAGAAACCGCTTGCGACCGAGGTCGAACAGTTCTGTTTCACATCTCAAGCGATATTGTCTCGTCTGCGCACAGGCAACCAATCATCATATATATCAAACAATAATTGTTATAAATATAAAACTACAAAAGATTAAAGCAATCCAAAACATATATATTATGTGTATATTTTTATAATTGACAAAAATATTTACTGATTAGAAAAAAGTAAATATATTATTATTTTTATTGGCATTTGTATATTTTCGTGCTTTTTTAAGTTCTGTGTATATTCGTATAAATATATGCGTATATAACTGATTCGTAAATTAATAAATATATTTTATTTTAAAATAAATCTATCTTCATTATTTTGTAAGGTTGTTAGCCACAACTATTTCACAAATCAACACATAAACAACAAGATTAGTTCTTAAAAGAAATTAATCTATGGTTGTTATTACTTACTTGAAAATTAAAAACAATGCACATTTTTTTTATTAGACAGTAAATAACTCGTTTATTAAAAAAAAAATGCACATAAATAACTTACACTATTGAAAAAAAAACAATTTTTTCGAAAACGATAATAAAAAATGAATGGTTCCATTTTAAAAATATACATTTTTGACTTATATTTTGAGAACCGCTGATACAAAATTTGAAAATCTATTTTCTGATACAAAATATGCATTTAACAAAACTTGTTTCCATGATAAACAATTTACAATAGGTAAAAGTAGCTACCCACCGTAATCACATTTTTTTGGCGGCGAGGTGGCCGCGGCTAGGTTAGGTTAGGTTAGGTGGCCGAGGCGAGATGTCCTAGACCAAACAGAAATTTGTTGTTCGTGTGGAGGTTTATAGTTTGAAAATTCTATTAGAAAATTATCTAAAAGTAAAATTTTATCTACAAGATTTAGTAATGATTTTATAGAAAAAGTTTTTTATTTAAATTTATGTTATAATAATAATATAATTTTTGCATAACATGTAGTAGAAACATCTTGTGTGGAAAAATTCCAAAAATATATTTGTCAAATGGTTTAAACTTTCCTGTTATACCTAATTGTCTGCAAAATTTAACTCCTTTAGAAGAAAGATTATGTGCATCTAGAATACCATTCATGCAAATTAGAAGTTTAGGATGTGAAAGACAATGTGGTTTACAAGGAAATGTAGTTAATGTTTCTTCAACAATTGATTCAACAATTTCAGTTTTACCACGTCAATTTAATGAAAGTTTAACGATACTAGTCAAATTAAAAAGAAAGCTATCGTTTGGCAGACATTATATGTTGGAAACAATTAGGCCTCACGCAGTATATGAAGGTTGCAGATAATTAATCAATTCGCCTTTATATGTTGCGGAAGGTATTATTATGAATGAGGCTTGGTTGTATAATAGACCTGTTAATCAAGAATTTGTAGTTGATCCTGAAGATGTAAATAATTTAATTCAGGATTTAAATTTAGAAGATGTACTTGAAGAAAGACACCTTGAAGAACCAATCAATCCAGATGGTGCGAAACCTTAGTCGACAACGACAACGAAGTCGAAAATATTGCTTAGGCGCCTGGAGAGGGTCAAATTCCAGTAGGTATATTATTTGATAAATATGCTGAAGAACTTTCGTTTCCCAGTATTTATTGCGGTGTACCTCGTAATATTACAGTAAATTTAACTTATAATAATATTGCAAAATCCTAGACAAGACGGTGTGACCGTAGAGCAGTTCGTGTTGATAAATTGTTATATTCTTATAAAAAGCAAGAACTTATTAAAATTGTTGGTGCTATTGGCATATGTTTAAGGAAAAAACGAGGAGGTCCTGCATAACTGCTGCTCCAGCTTTAGATACTAATTATATTTCAAATTTAGTACAATTTGACGATGACTATAAAATGTTAAAGGGTATAAGAAGTTCTTCAGCATATTGGGAAAACGAAAAAAAAAGGTAATGGCTATGGTAATGGCCTTTCAGATTTTAACGAAAAAGCAAAATTAATTCGTAAAGATCCGATTACATGTGCTCGATATTTTGACTACAGAATAAGATGCTTATTTGAATTATGAAATTTTAAAAATGGTCCTTTTGAAAAATATACAGTAAAAGATTACTATTATTGAATAGGATTTCAGTATCGCGGTTCACCACATGTACACGGATTATTATGGCTTAATAATGCTCCTAATTTAAATGAAAATTCTGTTGAAGAATGTCAATAATTTATTGATAAATTTATTTCATGTGACAGTAAAAATATAGATATTCAAGATATAATTTCTCTTCAGACACATAAGCATACCAAAACTTGCAAAATTAATAATTCAGAAATCTGTTGATTTAATATACCATTACCTACAATGAATCAGACACAAATACTCTCTCCTTTAATAAATGTAGCAAATAATGATATTATTAAATTTAAAATGATTTTAAAAGATTTAGAAGTATTTTTGTCTGATTCAAAAAATAAAAATATGACATGTAATGAAATGTTAAATAAATTGAATATCTCAGAAAATGAATATATACTAGCTATTAGACTTTCATTAAAAAGAACTAAAGTTTTTTTAAAACGATCAGTGGAAGATGTAATGATTAATGCTTATCAGCCTAAAATATTTAGTTTACATAAAGCTAATATGGATATTCAATTATATAAGTCAATTTATATAATAAATTATATTAATAAATCAAATCGTGGAATGTCAAAATTAATAAACGATACGATTGAAGAATTATGTAAACGTAATATATCTATTCGAAAAAAATTACAAGTTGTAGCAAAAAAATTCGTAAATGCTTCAGAAGTTTCGGCACAAGAAGCTGCTTATAATGTTCTATGTTTACCATTAAGCAATTACAGTAGAGCAAATAATTTATTAATATTTACACACATTAAAAAATCGATTTATTTAGGAAGTAAATTTATTCTGTCCTTTATACTACCGGGCATTAAGTAATTACATTTTTATATTTTTTCAGTTAGAGGCGAATTTTGAAAATTTATATCCTGATTCTATCTATTCTTCATTATATTCAAATTTGGAATTATTTTCCGATGCTATAATTAAAATCATTAACGAAGAAAAACAATTTTATACCAGAATATTTGTCAATTTATGAAAATGATACTTCAGATACTAGTAAGTTTATTTTAATAAAAATAATAAATTAAATGTTATTTTTATATTTTACTTATTTAGATACAAAATTTTTGGCAATTTTACATTTATTGACATATTCACTTCCATCAATAAGTGTAAGAAGAAATGCCTAGCAAAAAAGAACATGGCGACCTACGAGAATCGAAACACAGGAAGGATACGACGTGAAACATGTGAAAGTAAGATTTATTATTTAACTTTTATTGCAGTTTAAATATGTTTTAATTTTGGAAAAATATTTTAACAGTGCGCGTTTGAAAAGGTACTATGCATTTATTTTTCTTAATTTTTAGTGTGTTGCTGAAATCGAATCCTTTATATAAAATAAATTAGAGAAACTTAATGATTATTCAGTACCTTTCGAACCTATGTTGATTGTAGTAGGAAATTTTTTTAAGGAAATTGAAACCACTTATATACGCATTGATAACCATATGTATAAAGTGGAGTCCATCATAAAATATTTTGACATTTGTTTCAAATCTATACATGGATTGCATGCTTACTATGCTTCTGAATCGGAACAGTGCTGGCTACTAATTCAGAAAGCTCTATACAAAATTAGCACAGACTGGGACAAAAATTTTACAGGTGTTAATATTGTCCTCTCTAAAATATTAGAGATAATAAGTACGAAGAAGATTTATTAAATATTTTGTATTATTATTATTTAAAGCAAAGTTTACATTTTTGTATCGTAACTGTTTTTAAATTGAAAATAATTTATAAGTTTCAAAATGCCTTTACGTTACATTTGTAAAAATAATTTCAACATTTTCAACGACTTGATATTTCATTTTAAATACATTCACTCCTTGTCTACAAATAATATCCATCGATATAGAGAAGGTTCTTGTAAAGGAGATTTTCAGTCATAAAATTCTTTTTCAAAACATTTTAGAAAAGAGAACAATATTCTTGATACAGACATTGATAATATATTTAATAAAAATTTAAATGACACAAATAATTTTTATAAAAGTTTGGAAGAAAATCGGGTTGTTAAAAATATAAATGTTTTACAAAAAAGTTTTGAAGATATTCTGTATTCACAAATACTTATATTTATTGCGCGTTTATATGATAAGTCTATATTGCCTAGAAACTGTGTACAGTTTATAATAGATGAATTTGCTGATTTTTTAAATTCAAATGTAATTACTTATCTTTATGAAACTGTTACGGAAATATTTTAAAAATCTGGTGACACATGTCACACAGATATGGTAACTATAGAAAATTGTTTTTATCAATTAAAAAATTGCTTCAAAATTTTTTCTACGGAATACAAGCGGATACAATGTTTCAAAAAATCTGGTTTCTACTTTGATCCCGTCGAAACATATTGTTGGCAGTAAAATGGTTGTTCAAAATAGTGAAAATTTTAATGAAAATATCTTACACAGATCAATTCATAAAAAAATTCCATATATTTCTTTAAAAATTCTTTTGAGAAATATTTTAGAAATTCCAAATTCATTTGCAGAATTAACAAAAAATCAAAAATGTACTTAAAATAATGAAATTCATGTTTTTTCTGATAGTAATTTCTGGAACAAGAAAATAGAAAATATAGCTTGTGAAAAAATAATTTCTCCTATCTTTTTATATTATCATGAATTTGAATCGTGCAATCCACTTGGTTCACATGCAAAAACATACAAAATGGAAGCGGTTTATATATCTTTTCCATCTTTAAATTCTGAATTTCATGGATCTTTAAACAATATCTATCTTGCTAGGCTTTTTAATAACAACGTGAGAAAAGAAATTGGAAATGCTGCAATATTCCTCCAATAATTGATGAATTAAATTGATATATGTAATTTTTTTCTTTCTTGTAATATTCTAGGCCAAGCAATGTATTCAATTTTTGAAGTATACATACTTGAAGGTGGCCGGCTTATGTTAATGTCATATTTTATTGTAATTGTTGATGTCAGATATTATTATAATGTTACTGACTTCATGTTATTGAATTAAAATTATTTTTGTGCATGAGTGTACACGAACCAGAGACGCTGGCAGCCATTATGCTAGACAGCAGTATGGCAGTATGTAAAAAGCTCTCATAATGAATAAATGCGTGTTCAAACTAAACAGTGTTTATACAGCAAATCATTCAAACTCATACTATACAGTCCATTGCTAATCAAACAGCCAATTTAATTACTTTTATCGATAAAAAACGGAATATTTACACTTCTATATTCAAATCATGCGTCGTCATCTGAAAAATAGGGTACATTTCATGGTCGATGCTCGTGTCGGGAATAGATGATAATTTACCGGACTGATATTATTATGAATTTAAATTAATTTAATTACAATATGAACTTTTTTTTTAAATATTATTTGGGAAAAAAGTTCTAAAAATAATATTTTTGGTTTGCGTTTACAGAATCGGACCTTGTAATCGCATTTCACCGGAATCTAGTACTTCTTCGATAACACTACGGGATACGGGATACGAGGAAGAAGAACATATCGACGAGAAACAAAACTTTACACACATGTTAAAAAAATAAGAAAAAATGTTACATGTACTTCGGCGCCGGGGTAAAATTCTCTTCAACAAAGTTAGGCAACAAAAGAACATCCCAAATTCATACAATAATTTCAAAAATATTAAAAAAAAAACTAATTGGGGTTGGGAGTGTACATAGACTGACAATCCCGCAAGGTTAAAAATTATCAGAAAAAAGTAAAAAAAAATAATTGGCTATGGTAACATTAGGTGTAAATTAAGTGTAACACATCTGCTAAGACAAAAATTGGAATACCATTATTAGTTAGTCAAAATTAGTGAAAAAGGTAAACGATATCGTCTGCGCCACTGTTGGCTTAAGGTAGGTTCGGTTAGGTTTAGGTTGTTTAGTTATGTTATTATTTAATATAGGCGCTTATCTCATCGGCGCAAATGATAGGTATCCATCTCAGGCAAAATTTGAAAATTTGGGGGCCAACTAGGCCATGCGCATAATAGGCGATAACGAAAAGAACGGAAACAATGTTTTTCATTTTCATTCTGAACGAAAACATACTTTTTGCCGGTGTCAATCCCTGATTAAAATATGACACCCAGTATGGTAGTTGTCAAATTGAAAATTAAATTCTGAATTGAAATGTTAAGAGTACCGTCTGCCTTGTTGTCCAAAAAGCAATACATATTTTGCAGAAAAAAAAAAGTAAAAAATGCTAGCTTTTGGGCCTAAAAGTTACTCCCTGTTTACATAATACGATTTGCATGCGGCGAGCGTGTAGATCATAAACCGCGTTTATGCTATTAACATGTGACTTCTTCTATATCATACGTTTTTCAATTTAAAAATACTTTAATGTAATTTCGCCAATTTATGTGAGTATAATTTTTGTTTCAGGAGGTTGTAGACATGCAATTGCTTTTCTGATGTGGTTGCAAAAAAGAGCGCAGAACCGGCACCAACTTCTGTGGAATCATATTGGCGTAAACCAGCGTTGTCAAATATTTCACCTAAAAAATGTGTAACAACGAAAGATTTCGGAGCAGAAGATGATTCCGATATTTTTGCAAATGAAGTTTTTGAAACAATTTCAAAAAATAATACTTGCAGTGTGTTAAAGAAAGTAATTGTTTCATGTTTTTGTGCCAGTATGTTGGCAACAATACCAACTCAGTTGGTAATGTGCACACACACAAATCCTTGTAGTAGTGTCGTGTCCTTGGAGTTGTCAGTGAATGACGTATCGCTTGTTCTGTATAATAATATTACATTTAATAAGTTCATATAATAAATACAATATAATCAAACTTATTGGCTTATTACAATTAATAACCCCAACAGGTTATGGGCCCAGAGATATAGCCAATAAATAAAAACACAGTAAAAAAAAAAATAAAATCAAAATAAAACTTAAAAAAAAACTAAAATGGCGTCTAAAGCAACTGACGAACTAAATCATATTGAAAAATTAAAAGATAGTGATAATTTTCAAATGTGGAAATTTCAACTAGTGATTCTGCTGAAAGCTTACGAACTGTACGACGTAGTAAGCGGTGAAATATCTCAACCTGCCGACGAAACGTTGAGAGGTGCATGGATGAAAAAGGACGCACGTGGACAAAAAATACTCATTACAACAATTGAGAAAAACCAGTGATGCATATACTCAACTGTAAAACTTCAAGCGAAATGTTTAATAAATTATGTTCAATATACGAACAAAACAACGAACAACAAAAATGTTTACTTCTTCAGGAATTTTTTAATTATTCGTACGCAAAAGACTCAGATATGGCCATGCATATAAGTAGAATGGAAAGTATAGCCTTTAGGTTAAAAGGTCTAAAAAATGAAATCAGCGATACAATGTTGATATCTAAAATACTGGCCACGCTACCAGAAGAATATCGTCATTTTATAAGCGCATGGGAATCCACACAGCAGTCTGAAAAAACGCTAGAAAATCTCACAGCAAGACTACAGAATGAAGAAATGCAGAAAACATAAAGAAAAAGAAAATCCAGTAGCTTTTAAAACCGATGAAAGAAAATGCTTCAACTGTCAAATTTTGCAGAAATAAAAATAAAAATAAAAATCGAACAAGTTGCAGCATATGCAAAAAGAATAATCACACTGATAAAGACTGTTTCTTTCGTAAAAAAGACAACAGTGAAAATCGAGCTGAAGAGAGAAAACATGAAAACAAAAAAGTATCATTTCTAACGAATGCCTAAAATATAACAGAAGATGATTGGATAATCGACTCCGGGTCATCGTCCCACATGACAAACAACAAAAATTTGTTTACTGAAATTCAACCAATAAACAAATAAATTGCAGTAGCAAAAGAATCGGAATCAATGATGGCTCATGGAACAGGTACGATTGAATTCAAAAATTTAATACTTAAAAATGTCTTATATGTTCCAGAACTCAGTAAAAATTTATTATCTGTCAGTGCAATAACGGAAAATAATGGAAAAGTTAAGTTTGTAGACAATAAAACTCAAATAATGATCGAAAAGAATATCTTAATTGAAGGTTATCAAACAACAAATAAACTGTACGTTGTAAAATTTGAAAAAGAAGTGAATGAAGCTTTAGTTACAAACAAAGCTAATCCTGCTATTGAGTGGCATCGCAAATTAGTAGTTCAAAAGAAATGTTAATACTTAAAAAAATAATTTTTTTTTGTAATACTATAATTTTCAGTAGTTATTGTTTTCTATATTGTTGAAAAGTTTATTTTATAAATTTAATTTGGTAAACGACTTAAAATAATTAAGTTTAAATGTTTATTTAAAAAAAAAATATGTTAACACTAAAAAATATTTATTTATAACAAATTTTATATAACTATATATTTAGATTTGTAAAATAAACCATAAAAAATAATAAAATGTATTACATATGAAATTTTTTGTTAAATATTTATGAACAAAATAATTTAAATAATATGGTTGGCAGTACTGACCATAACAGCAATTAAGTTTAGTTCGTTGCAATGGACGAAAATCGTATAAATCGTATGTCGTGTAGAAAGAGAACTCTTTCATTTTCTGCGTACTAATGAGAGAGACCGTGAGACAGAGCGCGGTCGAGAACGCACAAACTTATAATAAACGTTATATAATGAAATTTATAAAATATATTTGTCAACCAAATAGAATGGTTTTGATCTTGCAACACGCATGTGTTGTATATCAGTTAAAATTAAAAGACGTTAAACAATCAACCGATACACCTGTGTCCAAATTCACTTGTGATTGTACATTCAATTTATCATATTCTAATGTTAGTACATTTTTATTATCGAAATACTTTTATCTCCTTTCCGATTGTTGCAAGTTGCATCATCTATAAGTAGAGTATTTGTCAATAAAATAGAATGATTCTTGATGCATCGTGTAAGCATACGATTTGTATTCCAATTGCACAACAAATGGATGGAAGAGTTTTTGTAACGTCTGAACTTCAACCATTTCTCGTCCCCGTTGGCATCTAGATTTTTACCGTTACCATTAATTTACAATCTTCTTCGTGTTGACTTAACAAATCTTCACGCCCAAAGGAATGGGAACAACGATTGCTTATTCGTGTACATTACGATAAAATCTGTTGCTTTTCTTAAAAATTTCATTAAGTTAAACAAAAAACTATTTCCAACACTTGTTGGATAATATTTATTTCTTGTTATTTAACTCATTTGGGTCATTAAAACCTATACAGAAGATAAATAATTTCCATCGGCTCGGATGTGAGCCGATGCATATGCAACCTGCAAGATATCTACTTCAGAAGGTTCATTTACTAAATAAGTATTAAATATTTTTAGTTTATATTTATATCCTTTTTGTGTAAATTGATTTATCTTTTAAACGATTATTGTTTAAATGTTGCCTATGAAGTAGAAGTAGAAGACGTTGGAAAGAGTGCTAGTGGAAGTGGTATTCAAGAAGAGTCAGAGGGTTATCTTGCCTCTTTCTTTTTTCTTGCCATTGAAACGAAGTAAGACAGCCGTAAAAAAGGATATATAACAACAGCAGCAGCAAGAAGTAAGTGGTACGGATATGTCCGTAAAAACCGAATTTAGATTCCTTGTATCAATAAATTATTACTTAATAAGTGTACCGCGAAATGATAAACACAGTTTTACTACTATAAAAAGAGTATGCTGTGAGTGTTATAATGCTTATCATAAATGCAGATGTTGATGTGCATTATGGCAAATTTCGATAACCATGATAATAGATCAAATCTAAATCCGAATATGGTATATTCGACAAATATTAATAATTATTGGATTTTTTAGGGTTATCGAAAACTCAGTCTTTGGGTTTTTTATGAAGTTATTTATTCATTTGATTTACTTCTTTTATATACTCAACGTTTCGTGCTAGCCTGAGCACTTCTTCAGGAGGCTGTTATTTTAACAAAATACATGAATTAACACATTGTATGTCATAAAAAATTATTATAAATTACAAATATTATATAAATATATAAGAACATTCACTTACGTTATAGCGAAGCTCAAATTCGTTAATATGAATAAACTAAAAATTAAAAACAGTTTTAATTATGTCGCAAATATACCTCAAATTGTCATGAAACGCACGTGCATAACCTGAAATTATTATTTTTGTTTATCATGAATGTGATTATAAAATAAAACAAAATAATACCTTGTGTGATTTTTAAAAACCACAACATTAGTGAAAACGAACAATATATATATATATAAATATTATTACTTGTAAATATATATGGCAAATTTTAAATTTTAGGATTTTTTCTATGATCCTAAAATTTAAAATTTAAAATTTGCCATATATATTTACTAGTAATAATATTTATATATATATATTGTTCGTTTTCACTAATGTTGTGGTTTTTAAAAATCACACAAGGTATTATTTTGTTTTATTTTATAATCACATTCATGATAAACAAAAATAATAATTTCAGGTTATGCACGTGCGTTTCATGACAATTTGAGGTATATTTGCGACATAATTAAAACTGTTTTTAATTTTTAGTTTATTCATATTAACGAATTTGAGCTTCGCTATAACGTAAGTGAATGTTCTTATATATTTATATAATTTTTGTAATTTATAATAATTTTTTATGACATACAATGTGTTAATTCATGTATTTTGTTAAAATAACAGCCTCCTGAAGAAGTGCTCAGGCTAGCACGAAACGTTGAGTATATAAAAGAAGTAAATCAAATGAATAAATAACTTCATAAAAAACCCAAAGACTGAGTTTTCGATAACCCTAAAAAATCCAATCATATCATTGCAGTCGATACCATCGAAACAACGATTAATAATTATGGTTTCAGTGAATCTAATTTTGTCTTATTTACTGAAGATGGTTTGACGCAATGTTCATTGTGTACTAAAGATTTGTATTCTAAATTAAAAGTTATTCGGCTAGAACAAGTCTCTGTATTAAATTTTAAATATTTCTATGTATAGGTTATATTATATAAAATTGTTGTTGTTGTAGCAGTAGTTGTAGTAGTAGTAGTAGGAATGGAAATTAAAGAAAATAAAAAAAAATCATATATATATATATATATATATATATATATATATATATATATATAATGGTGGTGGCCTTTGTTTTCTCATTGTTTGAATACAGCTGTAATTGCTTCATTTCGTTTTTATAAGTAGCTGCATCCTGAGGAAAAAAATTACACATTTAGATTTTCGTAGGAATGTTGCCCTAGCGCTTATAAAATGTGGATCACTAATGACTGGAAAACTAGGAGGCCCTACAGCAGGAATAATTAGTGATGTTCCATATGATGGTATCAATCATTTTCCCGTTGCTATTGCGCATTCAGATGCATTATTTGCAAAACAAATACTAGATTGAAGTGTAATAATAAGTGTGATAAACGACTACATAAAGTTTGATGTTTTGATAGTTATAATAATAAATAAGGAAAATAATTTTTGCACTTCGCATACGATGCATGATTGCCAATCAAAGTGTTATAGCTCGATTACGCACACACACACACACACACACACACACACACACACACACACACTCAAATAATTTGCGCATGCAAAATTGCGCAAAATAATTACTTTTTGGCTTATGCAAACTTCAAATTTTAGTTACACATACACACAACAATTTGCACAGGTCAGTTTGCGCAAATTACTTGAGCGTGTAAACGGGTTATTAAAAAACATAAAGGCACAACAATTAACAACGAAAAAAAATGTTTAATTTTTTTTTAATTAGAAATTCAACGTAGCTGCCGACAATGTTCGTAAATTCACGAAAAAACCTGAAAAAATGGATTTGCTAGAATTGTACTCGTTGTACAAACAGGCTACAGTTGGCAAGCGCTGATTTTTACAAAGAATCGGAGGGTATAACAGATCAAAACGCACTACGTGGACTGCACCTACTCCTAGAAGAACATGCACACACTTGGTGGAGCGTGATCAAGCATGGAGTCACAACCTGGGAAGAAGCAAAGAGATTACTCCAAGAAGAATACGCGCCAAAACTACCCAATTACCAGATCTATCAGCAAGTATTTGACAATCGGCAAGAAGAAGGTACACCAACGAGCTTTTTCATTTCACAGAAGAGAGCATTGTTAGCACAAGTAAAACCTCCAGACACCGATACAAAACAAATAGACCTAATTTATTGTTTGTTACGTTTGGAAATCAGAAAACAAATACCCAGGCATCAGGTAAATTCTTTCACGGAGTTAATTTCCAAAGCTCGAGATACTGAAGTAGTTCTAAGCGAAGAACGCAAACCCAAAATTCGGGAGGCTCCCATTTTAGGTGAAGGAAAACCTAGGAAACGATGCGAATATTGCCGAGCCGCTGGACATGATATCTGTCAAATATTATAACACAACGGTCGCCGAGCCGAGCCGAGCCGAGCGAGATCGAGCCAGCCCGAAGAAACCGCGGCAGGGCAGTTCGCAAGCAGCCGTAGAGACGTAACGACGCGCACATAATATATTCAATATTTATATTCATTAATCTATGTACTATAATTTCACATCTTATTTACTTATATATATCTTATATTATTTACTTAATAAACACAATATTATTTCAAACAAAGTACCGGGAGTGATTTGTTAACGTATTACCTACTAACGATAATCTACTAACGACAAATAATAGGTAACATTGGTGCCGAAACCCGGGAAAGGGAAAACGGATAGCGGATAAGAGTGGTAAAGAAACGTGAAATTATTATTGTGAACGTAACGTAGTGAATAAACAACGAAACAGTGAAGTTATTGTGCATAAGAACGCAGCAAAATGGATCTAAATCTACGAAAAACGTACAGAAAGCAGCTTACAACGTTAGTAAATCAAGCTGAAGACATTGTTAGACGCGAAGTGATCGATATTGATGAACTTCCAGTGTTAAGTGCGCGCATAAAAGCAGTTCAAAGAGAGTTAAATGCAATTAACGAAAAACTAGCATCGACTTTCAAAGAAGATGAACAAGAACGCGAATGTGAAAAAATAGTAGAATACAACGATAAAGCAGTTGAAGCGATAGCACGGCTAGATCAACGGTGGCGTAATCAAGCAGTAAGCGACAATGTTGAACCACAAGCGGTGCCGGCCGAGTTACCGACAGAGAATGCAGACAATGTAATCAACAACGAAGTAAAGTATACAGTAAGACTACCTAAAATATATATTAATAAATTTGACGGTGATATTGCGGCGTGGCCATCGTTTTGGGAACAATATTGTTCAGCAATACATGAAAATTGTAACTTAGATGATGCGACAAAATTTGCTTATTTAAAGTCATATTTAACGGGACGTGCAGCTTTAACAATAGCGGGTTTAACATCAAGTCAATTATCGTATAAAGATGCTGTCGAATTGTTGAAAAGTGAATATGCTAATACTGAACGTATAGTAGACACGTATATACAAAAATTGTTGTCAATAACGCCGGTAAAATTTGACAAAGACATTCCGAACTTACGTAAATTATATAATTCCGCTTTAACAATTACTAAATCGTTAACTACACTTGGAATCTCTTCAGAACAATACGGTCTTTTGGTAAAATCGATTATTTTCAAAGCATTACCATATAATATGCGCATTACATTCAATAAACAGAAGATAAAAGATGCTGTGTTAACTGATAGTGATACGGTTAGTGAATTAACACATACTAGTACGAGTGACAGTACGATAAACTATAATAAACAAATTATAGACTTATTGCAATTCATAAAAGTTGAATTAGATTCTGTTGAGCAAGCGCGTGGTGTTTATGAATGGGACAGTAAAGAAAAACATCGTAATCAAAATAGTAGTGATAAATCAAAGTTTACCGCAGCGGGATTGTTTATAAGCGCAAAAGACTATTGTTTATTTTGTCCGTCAAAATCACATTTAACGCGGGAGTGCGATTGTACATTGAGTATGAACGATAAAAAAGATATTCTAAAACGAAAGCGGCTTTGTTATCGGTGCATTAAGCCAAACCACAATTCTAGAATGTGTAAAACGAGAGACGTGATTTGTGCGAAATGTAGACGGCGTCACGCGACATCTATGTGCGATCCAACATATAATCGTAAATCAAACAACTCACATACTAGCAACAATGTACAAAATAAAACGGGTGATGATAAATCAGTAACTTTATTAACAAATGAACCAAAAAACAACGTGTATTTGCAAACTGCATGTGCTAATATTGTAACAAACAATACTCAAGACAAAGTATTAATACGTCTGATTATTGACGGAGGTAGCCAACTTAGCTTTATAAAAGAAAGCTTGTCGCGACAATTAGGATTGGCAATTATTGGTACACATAAGATTGCTATTCAATCATTTGGAAAAAGTACGCGTGCACCTGCTAGGTTATGTAATAGAGTCAAGATCAACCTAACGAGTCATTTTAACGATGAAATAATTGAAATTATCGCAGTAGAGGTACCAGAAATTTGCTTTGACTCACTTAAACCTCCATCTATGAAAGATCAACTTATTCAAGAATTCTCGAAGCAGTATAAATTAGCAGATACTAATTCAAAACAACAGCAACGTACAGTAAACGGTATTACGCTGCTAATTGGAGCCGATAATTATTGGAAGGTAATAACGGGAGAAACACAGCGATTGTCGGAAGAATTAACGGCAGTAAATTCCAAATTCGGTTGGACAATACACGGTGCAAGTTGGTTAAATGATTATTATAACTTCATGGTGAATGTCAATTCGGTAACAGTGATGAACGTGCAAACGGAATTTGAAGATATTGACATAAAAAACTTTTGGTCGTTAGAAACTATCGGTATTAATGCAAACGACAAGGTAACTGACAATTTTACAAGTGACTTTATAGAGAATAAAATAGTG
The DNA here is from genome assembly GCA_963966155.1 of Clivina fossor. Taxonomy (NCBI): domain Eukaryota; kingdom Metazoa; phylum Arthropoda; class Insecta; order Coleoptera; family Carabidae; genus Clivina; species Clivina fossor. The sequence continues at coordinate 2,923,567 of OZ014556.1, read as the reverse complement.
CTACGAACTGAGCGATATGAAGTAGCACTGCCGTGGAAAACCGAGCGAAAATTAGACTCTAATTACGCGGGAGCGGTAGTACGTGTTAATAGTTTAATAAAACGGTTACTTAGAAACGGTAAATTAAACGAATACGACTGCGCGATACGTGAATATATAAAGAGCAATTGTGCGGAAATAGTACTAGTTACAGCGAATAGCGCTAAAACGTATTATATGCCGCACCAACCGGTATATCGCGAAGACAAGAATACAACCAAAGTGAGAGTTGTATATGATGCTTCAGCTCACGCACCTGGATTCGAATCATTAAACGAACAGTTATATTCGGGTGAAAATTTAGTAGCAGATTTACTGAAGATATTGCTTAGTTTCAGATTTGGGTCAGTTGGTCTAATCGCAGATATTGAGAAAGCCTTTCTGCAGATATCCATTAACGAGAAGGACCGCGATGCACATCGGTTTCTGTGGTATGAAGAGCCAATTAAGGAAAACATTTCATCATCGTCTGAATTACCGCAATTAACAACATATCGGATGAAGCGTGTTACATTCGGCGTGACTTCAAGTCCATTCTTGTTGTCAGCAACTCTGAGAAAACATCTGTCCAATCAGCCTGAAAAGTTAAAAGAAACCGCAGAAATTCTAGCCAAGTCATTTTACGTTGATGATTTAATAGTTGCTGTCAGTTCAGTGGAACAAGCGAACGTAATATATGATCAATCCAAAGAAATTCTTCAGTCGGCCAACATGAACCTACGAAAATGGTTCTCAAATAATTCCGAAGTAAATAAACGGTTGAATCAAGAGGACGAAATATCAAGAAACGAAGAAAACAAGATTCTAGGCATTTTATGGAATAAAGTGACTGACGAACTATCTGTAAATTTATCGCATATAATTAACGATAAACAATGCAATTTTCCAACAAAACGAAACATTCTTCAAGCAGTAGCTCGAATATTCGATCCAATGGGAATGCTTGGACCCTATACCGTAAGAGCTAAGATATTATTACAATGTCTATGGAAAAAGGAACTAGATTGGGATTCAAACATACCAGACGAATGTAAAACTGAATGGATGAAATGGTGTGTAGAAAGTACAGCATTAACGAACTTTCGACTACCTAGAAGTGTTTTACATTGTAAAGAAAATGAAGTTGAGTTACATGTGTTTGCCGATGCCAGCCTACAAGCATATGGAGCTGTAGCATATCTAAAATGTTTGGTCACAAATAATTGCAATTTCTTAATCGCAAAAAATAGAGTAGCGCCAGTGACCAAAAAAGGACAAAAACAGCTGACATTGCCAAAATTGGAGCTAACTGCAGCATTATGTGCAGCCAGATTGCAAGCCTATATTTTGAAGAATTTAGCCTTAAATATTGAAACAATAACAATTTGGTCGGACTCAAAAATAACGCTATATTGGATTAAAGGTGATATAGCCAAACGAGAAATATACATACAAAATAGAGTCAACGAAATTAGGAAGTTAACGCAGGAAAAGTGGAGGTATTGTCCGAGTAAGGATAATCCGGCAGATTTATTGACAAGAGGTATATCCGCCAAGGCTCTCGTTGATTCAAAAATGTGGTTGAACGGGCCATCTTGGTTACGACAAAACAGTAGCGATTGGCCACCAGATGATATTAACGATGACAACGTAGAAACTACTAGAATACTTTTTACATTGAACGAGACACAAGAGATACGATCATCGATAATGGAACCAATTTTCGAAGTACACAAGTTTGGAAGGTTAGAAAAAATTGTAAGAGTAACAGCGTACATATCAAGATTCGTCAATAATATTAGTAAGACAAAGAAAAAGAAATTTGGACCATTAAACGTTGAAGAATTAATGAATGCCGAGAAGTACTGGATAAAATACACACAACGTTCCAGCTTTATCGAAGAAATATCGGCATTATCAAAGCAGAAAAGTATAAGTACACGATCGTCTATATTAACACTTAATCCATTCTTAGATAGCGATGGTATTCTAAGATTGGGAGGAACATTAGATGAAGCTCTTTTACCGTATGGGACAAAGCATCCAATCATACTACCGAAAAAATTGCCTTACACAACGAAGATTATTGCCAGAAGCCATGAAAGGGTTATGCACGCTGGTGTAAACGCTACTTTGAACGAAGTAAGAAAAAAGTATTGGATTCTACAAGGTAGACAACAAGTAAAGGTTGTATATAATAAATGTCTGAGATGCAAGCGTCTAAAAGGAAAATCAGGTAATGAACCATTTGCACCATTACCAAAAAACCGAATGCTTATAGCAAGTTCATTTAAATTTACCGGAATAGACTTTGCAGGGCCATTGTACGTTAAGTTAAATAACAACAGGGTAAAGGTCTATATTATGCTTATGACATGTGCCGTCATCAGGGCAGTTCATTTGGAACTTGTTCCGGACTTAACTGTAGAAAGCTGCATCAGGGGTTTACGAAGATTTATAGCACGAAGAGGAGTGCCAGCTGCTATTTATTCAGATAATGCCAAAACCTTTAAACGTACAGCGCAGGAAATTCACGAATTATCGAACTTACTGACAACAGAACCTGTTCAAGAATTAGCAAGGAAACACAGAATGGAATGGCATTTTATTGTAGAAAGAGCTGCCTGGTGGGGTGGTTTTTGGGAACGACTTGTAAAAGTAATAAAAGATGCCTTGAAACTTACGCTAGGAAGAATATACATCACTTACGATGAACTTCAAACAATTTTAACAGAAGTCGAAGCAACGGTTAATTCTCGACCACTTACGTATATCGATGAAGATCCATCAAACCTGTTAATTCTGTCTCCATCTCATTTTTTAATAGGAGAAAATGATCAAGGGTTTAGTGTTGATCTTACACTACCAGAAATAAAGCGAAACGAGATATTAAGGCAATGGAAAGAAAGAGAGAAGTTAGTCGCGAAATTTTGGAAGCGTTGGAGTACGGATTATTTACAACAATTACGCTCCGCTCACCATACGACTCACGTGAAGTCCAATACCTTAAAAGTTGGAGACGTGGCTTTGCTACAGGAACAGCATGTCCCCAGGCTGAACTGGAAATTGGTAAGAATTATTAGTGTGTTTCAGGGTCGTGATGGAAAAGTTAGGGCCTGTGAAATCCAAACCAGTACGGGAACCAGACTACGCAGACCAATTCAACTTCTCTACCCTCTAGAAGTTGACACTTCGCCGCCGGGGAGGATGTCAAATATTATAACACAACGGTCGCCGAGCCGAGCCGAGCCGAGCCGAGCGAGATCGAGCCAGCCCGAAGAAACCGCGGCAGGGCAGTTCGCAAGCAGCCGTAGAGACGTAACGACGCGCACATAATATATTCAATATTTATATTCATTAATCTATGTACTATAATTTCACATCTTATTTACTTATATATATCTTATATTATTTACTTAATAAACAAAATATTATTTCAAACAAAGTACCGGGAGTGATTTGTTAACGTATTACCTACTAACGATAATCTACTAACGACAAATAATAGGTAACAATATCAAAGTGTGCCGGAAAAAAGCAAAAGCGGAAAACACAGCACCAAACCAGCAGAACATACACTCAGAGGAGAAAAACATAAGATCTCCTACAAACGAGATTCGTTGCTATGGATGTAACAAAGTCGGAGTTTTCAGAAGGAATTGCTCCACTTGCAACAGTACAACCGTTTCCGGTATGGAATTTTGTGCGATAAAAACCAGTGAGCCCAGGCTATTAGTGCCTATTCAAATAAATGGTAGAAAAGGAGCTGCATTCCTAGATACAAGAGCAAAGACGAGTTTAGCCAACGTTAGTTTGTACCGAGTACTACAACAGCAGGGACACGCATTCAAGGAAACCCTCTTGCAAATCACCTTAGCGGACGGAAGTAGCAAGATTCAAACGGTAAAGACTACGGTAGCACCCATTCAATTAGAAGACCACACAATACATACAAACCTTCTTCATATCCCCAATAGCCCAAATGCAAAGACGTTGCTGGGAATGAATATTATTAGCGCCGCGAAATAAAGTAACTAATTTAAAAAAGCACGAAAAATATTGCGTCTTACTGTTTGACGAAGTGCATTTGTCAACACACTTGGAATTTGTGCCAAGTAAGAATACTGTGGAAGGGTTGGAAGATTTTGGGAGTGGAAAAAAAATGTTAAAATTGCAGATCACGCCACCGTTTTTATGATACGTGGTGTGACTACGAAATATAAGCAACCATTGTGTTACTATTTTTCCCAAACCTGCGTTAAGAAAAAAGAACTTTCGAGGATGATCAAGGAAGTAATTCGGGAAATTCGTAATGCAGGTTTAGAAGTAATAGCAACGGTATCTGACCAAGGTACAAACAATGTTGGTGCAATAATATTATTAATGGAAGAAACCAATATTAATTACGGACGGAAAGGTGTAGAAAAAAAAATGTGGGCTACGAAGTCGACGATAGAGAGGTAGTCCATATCTATGACGTACCACATTTGTTAAAGTGTGTGCGAAATACTTTGTAAAAACGACCAATGACGTTTATCCAAAATAATAAACTAAAAACTGCAAAGTAGCAGCACATTGTAGAATTTTATAAATACGACCAGGGCGCATCGGAAATGAGGTTACGTCCGAAATTAACAGACCAACATGTTTTGAAAGTGAATGAAAAAAAATGAAGGTCAGCGTTGCTGCGCAAGTTATGAGCCAGCGAGTTTCTGCCACAATGCGAAAATTAGCAGAATTATTGTGTGAGTATTATTGATTTTTTAGATTTATTTCTCTTCTAATATGTTTTTCTTTTTCATTACAGCATTATGCTCCACACCAAACAAGCCCAGTCCGATAAATCCATTAGCTTCAGAGACTGCCGATTTCTTGTTGCTAATGGATCAGCTTTTTGATAGTTGCAACGGCTCCAGTGTGTCTCCGAAGCAAGGAAAATACTTGCGAGTCGCATTGACAAGAAAATCACCACATGTTACTTTTTGGAATGAAACAATGCAAGTGTTGGATACTATTCGGACCGTATTTCCAGACGGCAGAACATCTAAGGTTCCCAGTATTTGTAACTGGGTTAGAAATTTACGACCCTTGATTTACCTGCGAGAAAAACTACTAAATTCGGAAATGAATTTTATTAGTTTACGGCAGGTAAATCAAGATCCGATTGAAAATTTCTTTGGGAACATTAGGAGCCACGGCGTTTTCAATACGAATCCGTCTTGTACATCATTTTTAGCTTCGTACAAGGCGTTACTAATTAATAATTTTTTATCGGTGCATTCAATAAACAGCAATTGCGAAATTGACGAAACAGACGGTGCCTTAACCTCGTTGCAATTTTTTTTCCAATATAATGAGGAATCGGTCGAGTTACAACCGGAAGAACCTTCGTTTGTTGACACAACCGTCGAAAATTCCGAAAGGACATTTGCGGATGAAGAGGCCGAGAAGTACGTGTCGGGATATGTCTTAAAAAAAATTAAAAGAAAACTTAAATGTTCAGCATGTGTAAGTAAATTAACAGGGACCAGGGACCCTAACAGCATTATTTCCGCAAGAGAATATGCTGAAGGCATTATGTACCACCCAAATGAACGGTTCATACATTTCTCCAATATAATTTTTAAAGAATTTCGTGAGAATATTTTTAAAATTATTAATAAACCTAATGTTTGTGAGGCACTAGAAAAAATTATATTACCAAAAATAATGAATTTTCATTTAACTTGTGTTAATCATAATATTAACATGATATTGAAAATATATTTACAGTTTATGATATTTTACTATTGCTGACAAATCAATTTAATTTTACGCGGGCGAAGCGAAAATGTGTACAATGATAAATTAAAAAAACAAGCTCGCACTTTATTTATAAAAAGACAAAAAAAATGAGTTTTTTTGTTTAATTTAAAGTTTTTCTTCATTTTGTTTAATTTTGAAACGGTTTTGTTTCTAGTTTATAAACTTTTATTTTTTGGTATGGCTAAATATTTTTTTGTAATTTCTCGTATTTTATGATATATAGTTTGATTCTGTAAATACGTGGCATATTTATGTCAAGACAGTTTTGTTTTGATCACGTATGTATGTTTTTTTTAATATATATATTAAGAAATAGGACTATAAATATTATTTTGTAATATATTTGTTTATTTTTGTAAGGTATATATTGTAATATGTATTTTCTTTAAATAAATTAATCAAATCTAATTTAATTTTTTTTTTAAGCAAAACACATCAGGCAGAATCTAAGAAAAGTATTAACAATATCTACTTTTGATATTGTTAATACTTTTCTTAGATTTTGCCATTTTTCATAGTACAGTTTTAAAAATAGGATATTGAAAAACGCACCACTAAAAATTTGTTTGGGCCGCAACAGCTTGAGCGCGCTGGTTGCATAGTGGCATTAGAGATACTATAGGAATCGTACACGAAACATAGAGGCAGCACTGCTGCCAAAGTTCGCGCTCTCTGGTAAGAAATTCTTGCATTAATTGGCCAAAATTTGTAAATAAAGTTTATAAGAAATGGAAAAATAATTAAATATGGCTTTCGGCCAGTAATAAATAATCGTATACAAGGCCAAAACGATTCAAAGGGTAAAAAATTATTTGAATCAGAGCATGTGTTAAATGTTGAGGAAACAAAATATTTAAATGGTCAAGTTTTTTTTTTCTTCAAAAAATCGATTTTTTGAAGAAAAAAAAACCCTACGTGCCCCTTAAGTGACCAAGTTTCTAAACTACAGCCTTTCAAAATTGCAACAGAAAGTTTTCCTGAGTCTTTAGCTGGAACACCTCTTTGCACAATGTTAAAAATCGAAAAAAAAAGCAAGATTGAGATTACAGCAGCTGAATCACTTGTAGAGCTAGTTCGGATGACTGAAAAACGTACTTTAGAAAACAAAGCTCGAAAAATTGTTATGGACATATTTATGCTTCAGTCAGAAAACAAAATATATACTCAAATAATAGTTATTGCAAGTAATTTAAATGATTTTTACCAGAATCAAGTATGCTGTGATATTGATGCAGCATTGAATATAAGCGTTCAAACTATCCATCAGTCAAAAAGTAGTGAGTGGTTTAAACAACGTATACTGCGAATACCTGCTAGTAACGGTCATAAGCTAAAAGGAAAACTCTTCAATATAGACAAAGTCATTACAAATTTGTTGGCACCTGAAAAAATTGAAACGTCTGCAATGGCTTACGAAAAGAAGACGGAAGACATTGCTCTTCAGGAGTATAAAAAACTAGTCGATCCGAGTTATGACATTATTAAAGTCGGGCTTATAATTAGTCTGAAACAACCTTGGCTAAGTTGCTCTCCTGATGCCATTTTGGTCTACGGACCAAATATTTGGCAAAAACGACTGATAGAAATTAAGTGCCCATATAAGTGTAAAAAAATACCAATATTTGATAGAGAATTATGGAAGCCTAACGTGCAATATTTAAAACTAGATGAAAATGGATTGCAATTACGTAAAACTCATTAAATTTATACTCAAATTCAGTTGCAGATGTATGTTACCAATATAGCATTTTGCGATTTATTTATTTACTCACCTCTAGGAAGTGTGCTAATAACAATTGCTCGAGATAATTTATTGTTAAACAGCATAGTTCCTCATCTCGAAAATTTTTATTTTAGTCATTACACCCAAAGATTACTTACTAAGTACACATAGGCGTTTAATAGTGAATATTTTTATAAGAATAAGTAGATAGATGACTTGATTTTTATTACTAAAATATCATATAGTTATGATTTTCATTTGTAATTTTCTAGTAAATGAATATTTTGTTAACAGAAACATTTAAATATAATAATCTAGCTAATTCATACAACAATTTGGCAAAATTTTACTTTAGAAAAAAGTATTTTATATATAATTGATTTCACATGCTTATAATTTTTTTTTTTTATATTATTATTATAATATAACATCTTTTTTAGTCATTAGTAGTTGATAATTTATTTTTGTTATATTTTATAATTTTATTTAATATATATTTTTTTAATATTATTAAAAAATTATGTTTGGACTGTGATTATTGAATAAATAATTGTATATAATTTTGTACTTATATAAAAGTTTTATTGAACCTGAACCTGAACCCAAAAAAAATAGGTTTTTAAACCTAAATAATATGTGATATTGAATCTGAAACTGAACCGAAATCAATATATTGAACCTGAATCCGAATCTGAACCTAAATAAATTCAGCTTCAGGTTCCGGAAATATATATGTTAATAATACTTAGTATTTATCTGCAAAATTGACTAATGAAAAATATTTTTAAAAATGTAATAAAAGTTGACTTTTAAATGTTTTATAATAAATAAATATAATACCAGAAGTATTTAAAATCGTTAACTGTAAAACCAAAAAATAATTATCAAATATTTAAATTAAGGGGTAAGGCCACTCTAAAATTTTCAAAAAATGCATTTATTAATTTATTAAATTATAGTTTAAACCTTTAGGAATAAGGGACAATTAATTTAAATGCCACGCGGAAGTATTTCAGAGGATAAAAAGGCCGCCCGCTAAACGACTACTTGCGGGCGCCGAGCGTATTTGTAACTTAAATGCCGCGCGGATGTATTTCAGAGGGGGAAAAGGCCGCGCGCTAAGCGACAGTTGCCACGCCGAACGTTGTCGAGCGGTATTCCCTGTCGCTCAAGTAAAAATTAACGCGGTGTTCTGTGACGGGAAATATGAGTAAGACTTTATGCCTGTCAAAAGGGGGCCGTTGACTTGGAGACGCCGGATTCAAACTTCGTCAGCACATCGGCTAAGAAATTAAAACTCGCACAAAAATTTTATGATGTTGAATCGGATCCATCTGTGAGTTACCGGATTCTGAACTTTCTTCCAGTGTTTACTGCAATTGCAAGTGTTTTGGTTTGCAAAATTTGCAAATCAAACATAACATTTACCGAATGTAGCCGGCGAGGACTGGGATTTAAGCTCATTATTTCGTGTGAAAAATGTGATTCGACTGAAATTCCAAATTGCCCACTTATCAATAAAGGATATGAAATAAATCGCAGAATTATAATGGCAATGCGATTACTAGGGATTGGTTTACATGGCATTCAAAAGTTTTGCGCATTCATGGATCTACCTCGCTCAGTATTTCATTCCTTTTATGATAAAGTTGTCAAAACAATTGGTGAAGCAACTGAAGCTGTGTGTAAAATAAGTACGAAAAACGTAGCAGAAGAAGAACAAAGCCAATCGTCTAAAAATAATTACGGATTTATTGCCTCGGGAGATGGATCGTGGAGAAAGCGCGGCTTTTCGTCATTGCTCGTCTTGGTAACGCTTATCGGTTGGCATACTGGAAAAGTTGTTGACATTTGTGTGAAATCGAAATATTGCAAATCGTGTGAATTTTGGAAGAAGAAAAGTGATACAGCAGAGTATGCAGAATGGGAACAATCACACGCAGAAAATTGTCAAGCGAATCACGAGGGAACCGCAGGCAAGATGGAATGCGACGCAGTTGTTAAAATGTTTCAACGGTCGGAGGATTTATATTCTGTAAAGTATTCACATTACGTAGGAGATGGCGATTCAAAGACATTTAAACAAATATTGGATGCCAAACCTTATGATGATTTGATTGTACAAAAAAAAATTTATTGATCACGTGCAAAAGCGGATGGGCACACGTCTACGCAATCTGAAAAAAACCACAAAGGGACTCGGAGGAAAAGGCAAACTGACAGCAAAACTTATTGACGAACTGGCTATTTATTATGGATTAGCAATCCGTCGAAATCCTGATTCTGTGGAGAAAATGCAAAACGATATTTGGGCTACACTATTTCATAAAATTTCCACCGACGAGAAGCCGCAACACGATAAATGTCCGCCTGGTGAAGATTCGTGGTGCTCATGGCAAAAATCTAAAGCCGACGGTTCTTTGGATGAATATAAACATAAACTTTCTCTTCTGCCACTAGTCTTTGATGCCATAAAACCGATTTACGAAGACCTCAGTAGAGATGACCTTCTGAATCGGTGTCTAGGTGGATTCACACAAAACAGTAACGAAAGCTTCAATTCTGTTGTGTGGACGCTGGCACCTAAGTCATCTTCGAGTGGCAAAGTAGTGATGGACGTTGCAGCTAATTTGGCCGTCTGCATATTCAACGACGGCTTACTTTGGATTATGAAAGTTATGCAACTTCTAGGTATTAAAATTGGGCAGAACTGCTACGACTTTGCGTCGAGGCTGATAACCGGCGCATCCACTACTCGGAGCGCGCGCTCACTGACGCTGCGAAAAAGGCTCGAATGGCGCAGAAATCTTCGAGAAAGGAGCAGGACGATGAAGAACTTCATCTGGAAGGACAATTTTATGGCGCAGGCATTGCAGATTAGAGGTAAATACAATATTTCTATGAAAAATACAACTCGAAACTTTAAACGCGTTTTACTCAAAATCAAATTATCAAAATCGGGCGAAAAGAAATCTGAAATACTAATTGATGGATCGTGCTGAATCTTTTTATTTCTTATTCTAGATAAAAAAATACTCAAAAACTACGGGAGCTTTTTTTTAAAAGTGCTTCATTCGTTTATTATGGTCGTTTTTATACAGAAATTTAGTCCCGAATAATGAACTTTTTTTTTCAAACGTGCACCATTTTGTTAAAAATCTAAATTTTCAAAATCCAGCCCGTAGTTTTTTAGAGTATACAACAGAGATGAAGAAAACATATCCCTTTTTGTTCCACGTCCATTGCTGTTCCCTGAATGTTTTCGCCCGATTTGCCCTACGCGCCGAGAAGAGTCGCCTTTTTTTTTAATTTCTGACGACAATTTTGAATATTTTCTTTAATAAAAATTATGAAATAAAGTTTAAAGAGCAATAAATGAAGATCCAAAAACAGTTCTTAAGCAGCACGTTTAGATTTCGTTAAAAAAAATCTAGAAAATGACCCTTTTTTCCTTGCCTAGAGTGGCCTTACCCCTTAATTAAAAAGTAATGAACAACAAACTATTTAAATAATGTAGTTTTTCAAAAAATTAAAATAAATAACAATTTGACAGAAATCATGTTTTTTATTTTAGATTTATTGCTTACAATTCACAATTTTTTTTTTTATTAAAACACATACGGCAAAAACAATTTCATCAATATGAGGTAGTAATGACACTGGCAGTTTGGAGAAAATATTAAAATTCCTGATTCTTTGATTGACTCGCTCGATGTGTATCCTCACTGAAGCAATATTATATGTTTCATCTACTTCTTCCGGCGTAAATTGATTTTTGTGACAAAACAGAGGCATCACGAAGACCGCATTTTTTTTCTCTACTTCAGTTTTTATCTGTGGGAAACCTTTATCAGCAAAAACAACATCCCGCTTCTCATAAAAGATGAAGTTATTAATATATCGCCTGAAAATTGGGAAAATAGTATAAAACATGCTATAAACATTGAAAATCAATATTTACAAACTAACAACATAATTAGTGAATTTGTCATTAATATGAAGGTCTTCAAATAGAAATTAAAATAATTAAATTAATAATTATTAAATTTGTTATGTTTATCATATTTCATATTTTATAACTATTCTTTATTTATATTTGTAATTATGCATATAGTCTCAAAGATGGCAGCACTGACTGGTATTTGGTGGAGAATGAGGGGACGAAAAGCGGTTGAGTGATAGCCATTATTAATTGTAGCCACGTTTATTTGTGTCATAATAAATATCAATTTTTCTACTGTAAATAAGGTTATTATTAATCCGAAAAGTATATAAAATCCTACATTGGTCCTTCGAGTTAACCGGATGAATATTGATGTATTCAACAAACAAAGCGAAGAAAGTTAAAAACATCAATAACAAAAAACATATCAGGTTAGAAAGGGCCGCGCCATCACGTATCAAGTAACAGCCCAGCCACACGAGGTGAGCAGCATAGCGCACGGTCCAGCCAACCACACGAAGTGAGCCGAATCGAGCACGAAGGCTTCCGAACCGGTCGTTTCTTGACAGTGTACAAGGTATTGTCAAACAAAAAACGTAAGTTTCCATTTTTTCCTATTTTTCTTTCCATTTTCTTATCAAAATAAATTCAACTGTATTAATATAGAAGAATTAAAAAAATTACGTATAACACGAGGTGGTTTTAAATCACAATTAACAAATTTCGAAAAGTATTTAAGTAATCTAAAGCAAGAAACCGTGGACGAAATTATTATTCAAAATATCATACAAAGATTAGAGAAACTCGAACAAACATTTGACAGTTTTAACGAAACACAAAATGAAATTGAATATCTAACTATGAACGACGAAAAGATTCATGATGTAGAATGTACTGAACGTGAAAAGTATCAGAATTCTTACTTCAATGTTATCAGCACTGCAAAGGTTTTTACTCAAAGTCATACAAATAAAGCTGATAGTGTAACATCTTCAAACCAATCACACACATCAGTTCGCTCTCAAAGTCCGCATTGTGCTGTAAATTATCAAAATTTACAAGCACCAATTGTACCTGAAAATGTTACATATCAAAATTACAGGCAGACTTCGGTAAAGTTGCCTTCAATAAGCTTGCCTAGTTTCGAAGGTTCATTCACAAAATGGCGACAGTTTTTTGATTCATTTAATACGGTTATTCACAATAATAACAACTTAGCAAAGTCGCAAAAACTTTCTTATTTAAAATCCGCTGTCACAGGTGAGCCATATGACTTAATATGTACACTTGAAACAACTAACGAAAATTACGAAATAGCAATAGACATTCTGAAAAAACGGTATGATAATACGGGAAGAATTATTACAACTCACATTCAAAATATATTAAGTATTCAGTCAGTCTCACGTGACTCTGCACCATCTATAAAGGAACTTGTCAATAAACTACAAACACATGTAAACTGTTTGCGTTCTTTAAAGCAACCGGTCGATCCGTGGAATGCCATTTTAGTTCCAATCATTACAGCGAAGCTAGATACACAAACCGAAAGGGAATGGGAAAGTAAACTAAATGCTAATCAAAATGCAAGCGATGAGATTCCTACATTAACTGATTTAATAGAATTTCTAACACATAAGTTAATCACATTAGAAACAATCACACAAAGGCGTAATGAAACGCGATCGCAGCCACATAAATCTACAATAAGATCATTCACAACAACTGAAACGAGGCAAACAACTTGCGCACATTGTGGTGAAGGTCATTTAATATATCGCTGTGAATCATTTTTGAAATTAAATAATCAAGAAAGAAATAAGACAATAAGAAACTTAAAACTGTGTATAAATTGCCTACGCAAAGGACATGTTGCTAATAACTGTCAATCAAATTCAACTTGTCGAAATTGTCATAGAAAACATCATACATTTTTACACTTTGACACCTAGCACAAATATTACAACCAATATTAAATCAACCACTACGAATTCTAATGAGGGTACTAAAAACGTTGGTAACAAGTCAAGTACTTTATGTTCAGTAGCAAACTTTAATTCTCAAGTACTACTTTCTACAGCCATTGTAAATGTATTCGATTCTAATAAACAAGTACACAAGGCACGAGTACTTTTAGATAGTGGATCACAATCAAATTTTATTTCGAAAACATTTTTAAAACAATTAAACCTAAATCCAAACCCAGTCAACATCAATGTCCAAAGTATAAGTAAAAACTTAATTAACATAAATCAAAGCATAGATTTGAATATTAAATCGTGTCATAACAACTTCGAAGAAAAATTAAAATGTCTTGTAGTATCACAAATAACATCAACCATACCAGCTATTTCATTTAATAGAAGGACTATCGAAATACCTTACAACATAAAATATAAATTAGCAGATCCTGCCTTTAATGAAGCTCGCGACATAGATTTATTAATAGGAGCAAATCTGTTTTGGTCTTTAATTTGTGTGGGACAAATAAGACAGCAATCAATTATCTTTCAAAAAACTAAATTAGGATGGGTAATATCAGGTCAAACATATAATGAAAATCATGTATCAAATTCAAACGAGCAATCTCAAATTTCATGTGTATCATTAGAAAATATTAACACAAATGTAAAGAAGTTTTGGCAATTTGATGAATTTGAATCTGAATGTAAGACAATATCTATTGATGATGCCTATTGTGAAAATCATTTCTTGCAAACCACAGAAAGAGCTAACGATGGCAAATTCATAGTCAAAATTCCGTTTAAATCAAATGTAAATCAACTTCATAATTCGCAAGAAATTGCAAGAGCAAGATTCTATCTTTTAGAAACGCGACTACAAAATAATGATTTTCTACGTAAAGAATATTCAAACTTTATCAACGAATATATAAGCTTGAATCATATGTCAAAGATTGATAACACCAAATTAAACCACGAAACAAATACATTTTATTTACCTCATCATTGTGTGTTTAAGGAATCCAGTGAGACTACAAAACTTCGAGTGGTCTTTGACGGATCAGCAAAAAATGAAGGTGGACTTTCCATCAATGATGTGCAATACTCAGGTCCAGTTTTGCAAAATGACATATTCTCCATTATTTGTCGGTTCAGATTACATAAATTTGTTTTCACAGCAGACATAGAAAAAATGTATCGGCAAATCTGGATACATCCCAGTGAACGCTGTTACCAAAGAATATTCTGGCGCAACAACACAAATGAAGATTTAGACATATACAAATTAAATACGGTTACATACGGCACAAAATCAGCTCCGTATCTAGCAGTCAGATGTCTTATAGAACTATCAAACAAGTGCAGTTCGACTCATCCAAGAGAATCACGTATTATCAAGGAAGAATTTTATGTTGATGATATTTTAACAGGCCATAATGATTTAAATGAATTAATCGAAATAAAAAACAATACTACTCAAATCTTAAATGCTGCAGGATTGAATTTACGCAAATTTAACAGCAATGCCTCTGAGCTATGTGATGAAAAAACAAAACATGTTGAAACATTAAGTATTTCTGATACAACTCATAAAACATTAGGAATATGTTGGAATCCTCGTAAAGATTTATTTTTTTATTCATTTAATGTTGACATAAACCAAAACGAAGTAACAAAACGCACGATACTATCTACAATAGCACAATTATACGATCCATTAGGATTATTGGGTCCAATCGTAGTTAATGCTAAACTAATCTTACAACATCTTTGGTCTCTAAATTTGAACTGGGATGAAGCAGTTCCAATGGACGTATATACAAAATGGATAAAATTTAGAGACAATATATCACATATTAACAAAATCAAGATACCTCGACATATATTAATAAACAATCCAAATAGAATAGAAGTCCATGTGTTTTCAGATGCATCAGAAAGAGCATATGGAAGCTGTTTGTATTTGAAATCCTACAATGAAAACAATGAAGTTGCAGTTAACCTGCTTGCAGCAAAATCTAGAATTGCACCTCTTAAAAGGCTTACAGTACCTCAACTAGAATTGAACGCTGCTGTGTTATCAGCTGAATTAACTCATAAATTCAAAACGATATTGCCAGTACATATATCTACTGAATATTATTGGTGCGACTCTCAAATTGTATTATGTTGGATAAAGTCTAATAAAACCAAAGAAACACAATATATTTCAAATCGTGTCTCAAAAATACAAAATTTAATAAATCAATCTAATTGGTTGTACATTCGCTCACATGAGAATCCAGCAGATATGATCTCAAGAGGAGTGTCTCCTGAAATATTAAGGAAGAAAAATCTGTGGTGGAAGGGACCTGATTTTCTACAATCAAATATTTCGAATTACGTAAATTTTAATGAAATAATAAACTCTACAGAAAATTTATCAGAAGAAGGAAACGTTATTCAGTCTTTAATTTCTAGTACCACAACTGAGTTTCCATTTAAAATATTCTCATCGTTAACAAATCTGTAAAATGTAACAGCTTATTGTTTACGCTTTATAAACAATTCACGAATTGAAAGATCTAAGCGTAATTATGGTGCACTATCAGTAAAGGAAATATCAGATGCATTTATGAAATTAATAAAAATTGTACAACAGTCGTTTGCCGATGAAATAGTATGTTTATCCAAGGGTACAAAAATTAGCTCTAAAAGTAAATTATTATGTTTCACACCGTTCTTAGATGAAGAAAATATTATTCGTGTAGGAGGTAGACTAGCACTCTCAGAATTTAACTATGATAAGAGACATCCAATTATATTACCAAATCATAATCACTTAACTGAATTAATACTTACAAACGAACATACAGCTTTGTTACACGCTGGTCCCAAGTTAGTTTTGAATAACGTTCGTGAGAAGTTTTGGCCTCTATCTGGTATGAACACAACCAAAAAGATAGTCAGAAATTGTCTAAAATGTGCAAAATTATTGGCAAAACCCGTGAATCCTATAATGGGCAGCTTGCCTTATGAGCGAACAATACCAATGTATCCATTTCATTCTACAGGAGTTGACTACTGTGGACCGTATCTAATTAAAGACGCAATTGGTAGGGGACGGAAAACATCAAAATGTTATATATGTTTGTTTATATGCTTTGCCACGAAGGCAGTACATCTGGAATTGGCAACAAACTTAACTACAGAAACATTTCTATTGTCACTAAAACGTTTTATTTCAAGAAGAGGTAAACCTCTCAAAATCTTTTCTGATAATGGCAAAAATTTCATTGGTGCAAAAAATGAGATTACTAAATTAGGCGATTTCTTAATTCAAAACAGCGATGAAATAATTAAGTTCAATACCGATATAGGCATTAATTGGCATTTTATTCCTCCCAGATCTCCAACATTCGGCGGACTTTGGGAAGCAGGAGTTAAAAATGTAAAAACCCATTTAAAAAGAATACTGTCAAATGTAATACTCACATATGAAGAGTTCTCTACTATATTAACACAGGTTGAATCAGTTCTGAATTCCAGACCACTAGTACCTTTAACGGCAGATCCAAACGATACAGAAGCACTCACTCCTGCTCACTTCCTCATAGGTCGTTCCTTTTCCAACTTACCTGATCCTAGCGTTAAAGACATACCAATGAATCGACTAAACAGATATCAGCTACTCAAACAATTAACTACTCATTTTTGGAACAAATGGTCCAAAGAATATATAAATCAACTACAACAACGTACCAAATGGAATTCGCAAACTGAGAAGATAAAGATGGGCACCTTAGTAATAATCAAGGACGACAACATTCCTGCTGCACAATGGCGTATTGGCAGAATCTTGGAACTGCATCCAGGCAAGGATGGCGTCACAAGAGTGGTAACACACCTTGTCGTGGTCGGGGGGCTCAGTACCCTAGTTTGGAGGGGAAGCTAAGTGTCCTACCGCAGGGTATTGCACCCTACGGGGAGTAGCGCCCCCGCGGTTACCCAGCTGGAAGCGTTGTGTGAACAGATGTCTCTTGGGTCTCTGTACCCATGCGTTCACCCACGTGTTAGCCGTGCGTGGAGACCCGTAAGCCGGAGAAGGGAATCCTGGTGGTTGAGGTGACAACACTCTGCGGGGTGGTTTGCGCCAACACACCACTTTGGCCCCGGATTCGGTGTAAACGGGCGGCTGCGGAATAACCCACCGTAGTCAACCGGCCGTTGTTTTGGGTGAGTTATCTGGGCATGGGGGTCACCCTATGGAAGCCGTAAGACTGATCTTGTGCCAGCGCGGTCACGAGACTGTCGAGCGGTGTACTACGGGTGTCAGTCGTGTTTGGGTCGCTATATCCCTTGGTTAGCCCTGGCGCAGCGCCAGTTTGTGGTGGCTGCGTCCCGTTTTGAGGCTCCATGGAGGGTGGGGGGCCAATGGGATGAAGCTTTCTTTATTTTATGGAGAACGAAAACTCCAATGCTCCGCGCGAGACAGAGGTGTCCCCCTCTATAAATATGGACGTGGACAGCGGTCATCCACAAGAAAGATCCGCTAAACGTCCCAGCGATACTGCTGGAATTGGCACTCCGCCAAGTAGGGCCGCCTACCCTGAGTTGTCTAACCCAGAAAAGAGGCAAAAATTTACTCAAGAGACGATGGGTTCTGTCCCTCGGTTCTTAGTAATTAAGAAAAATGACGGATCTGATTTTGCAAAGTCTAGCCCCTTTGTCATATATCGTGAAGTCTACGGGTATATTGGAGAAACTGCGTCAATTAGGAAGATATCTGGTGGTCTACTAGTTGAATGCAAGACGGACAAACAATCAATGAGGCTTCAAGAATGTCGCAGGATTGGTGGTGTCGACGTGATCGTCTCACCCCATGGATCACTTAACGTGGTCCGTGGAGTGGTCACTTGTCGTGATCTGCTTAATTGTTCCCTTGAAGAAATTTGTGAGGACTTGAAGTCACAGGGCGTTATTGACGCGAGGCGTATTACATCGCGAAGAGATGAGGTTGTTGTGAACACCTCATCCATTATCTTTACCTTTGCTCGGCAATCCTTGCCAGCTAAGATCAAGGCCGCTATGTACAGTCTACCTGTCAGGGCATATATTCCAAATCCTCTAAGGTGTTTCAAGTGTCAACTTTTCGGACATACGGCTTTACGGTGTACCCGTGAAGCTAGATGCGCATGTGGCAATCAGCCACATGACGGTGTAGCGTGTGGTCCTGCCAAATGTTTGAATTGTGGTGGTGAACATTTGGCACGCTCGCGAAAATGTCCTAAATACCTAGAGGAAATGGCCATCTCCGAATACCGGACCGTCAAAAGGTGCAGTTATTTTGAGGCACGTGATGCAGTTAAACGCACCATGCCTAGTCATATGACAGTGTCGTATGCACAGGCTGCGAAGACTGCACCCGAAGCTCAATCACGGCTAGTCGAAGATCTGGCAAAAATGCTGGTTCCTCAGTTGAGGAAAATGGTCCAGGAGATGATGCCCGACAGGCAGAATGTTACATATCAGCAAAAGTTACTTCTAATCCTCACATTGCGTCTACCTCGTCTACCTCCAATATACCTTTAGTTAAGGAAGTGCCAATTACGGCCGCATCAGACGGCCAATTCCGGGAGCCACGCGTGTCACTTTCCCGGGTGGCAAGCGGCTCCCAAATCACTTCGATCCCTAGTCAGGGATCGAAGGTTGATCCGATTCCATCTCTGGAATCGGATAGTTCTTCTATTGATGGCATCCAGTTATTGGATGCCAGAACGAAGAAGAAAAAGGGCTGGCAGAAAGGGGTTCCCCGGAAACCCCGCCCGAAGGATGACAGGAATAGTAATTAAGCTCTCTACAGTCGTTTTATTTAATTCCACCTTCATCAGTTATGCTAGTGCAGTGGAATTGTAATGGGCTAGTATCTCACCTTGGCGAGTTTAGACTGCTCCATGCTGACTTGCACCCGTTGTGCATTTGTTTGCAGGAGACACGTTTCACTCCAATTGAGATATTCCGTCTTCGTGGCTTCGACATTTTGCGCAATGACGTCCCGCGAGGGGGTCGGGCGCATGGGGGTGTTGCAATACTATTGGAACAGTCGGTTCCGCACCGTCACGTGATTCTGAATACAAGGTTGCAGGCCGTCGCGGCAACCATTCTCGCACCTATTCGAATCACAGTATGCAACATCTACCTCCCCGATGCCAATTGGGGAGTGAGTGATTTGGAGGAGCTGGTCCGTCAGTTGGAGCCCCCGTTTTTGTTGTTGGGCGATTTCAACGCCCACAACATGATGTGGGGTTCTGTCAATACTGACGCACGCGGACACCTCATTGAGACCTTCCTCGACCGGAACGATTTGGTCTTGCTAAATACCGGGCAGAACACGTTCATGAACTTTCGTTCAGGAACATTCTCCGCCATCGATTTATCGATGTGCTCTGCAACTTTGGCAGCTCGTTTCGGTTGGGAGGTGATCCCTGACCTGTACGGGTCGGATCATTTTCCCGTCTCAATCACTCTCCTAAATCGCGGCGTTAGTACCGCGACTTGTCGAAGCCCGAGGTGGCGACTCGACCGGGCTGACTGGTCGGAATTCGCTACAAGCCTCGCTCTTCCACCACCGAGCGCTGATATAAACGAAACTGTAGAGAGTTTAAATTCCTGTATTCTGGATGCAGCACACCAGAGCATCCCTTATCTTCATCGAGACCTCTCGGTCGTGTAGTTCCATGGTGGTCCTCTGACATCGCGGATGCGATCCGCGAGAAGAGGAGACTTCTTCGCATATACAGGCGACACCCTACCCTTGATGGATTCATATCCTTTAAAAGGGCTCGTGCACGAGTCCGTCGACTCGTGATTTAGGCCAAAAAGGATAGCTGGCGAGAGTATGTAACCTCCATACAGTCTGACACTCCTCCATCTGAGGTATGGAGAAAGGTGCGGACAATGGACGGTCATAGGAAGTTCAATCAGATTACTATGCTCCAGGTGAATGGCGTTGAGTATTTGGACGAAAGGTCGATCGCGAATGTCTTCGCAGGACACTTTGCGTCCGTTAGTAGCACGGACAACTACCCTGAGCAATTCATCGCTCAGAAGGATAGGTTGGAGGCTCCCTTGGACTTGCACACATTGGAGAGTCATGAGTACAATCTCCCGTTTTCTATGCGGGAGTTGGACCGTGCTCTCCAAGGATCGGGTGATGTGGCTGTCGGCCCTGACAACATTCCTTACGGAATGTTGCGTAACTTGCCCGATCGTGCCAAGGAGCGTCTCCTGGACGTATTTAACACACTGTGGCGGGATGGTGCCTATCCAGACCGTTGGCGTGAGGCAGTAGTTGTACCGTTGCTCAAACCTGGTAAGGACCGTGAGCTCCCCATTAGTTATCGGTCAATCTCGTTAACTTGCCATACGGCAAAGTTATATGAGAAGATGGTTAACGCCCGACTATCTTGGCACTTGGAGGCGCACGGTCTTATCGTTTCTTACCAGTGTGGTTCTCGTCGGGCACACTCGACGACCGACCTCTTGGTCTATTTAACCAACGCCATTCAAGTCAGTTTCATGCGCCGCAACCATCTTGTTGCTGTTTTCTTCGACATGGAGAAGGCGTTTGATATGACATGGAGACATGGTATTCTGCACAAGCTTGTTTCTTGGGGCATTCGTGGCCCAATGGCCCTGTTTGTGAAGAACTTCCTAAGTGACCGGTCCTTCTGTGTCCGGGTCGGAGGTGCATGCTCTGCTAGTTATCCACTGGATAATGGGGTCCCCCAAGGCTCCACGATCAGTGTGACTTTGTTCATGATTGCCATCAACGAAATCGCACGTCACGTTAAAGCGTCTGTTGGCAAGTGTCTTTATGTTGACGATCTTACTATTTTCACCTCGGCATCGACCGTTGCTTTATGTAAGCATCGGTTACAGGCGGCCATACGAGAGGTTAGTGAGGCGGCTACGTCTGTCGGTTTCCGCTTTTCGGCGGAGAAGTCGGTTGTCGTTGACTTCTGTCGACTTCGAAAACCGCACCGTCCACCGTCGCTCACCCTCTATGATGCACCCATTAGGGTTGTTAACGAGGTGAAGTATTTGGGAGTTACATTTGACAGAACGCTAACCTGGAACAGGCACATTGTGTCCGTTGTTGCGAAATGTCGCCAGTCGTTGAATGTCATGAAATGTCTTAGTCACATTGGTTGGGGGGCTGATAAAGAGTCCCTTTCACGAACCTATTCGGCTCTGGTTCTATCCAGAATCGATTACGGGTGTGTCGCCTATTGCACAGCGAAGAAGTCTTACTTGAAAAAACTGGATGTTGTCCACAACGCTGGAGTACGCCTCGTATCCGGGGCATTTCGCACCAGCCCGATCAACAGTTTATTTTGCGAGTCGGATCTCCCGTCGCTTTCGATTCGCCGGCATCGCCTCTGTGCGAATTACGTTGCAGGGATCTGGTGCAAACCATACCATTTCGTACATCCAGTGTTGTTCAACAATCGTGCAATCGAGGTCCAGTTTTTACGTAGACAGTCAAGTACACCACCATGTGGACTACATTTACGTAGATTGTTCGCCGCCATTCCGGATATGCCATCTTCTTGCTATCCGTCGTTGTATGCCGATCCTTCTCCATGGTCACCCGTGAGGTGTCAGTTTAACCTGCACCTGGCGGAGTGGAGAAAGGACTCGACTCCCTCTGCTCTCTATCTGAACTTGTTTAAACAGTTCATAGCAGACTTCAGTAATGCGTGTGTCATCTATACGGATGGGTCGAAGTCTGCTGGTGGCACAGGTTGTGCCTTTGTAGTAGACGAGACCCGTCATGTTGTCCCACTATCGCCCACGTGCTCCGTCTTTACAGCGGAGCTTACCGCCATTCACCGCGCTCTTGAGCACTGTCAAACTGCTCATGGTCCGGAGGCCATTCTTGTGTGCAGTGATTCGCTGTCTGCGATTACTGCGTTGCAGGATGGTTTCTCCGGCGACCCCGTCGTTCGCGTTATCCACGCTAGTCTCGCCAGTTTGGCCAGTGCCGGTATGGGAGTGACGGTGATGTGGATTCCCGGTCACGTGGGAATCCCCGGGAACGTTGCCGCTGATTTGGCTGCCAATGAAGCGGCATCCCTCCAATATGACGGGTCGGTTCCGGCACGTCTCGATGACATACGCTTGCTGATCTCCTCGAACTGCAATCGCTTGTGGCAAGAGGAGTGGGAGCAATGCAACGCCAATCTGCGTGCGATCAAGGGCCATGTGGAGAAGTGGGGGACTCCTGCGTCGCTGACGCGACGTGAACAGGTTGTCGTGACACGACTCCGCATTGGCCACACACGCTTGACACATAGTTTTCTTTTGCTCGGTGAACCGGCACCGATGTGTCAGAGGTGCAACTGTACTGTCACAGTTGCACACATTCTTTCAGCGTGTCCTGTCTATGTCGAGGCTCGTAGACGTCATCTTCCATCTGATGACATAGCTGTAGTACTCAGCAATTCACCTGCTGCTGTCACAGCTCTCCTCGCCTTTCTCCGGGAGGCGAGGTTATTTAGTTCCATCTAGCTGCGGAGATAGATGGCATTGTGTTCTTTTTGAGTCAACTCTCGTTGACTCGTGCCATTAGGCACTTTTTCGCAGAGATGCCGGGGTAATGGTGTGCGTAATTTCCCTTTGAGATTGCGGTCACCATTGGCACTGGCACTGCGCTGCGTTTGTACGCTTTATGTCTATAAAAGACAAGTTTTCGGCCGCCTAACACCACCACCATCAATGGCCATTATTATTATTATTATTATAATTATTAAAGATTTTTAATCTTTAAGCCTCGCAGGGCAAATGGCCTTTGCTGCCGCGCCCTTACGTCAGCCAAAAAAAAAAAAAAAATGTGCGAACAACACAGTGAAACGTGCAGTGAATCGTGTATGTGTCTTACCCGAAAAATTTCAATGCGATGTGTAGTATAACTATATAGGATTAACCATTAATCAGATGGCATTTTCTTTGATTTTTTGTTTAACTTAAATTTGTTTATGTAATTTTGAATTATATAATATTTACTATGCTAATTGTTCTATGTAATTATATGTTTCAAGCCTGTGTGGGCAATCTTACGTATAACTTTTCTTTATTTATATTTGTAATTATGCATATAGTCTCAAAGATGGCAGCACTGACTGGTATTTGGTGGAGAATGAGGGGACGAAAAGCGGTTGAGTGACAGCCATTATTAATTGTAGCCACGTTTATTTGTGTCATAATAAATATCAATTTTTCTACTGTAAATAAGGTTATTATTAATCCGAAAAGTATATAAAATCCTACACATATAATATATATTTTATAGTTACCAATGTTCTTTATATTGTATAATAAATTTATTTTTTAGATACATGTGTGTGTAAAAATTTAAATAAAATAATATATTTTTCCTGTTTAATAACGTAATGCCAACTTTCCGAGAAAAAAATTACTAAATTTTTTAAAAATTCATTGAGACTACATTATATATCCGATTTTGATCAAATTTTCAGAAAAGATTTCCCTAGTGCCCACATAAATTTTGTAATTTTAACAAATTACAGTGTTGCCAACTTTCCGAGAAAAAATTACATTCAAAATAAATACACAATCATGCCATTTACCAAATAGGGTGTGGCACAAACTTTTTCCAGTATCCCCAACATATAACAAAACACACACACACACACACATATATATATATATATATATATATATATATATATATATTTATTTATATATATATATATATATATATATATATTTGTTATCTTGTGAGTATATTAATTTTTATTTAATTTTTGTACATTAATTATACATCTATTTGTTATTTTGACAAATTTTGTTTCAATAAATATTTTATTATTAATGGCATTATATTTTTTATATTGATAATTAATATTTTGTATCAATCTTTTTATTTGACTTTTTAATGTTAAAACACTTTTTAAATACAAAAAATGAAAACAAACTTTCAAGATAATAAGATAATTCTTGTCTCAAGTATTCAAGAGTTTTGAAATATATATGTATGTAAAAATGCGAAATACGTCTCTGTAATTTTAAGCTTGTTTTTCTAAAAGTGTTGTAAATCGTCCCTTTTCTAATAGCATGCTGTAAAATAGCAACGAAGTCAATTCCAAATAATTTGAACAGCACTATACGGCCAGAGTCGAGTTACGGCCCACGGGTAGTTACGGTCAGAATGTAGTTACCTTCAACATTGAGTTACGAGCAGCAGTAAGAATGATTCAGTTTTAAGTTACATTTTGGATTCATATTTTATCGTTAAATTTATAAGTAATTATTTTGTATTATAGTTAGGAAAAATATCTGCAATATTTTTAGTTATCGCCAGTGCCGTATTAAATTTCTCCCCATTCGATAATATTTTGTTGGGACAATCATCGATGTCTACATTTACGTCTTCTGTATCCATACTTAGTGCAAATATCTTGAATCAAAGCAAGTTCTTGAAAATATGTCCAAATTATTATATTTTCTTATCATAAGAATATACTGTATGTTATGTTTATGTTTAAATAGCCAATTGCATATACATACAGTATGTATAAGTAGCCAATTGCGTATACATACTGTATGTATAAATAGCTACATCCTTTTTTTTTTAAATATGTTTTTGTTGTCAGTTGATGTATTACGGGAAAAATAAGAAAAACAATCCAAGCTACATAGTTTTTAATTTAGAAAAAGAAATACATCTGTTGCAAATATCCAACGTCATGCAAATACAGATATTAATTTTCGTGAAATAATTTAACCCTCAGTTTCATGTGGTTATAAATTTGCAACAAACAAATTTATATTATTTTCACTTATTAAGCGGCTGGTCATGGTGTAGCTTATCTGCTACTCACTATACACCATATGTATAATGCAATACTCCAGTCATAGATGGCGTTTGATGTGCAAAATTGAATGACAATTGAAATGTAAGTGCATGTCGAATTGACAGCTTGACAGCCGTGAAAGCGTGGGCAACAAGTACAAATGTTTCTACTGGAATTATTCAATTGATTGTCACAAAAGTGGTGCAAAGGGTGGTAAAGGTATGTGTATAAGCTCAGAATAAATAATTTACTAGTTTCACACATAATGCTGATTATATCAGCTGTTAAAATAATATGTTGCATATCTGCAACATCATGGTTATTGGCTAAAATATGAGCTATTGTGTTTGTAGATGTGGAATGCCCGAAGACCCTTGACTGATGCCGAACTTCTGGAGATTATAACTAATTTCGATGCAAGTGAAGATGAGTATGAAGGTTTCTCCGAAACTGATAGTATTGGTGACCCCGAGTATGTCGCAGTGGGGAGCTATGTTGAAGACGATGTTAGACAAAACGATGTCTGCTAATTTAGAAAATGTAGATGAAAGTGATACTGAGAAATCTGACACTGAGCGAGTACAGACGGAGAAAGGCAATATCCATCTTTCTACGTCTACATGCGTAACAAAGAAATTGGCAAAAAAGATTATGTGGAAAAAGCGTCATTTGATACTTGATAATAATGCAGTATCATTTAGAGGTACATCTAAACATTTCAAACTAATTGATGGAGTTAGAGACCCTGTACAAATGTTTTAGATATTTCTTTACTGATGAATTTTTGACAAAAATAGTTGAACAAAGCAATCAGTACAGCGTACAAAAGAATTATAACAAGCCGATAAATATGTCTGTACAAGAACTTATAAAATTTGTAGGTATATGTCTGCACATGTCTGTATTACCACGAACACGTTGTTATTGGAGACATGACATCGGTATACCAAATAGAGATACTATGACCATCAATCGGAAAGAAAACATTTAGCACCGCTTACCCAAATGTTTAACATGACAGAGGGTGATATAGAGTAACTAGCCACATTCATGGGTCATACATCTGAAGTACATAGAAAGGCCTTCAAGCTTCCGGATGATGTATACCAAACTGCAAAAATATCTAAATTAATACTACTTATGGAAAAAGGATCTGCTGGAAAAGACAAAGGTAAAACGTTTGATGAAATTGACATAACTAACAGCTTTCACCGTCCCCGGCAAGGGCCTCTATCAGTTCAAAGTCTTGCCATTCGGACTACACGCAGCACCAGCCACGTTTCAATCACTATTGGACTCTGTCATTGGCCCAGAATTAGAACCGTTTGCATTCGCCTACTTGGACGACATTGTTATAGCAAGTACCACGCTGGAGGAGCACAATTGTCATCTGCGAGAAGTTTTTACGCGACTCAAAGCAGCGAATCTGCAAATAAACCCAGATAAATGCCAGTTCGGACTCAGAAAAATTAAATACCTGGGACACGTCGTCACCGAGAAGGGTATACAGGCTGATCCGGATAAAGTGGAAGCTATTACCAAGATGGCACCTCCAACCAACGTACGTGAACTACGACAGCTCCTCGGCGCCGCTTCCTGGTACCGTCGCTTCATCAATCAATTCTCCATGGTAGTGGCACCACTCACAACACTGCTCCGTAAGAAGCAACCTTGGAGATTGGGTCCACAGCAAGATGCAGCATACCACCAACTCCAACTCGCTCTAACCACAGCACCAGCTCTCGCCTGTCCAGACTTCAGCAAACCATTTATCTTACAGACAGACGCTTCAGACACCGGCATAGGAGCAGCACTGGTACAGGGTAGTATCGAACAGCCAACGGCAATTGCATACATAAGCCTCACGCTGACAACTACTGAAAAAAACAAGCACAGTGACAACCGAGCAAGAAGAAGAAAAATATTAATTTCATCTTAATAAAGCACGGTTGACTTGTGTTATATAGCATTACAATGGGTGATAAAGAAGAAAAGCCAGGAGGTAGTCAATCCACAGCTAGTGAGACCTCAAACTCTCCACTGATTGATTACAAGGCCATAGGTAAGATTGAGTATGATCGCTGTAGAGAACTCTTTGTTGGCCAATTTCCCACTGATTATGCCGAAATAGCGAATGAAGGATTCTATTAACTGGTCCCAGCAAAAGCAAAGGACAAGTTATCTGCAATTTCTGGCACTTTAGCATACTCAGGGTTTGCTCCCCAAGAGATACTGATACAATTTTTACTTAAGAGCAAAGCTGCTAAACCTGATCAAGGTCACTGGTCCATAATAGATCCCAAAGGGGAGCTGTTATGGGAAATCACTAAAGCCTCAGATGTGAAGCAAGACTTGTTAATTTTTGTCCTCATATTTGCCACCAGGGGCACAAAGCTGAAGAAAATTAAGAATAAGATAGATGCACAGTGGGTTGATGTTCTGACCTATAAGGCCAATCAGTATGGCATTGCAGATGATATCAGTGCTAAAGATCTGAAACGGACCACAATAACTATTGCCAGATTGGCTGCAAGCCTACCACATTCGGTCTGCTGGCTCCATCATATCAAAGTAGCCAGATCATACATCAATGTTTCTCTGATCAATAAGGGGCTCGACCCAAAGATTCCAGATGGCCTTCTGTGCAATTCAATCTGCCCACTGTTGCCACAGGACTTGGGGAGGGATAGTACTTGCTTGAGGAATTATGCCTATCTGTTCTCCTTCTTCACTGATAGAGTAATAAACAAGAAGAAGTATGAGAAAGGAAACTTTGCCGACACACTATCAGAAGTGGAGAAATTTGCAGATGCTGCCATGAACTCACCCTTTTTTGCTGAGGAAGTTAGGATGATGTTTATGAAACTATTTGGCATAACCAATGATAATGGTCAAATAAAAACTGGTTTTAGGTCCAGCTTTGAGACACTAGGGTCATTTTGGAAGTTGGTGATCTGCTAGGAATGTAGATGAAGCTCTTAATAGGGTTGCTGTTGCTGCTAGTAAGCTTGATTTGCCCTCCAAGCCCTCATCTGCAAGATCTAAGGATGGGTATGAATCACCAACAGATGATGAGACTGATGGAGGAACCCGTGAGGAAAAAAAGCCAACACATGCAGCTGCAAGCTCAGGGGCTGTTAGTTCATTAGGTGCAAAAGCTAAACCTCAACAACAGACCAAGGATAAGAAGAAGGGTAGAGCAGGGGTTGGAAAATCATCAAAACCAACTTTTTCTTATGATGCTGAGAAAAAAGTTGTCAAATTTGACCACTCTGATAGATACAAAGACATTAATACCATTACTAAAGATATCAAACCACTGATCACTGCCAATGATAAGGTGAATGCAGTGTTGTCATTCATATATAACAACTTTGATAATGCTACCAACTCAGAACTAGTCTATGAGAAAGCTAGAGAGTGCATAAAAGATATAAGAAAGAATGTATCATCAGATAGTGTATTCCATTCCAAGGTTCTTTTGGCCATAATTGAAAACATAGAGAGTGCAGCGAAAGGACCCTGGTTCGATCCCAGGTTGAGGCGATAAGATTTTTTCATTTTCAGATTATTCCTTTATGATTGTATTTGAGTATTAACTGTATTTAAATGATATATCTATCAACTAACCAGATTAATGAATTATATATGATTGCACTATTGCACGAACCAACACCTTTCATAAGTATAGTTCTTATATGTATTTAGACATTAAAAATTAATGATATTGCGTATTTGTTGACTATGAAAAATTATGAATAGAATGTGTACTGAAAATGATTAGGTTTCATTCGCTCGATCTGTAATGGTCTTGATAGCTCAGTGGTAGAGCATTCGCCCGGCAAGCGAAAGGACCCTGGTTCGATCCCAGGTTGAGGCGATAAGATTTTTTCATTTTCAAATTATTCCTTTATGATTGTATTTGAGTATTAACTGTATTTAAATGATATATCTATCAACTAACCAGATTAATGAATTATATATGATTGCACTATTGCACGAACCAACACCTTTCATAAGTATAGTTCTTATATGTATTTAGACATTAAAAATTAATGATATTGCGTATTTGTTGACTATGAAAAATTATGAATAGAATGTGTACTGAAAATGATTAGGTTTCATTCGCTCGATCTGTAATGGTCTTGATAGCTCAGTGGTAGAGCATTCGCCCGGCAAGCGAAAGGACCCTGGTTCGATCCCAGGTTGAGGCGATAAGATTTTTTCATTTTCAGATTATTCCTTTATGATTGTATTTGAGTATTAACTATATATATATATATTGTAACAATTTTTTATTGTTACAATTTGGTTAAATAATTGCAAGTTCAAATTTCGCGCAAAACTATTTTTTTGGCTATGACGTCAGGTCACGAGCGTTCGCTAGCTTGCCGGAAACTATGCATGAACAAGTCATTCTGGTTCTGACGACGGTCGTGTTGACATCAATATGTAAGTTCGAATTTAATATCTTGTTTTATTTTCGTCATCCGTTATTAATTTCGGTTTATTTTGATGATATATGATTTAATAATGTTCGTGTTAGTGATCGAGATTAATATTTTCGTTTTATTTGAGTTAATTTCGTAATTTTGAGAGTGTTGAATTTGTTGATGAAAAACGTGCTTTCTGCTATCGTTGTTGACACAGCCAAGGTCCGGGCCAGAATCATGTGATGTTTGTGATCCTATTCTTCGACTCGAGTCATTTTTCCTTCCGTCTTTACTTCCTGTTAAAATTCCTATTTTTTGTATAATTTTTTTGTTGTTTGAAAATTCTGTGCTGTGTGTGACGTCATTCCTTTTTGTGTGAAAGAGCTTGTGGTCGAACTTCGCTTTTGGCGCAACGCTAGTTGAGATCTCGCTATTTCTTATTAATTTGTATTTATTGTAGTTGATGTTCGAGTATTTAGATTGTTGAAGCCAGCTTTCTTGTTGTCGATTTTTTTTTGCTGTTGGCTTCAATCTAAAAAAATTAATAAGATTCTGCGAAGTTCGAGTTGGAGAATTCCGTGGTAGCATTTTCACACAATAAGAGCAAATGTAAGTAGCATTGGTTTTTGTAACGATTTTTGTATTTATTTGATATCTGCCCTAATGTTAAATTATATTTGGTAATTATTTATTGTTTGATATTGATGAAATTATTAACATTTTGGTATTTAAATTGTATTAATTATTCTGCTCAATTTGTTTTATTTGCGATTTACTATTGTTTCAATTATTGTAATTTTTTTTGTATTTGAATTGTACTAAGATTTTTGCTAAATATTTTAAATAGTTTGTGTATGACATTCTCGCTTAGTTACATTATTATTCTGTTCAAGTTAGAAAACATTGTAAGCTCACGAGCAGTGATTTTATTGGGCAACTTAATTTATATCTTGTGTAAAATTTTGTCAGTCGTAGCAAGGATACTGTTGTTTGTATATGATTTTTCAGGGTTGGTGTAGTTGTTGCTGGAGGATTCAGTTTAGGGCTGTGTCGTTTGGTCGTCGTCTCCAGGTGGAACCAGCCTCAGTCAGTTAAGACAAAGTACGCTGATAAAAATCGATCTATCCGAAACACGGCTCAGGAAAATCGTTCCAGTTCCAAATATTAGGTGACTGGATCACTGAGGATTTAAATCGCTCGTGTCACGAAAATCAGCCCGACCACTTGAGCTTATATTTGTCGTCCACTTGAGCTTATCTTTGTCGTCCACGAGCTGTACCAACTCACAGTCCTGGCTGGATGCCTTCAGCCTTCTACTCCAACAAGAAGAGGACTTAGCTAGGACCTTGCTCGGTAACTTCCATAAGCGTAAGATCTATCAATCATATCTTTGTTGCCCAAAAATCAATTAAACAATTTGTAGTCAATATAATAATTTAAAACTCTGTGAGAAAAATTACTAAACTAAATAAAATTTATTTAAATTCAATTCTGCTGCATCAAATTGAGTTTCATTTCAAAAAAAAAAAAAAAATATAAATACATAATAAATAATTCCATAAACAAAACTGAAACCATTATCCAATAAATTTGTGTTTCCTTGTGTAATTGTCCAAACCTTTGGCCTTCGAGTTTCTGCGATACTTGTAAATTTTTTATATCTCAGTGGCGCCTCTGAAACCCACCCCTATTGCCTACCAAACCAACTGTAGCCGGAGCCGTATGGCGGATTCAGGTAGGAGCCAAAAATAAAATAAAATAAATAATAAATAAAATAATACTCAGAAAAACGTCATACATATTTGGCGCCTCCCAACTTGGGGCTTTTGTTGATTTTTTTGATTAGCGTCTTTTGTAATTGATATTTGATATTTTATTTTGGTTATACTTAATCGTGACATACAATTATTCATTAGGTGTGGTAAAAAATCCTATCATTCCTTCCTTAGATTGGTTAATGGTTTTGTTTTGAGTTGTATTGCTTGTAAAAATCAGTGCTACTAATTATTCAGTATAGTTGTTATTTATTATTCGATTTTAGTGTATAAGAAAATTATTGTTATATTCTGTTGTAAAACCATTGCTACACACCGTATATTTTCTTGTATTAATATTATATTTTTCTGTTATTATGGCCAATTTACCGTTCTGTCTTGAGCATCTTTCTGATGAGGAAATTATATATGAATTGTCTATCCGGAATGCTGATAACACTGGTACGATCGCAGATTTGAGGACAGTCTTGACGGGGTTATTGCAGTTGGAGTTGGAGGGTGCCTCGCTTGTTCAAACCGCTTTATGTTTGCCTGCTGAATTGGATGCACGGTGCTGTAAATCTAAGTTGCATGATCTTTTGGGTATGATACACACTTTTGCTTTATCCAACCTCCCTCTGACGGTTTAGCGACGCTGTTCATTCGTTATAATTTTAAAACTATCGCGTGCGTAATATTCAGTATAATTTTGTCGAGAGAATTTAGAGATTTTAATTTTTGAACTTAACTGACTCTCTTTCATTCTCAGCATTCCTCTCATCATTTTTCTCATCATTCCTCTCACCCTCTCTCCTCATATCCCTCTCTTGCTCTCTCTCTCTGTTTCCGTTCTCGCAACTCACTATTATCGTAGTGATATTATTCGGGCGTGAATTATTGCATTTATCGTTTAGCTCTCTCGTGTCGTATTTTTTTGTCATAGTAGCGCGAGTAACCGTTTTGTGCAATCTCTCTGTCGTTCCTCTCTCGTCGTAAGTTAATTTTGTTGGCGAAAATTACCGTATTTTCGTTTAGCGCTCTCTCGCGGTTCGGTTGATTATTTTTGTGAGAGTTAGCGTGATCTTCGCGTATTGTTTGAACGAGTTTTCGCTCTGCGTAGTAGCCCTCGGCTTGTTTGTTGCAGTGATGGCGAAAATTATCGTTCTCTTCGTACCGGCGTTCTAGTATTCGGGCTTTTTGAGAGCCACTCTTCGTATTTTTTTGATTGTTGTACCGCGTGTAAATCTCGGGGCTATGTGCCATGTCTCGCGGGCGACGATAGTGTTGATTCTTCGGTTAGTTGTTGATTGTTGCAGCGCGTGTAAATCTCAGGGCTATGTGCCATGTCTCGCGTGCGACGATAGTTGTATTGGAACGCGTACGAATTTTATTTTGATTCTTCGGTTAGTTTGTTGATTGTTTCCGTACGTGTAATTCAAGATGAAAGACTCTATGTATCGTACGGTGACGATATGTTGTACTACGACGCTTACGAATTTTTTGTTTTTATGAGGAAAAAGGGGAGTGTAACAATTTTTTATTGTTACAATTTGGTTAAATAATTGCAAGTTCAAATTTCGCGCAAAACTATTTTTTTGGCTATGACGTCAGGTCACGAGCGTTCGCTAGCTTGCCGGAAACTATGCATGAACAAGTCATTCTGGTTCTGACGACGGTCGTGTTGACATCAATATGTAAGTTCGAATTTAATATCTTGTTTTATTTTCGTCATCCGTTATTAATTTCGGTTTATTTTGATGATATATGATTTAATAATGTTCGTGTTAGTGATCGAGATTAATATTTTCGTTTTATTTGAGTTAATTTCGTAATTTTGAGAGTGTTGAATTTGTTGATGAAAAACGTGCTTTCTGCTATCGTTGTTGACACAGCCAAGGTCCGGGCCAGAATCATGTGATGTTTGTGATCCTATTCTTCGACTCGAGTCATTTTTCCTTCCGTCTTTACTTCCTGTTAAAATTCCTATTTTTTGTATAATTTTTTTGTTGTTTGAAAATTCTGTGCTGTGTGTGACGTCATTCCTTTTTGTGTGAAAGAGCTTGTGGTCGAACTTCGCTTTTGGCGCAACGCTAGTTGAGATCTCGCTATTTCTTATTAATTTGTATTTATTGTAGTTGATGTTCGAGTATTTAGATTGTTGAAGCCAGCTTTCTTGTTGTCGATTTTTTTGCTGTTGGCTTCAATCTAAAAAAATTAATAAGATTCTGCGAAGTTCGAGTTGGAGAATTCCGTGGTAGCATTTTCACACAATAAGAGCAAATGTAAGTAGCATTGGTTTTTGTAACGATTTTTGTATTTATTTGATATCTGCCCTAATGTTAAATTATATTTGGTAATTATTTATTGTTTGATATTGATGAAATTATTAACATTTTGGTATTTAAATTGTATTAATTATTCTGCTCAATTTGTTTTATTTGCGATTTACTATTGTTTCAATTATTGTAATTTTTTTTGTATTTGAATTGTACTAAGATTTTTGCTAAATATTTTAAATAGTTTGTGTATGACATTCTCGCTTAGTTACATTATTATTCTGTTCAAGTTAGAAAACATTGTAAGCTCACGAGCAGTGATTTTATTGGGCAACTTAATTTATATCTTGTGTAAAATTTTGTCAGTCGTAGCAAGGATACTGTTGTTTGTATATGATTTTTCAGGGTTGGTGTAGTTGTTGCTGGAGGATTCAGTTTAGGGCTGTGTCGTTTGGTCGTCGTCTCCAGGTGGAACCAGCCTCAGTCAGTTAAGACAAAGTACGCTGATAAAAATCGATCTATCCGAAACACGGCTCAGGAAAATCGTTCCAGTTCCAAATATTAGGTGACTGGATCACTGAGGATTTAAATCGCTCGTGTCACGAAAATCAGCCCGACCACTTGAGCTTATATTTGTCGTCCACTTGAGCTTATCTTTGTCGTCCACGAGCTGTACCAACTCACAGTCCTGGCTGGATGCCTTCAGCCTTCTACTCCAACAAGAAGAGGACTTAGCTAGGACCTTGCTCGGTAACTTCCATAAGCGTAAGATCTATCAATCATATCTTTGTTGCCCAAAAATCAATTAAACAATTTGTAGTCAATATAATAATTTAAAACTCTGTGAGAAAAATTACTAAACTAAATAAAATTTATTTAAATTCAATTCTGCTGCATCAAATTGAGTTTCATTTCAAAAAAAAAAAAAAAATATAAATACATAATAAATAATTCCATAAACAAAACTGAAACCATTATCCAATAAATTTGTGTTTCCTTGTGTAATTGTCCAAACCTTTGGCCTTCGAGTTTCTGCGATACTTGTAAATTTTTTATATCTCAGTGGCGCCTCTGAAACCCACCCCTATTGCCTACCAAACCAACTGTAGCCGGAGCCGTATGGCGGATTCAGGTAGGAGCCAAAAATAAAATAAAATAAATAATAAATAAAATAATACTCAGAAAAACGTCATAATATATATATATATATATATATATATATATATATATATATATATATATATAAATTACATGTGTGTAATATTGAATATCTGATAATTTTACTTTGCAGTCCAATTATATAACGATGAACCTGCAGCGTCTTGCGAATTAATCGATGAAAACGCTAGTTATAGCACACCACATACTTACTCCAGAAAAAGACAAGGTTTTAATTGAATGAATGGTATTTCTTATACTTATATTTGTTATATTTTTAGCATCATCATCATTTGAAAAATACCCATTCAAGGAAAATAGAAGAAAGACTTCTGAACGACGTGATGACCCAAGTGAGGCTACTGCAGAAGTAATAGATTTAAAGAAAAAACTATTAAAAATGCAAATCGACTCAGTGCAGAAAGAAATGGATCACAAAGCTAGAATAGCAGCTATAACTATCGAAAATTGGTTGAAACCGCGGTCGTCAATTTTTAATAAAAAAAAGAAAAAATACGAGTGGAAATCAAGACAAATAAATAAATTTTATTATTTTTTCCTAATTATCATCAACATTTCCACAGTGGATGTTTTATATAATTTTCATCATGGAACAAGTGAGTCTGACTTACTCGACCCATAGGTACAGGAGGTTTCTAGAAAAACGAGAAATAACAAGACTTAACATCTGGTTTAACAAAACATGTAAAAAGAAAAAGATTTGGCCACAATATATCAACAGCCGATTTATGAATCAAGACAGAAGATACAAGATGAAACAGAAAAAGGTATTGCTTAACAACGAGATAAAAAAACAATACAAGATTTTAAACAATGTACAAATTAACCTAAAAATTTTATATGATAAACTTAGTTGTTCTTTAATTAATATAGAATTAGATTATTTTTTGAAAGATTGTGAAGAAATGTTAGTTCATATTAGAGGTAAAAAATTAGCTACACTAAATAGAAAAATTAAGAAATTGGAACAAAACAAAAAACAGGCAGCTGAAATATTTCAAAATAATTATAATGAGGTTTCAGTTATTCATAAGTTTCACGATAGGATTCTTAAATTGTCAAATATTAACTTAACCGACGAACAAACTGAGTTATTAAGTTACGGGTTGAAATTTAACCCCTTCAAACAACCTACTGAAAAACAGATAGAAATTTTTGCAGCTGAAATGGAATACATTTTCAAACATTTAGATAATAGCGATGTAATAGACAGGATATTATTCCATATATCTAATTATTTTAATAAAACTAAAAATAATTCTAGTGTTAATAGAAATAACAATAAAAATAATATATAGCTCGATCTAACTTCGGTTAGAAACGGCAAAGTTTTTTTCTTATGAGTCATTTCTCAATGACTCGTGCCTTTAGGCACATTTTTGCAGAGATGCCGGGGTAATGGTGTCCGTAATTTCCGTTTGAGATTGCGGTCACCATTGGCACTGGCACTGCGCTGCGTTTGTACGCTTTAGGTCTATAAAAGACATGTATTCGGCTGCCTAACACCACCACCATCAATGGCCATTATTATTATTATTACCATTACTATTAAAGATTCTTAATCTCTTAGCCTCGCAGGGCAAATGGCCTTTGCTGCCGCGCCCTTAAGTCAGCAAAAAAAAAATAATAATAATGATCAATTAAAAACTTTCGAGAGAATTTAACAAAATTGTAAAAGATAATGATTTGATTGTTTCGAAATCGGATAAAGGAAATTGTATTACTATCTTGAATAAAACAGATTATATAGAAAAGGTTGATAACTTCATAATAAATAACAATATATCTAAAATAGACAACAATCCAACAAATGGTTTTGTTTCAAAAGTTAAAAATGCATTAAAGTTTTCTAAAGATTTTATAGAATTCATGAATGGGAAATATTTGTTGTCAATGAACCCAAGAGCACCGATTTTATATGGTTTACCGAAAATTCATAAAGAGGATATTCCCATCAGACCTGTTATTTCTTTTGTGGATTCTCCGACATATTCGTTAGCAAAATGGTTAAATAAAATTATTCAAAAAAAACTTTGACTATAGATCAGAATATAGTATTTCAAATAATGCTGAATTAGTTAATAAAATCAATAATATGATTTTAAATCACAATATGCTCTTGGTGTCATTCGATGTAACAAATTTGTTCACCAAAGTACCGGTGGTTGAAACTAAAGATCTGATAAAAGAGTTTTTAATAGATTGTAACTGTAACAATTTTTCCATCTCTTGACAGTTTGTTTAGATCAAAACTTCTTTGTTTTCAATAACAACTTTTACAGAAACGAGGAAGGATTATTCATGGGTTCTCCTTTGTGCCCAACATTAGCAGAAATATTTTTAAAAAATTTCGAAAAACGCATTTTTAACGAAATCAATTTAGCTTCAAAAATAGAGTTTTGGGTGCGTTATGTGGATGATGTTTTATGTTTTTGGAATGGTAGTGTTAATGTCATAATCTGTAATTTTATACTTAAGTTGTTGGTATCAGACATTGTGTGTGCTGCCGACTTCAAGTCAGTGTTGTCGCGTTTGAGCATGAGTGTACACGCACGGGTGACGCTAACAGCCGTTAACATAAAACAGTGTTTGTATTACAATTAATTCAAAATAAAACTATACAGTCCATTGCTATTCAACATAAAATTTGGTCAATCAAACCAGATAAGTAATCAGCAGCATTCAAGCAAAGAAAACATCGCATCTAACAAGCAAGAAGCAAGCAAGCGTGTGACGCCATCACGAACCACCATTACCCGGTTACACAATCGCCCAGTTCATACAGCGGACCAGGTATATAGTGTATAAAATCACACTGAAAGGTAAGTGAGAGCATTTCTTATATTCATTTTCATACTTCTTGTTCCTTATCCTAAATTTATCATGGCTTCATGCGAGACATTGATACGACAGCGTGGTGCAGTAAAAGCAAAATTGACAACATTTTCTAAGTTTGTTGTTAATGTGAAACAAAAACTAGAGCAAGAAACAAGTGACAGGGTAAAAGCAAAACTTTCCATTGAATTGCAGATGAGGTTAGATAAAACAGAAATGCTGTTGCAAAAGTTTGAAGAGATTCACTATGCAATAGAAGAATCAGAAGCTGCAGAATCAGAAAATGAAGACGCAGATCGTGAGCGGAATGATGAACTAGATCAATTTGAAAATGATTATTATAATGAAATGGCAAATGCAAAGCAATTATTAGACGAATACAAACATGATACGGATGACACACAGTCAGAATCACAACGATCAGTACACTACTCAAATGTAACAGGATCAGATCAAGGGTTAAATGTGAAGCTACCACAAATAAATCTACCGAAGTTTAGTGGAGAATATGAAAATTGGTTGGAATTCCGAGACACGTTTCAATCACTTGTACACAATCATGAAGGAATTACTCCAATTCAAAAGTTCCACTACCTACGGGCATCATTAGAAGGTGGAGCATCACAAATAATTCGATCAATTGGATTTTCAACAACCAACTATCAAGTTGCGTGGGAACTATTGTGTGAAAGGTATGATAACAAATCATTACTCATAGATAATCACATTAAAGCTTTATTCAGTTTGCCGACCTTAACAAAGGAATCGGCAAAAGAATTAATGTATTTTGTTGATGCAATGTCAAAACATGTTAGATCATTAGACAATCTTCAAGAATTGACCGAACAACGAGATACATTAATTGCATACTTAATTACAAACAAGATTGACAAGACCACCGCAAGAGAGTGGGAACAAAAAAGGCAGGGACAAGCAATTCCTACACTAGAGGAATTAAAAGCATTCTTGAGACAAAAGGCAGACTTATTACACAAAATGGAACAAAGAAACAAGACAGAACAAGAATCAGTCAAGAGCAAATATGAAAAATCCAAACCAACGTTCAATAAATCAGCTGTGCATTTAAATGCGGAAAACAAATACAATTGTAAACTTTGTAATGCTAACGAACATCCGTTATACAAATGCTCAATATTTATTGACAAAAATCCAATTGAAAGAATGAAAACGGTCAAACAATTAAATCTTTGCATAAACTGTTTCAGATTCGGTCATCATGCAGTTAAATGCAAAGCTGGCAAATGTAGAAAATGTGACAAGCAACACAACACAATGCTGCATGATGGACAAGAAGATAAACAACAATCAAAAACTGAAAATGCCAAATTCACTACAGTGACTGCCAACGCCATAATGCAACCATCGCAAATTCTCTTGGCAACAGCTACGATTAAAGTCAAGGACAATCAGGGCAAATATTATGCAGCACGGGCACTACTAGATAGTGGATCGCAATCGAACTTTATCACAACCAAATTTGCGGACAAATTAAAATGTTCATTAAATAAAAGCGTACTTATTGTCACAGGCATAAGCAAAAATAAAACTTCAATTGATAAAAACACAACACTGGAAATTAGTTCAGATCAAGGCAATTTTAGAAAATCAATGGAATTTCTATTAATTCCCAAAATAACTTGCAATTTACCAACATCGCAAGTCACTATAGATAATTTACCAGATGTAAGGTTAGCAGACAAAAATTATAACAAGCCAGGTGAAATTGACATGCTATTAGGAGCTGAATCGTACTTTGATTTATTGCTCAACGAACAGATAAAATTAGGACATAAAGCACCAATTTTACAAAAAACAGTGTTTGGTTGGATTATCTCCGGACCGATCAACAATAACTCAAGTAAGGCAAATCAAATGACATACACTCATATCGCAATCGAAAACAAGTCACTTGAAACCAAAATAGAAAGGTTCTGGAAGATTGAAGAACTACCAGAAAGAAAACATCTATCAACGGAAGAACAAGAGTGTGAACAGCATTATAAAGAAACATTCTTACGAAATGAATTAGGACGATTTATCGTTAGTTATCCATTCAAGGCAAGTCCAACAGTACTGGGAGAATCCAAGCAAATAGCAGTCAACATATTCAAATATTACGAAAAAAGAATCGCAACGAATGATTATTTAAAACAACAATACACTTCATTTATGAAAGAATATGAAGCTTTAGGGCACATGACAAAGGTAGAGGACCAGGATGATGTAAAACTAACAAACTACTTACCTCATCATGCAGTCTTCAAACAAAACGATGAACACAAGAAAATACGCATAGTATTCGACGCAAGCTGCAAAACATCAACAGGATGGTCTTTCAACGATATCCTCAAGACAGGACCCACAATTCAACAAAACCTATTTGAAATAGTTACAAGATTTCGACAACGTCAATATGTATTGACGGCAGACGTAACAAAAATGTACCGTCAGATTCTCATAAAGGATGAAGAAAGAGATCTGCAAAGAATTGTTTGGAGAGAAAACTCAGACGAACCGATTCAAACATATAGATTGAATACAGTCACATACGGAACATCATCAGCACCATTTTTGGCAGTTCGATCATTGCAACAAATAGCATATGAATATATGAATCAATATCCCGCAACTTGTCAGCGAATTTTAGACGACTTCTACGTAGACGACATACTAACAGGTTGTGACAGCATAGTAGAAGCAAACAACTTGCAAATAGAATTAGATATTATACTAAAGTCAGCTGGATTTCAATTAAGTAAATGGATGTCAAACTTTAACAACAAAACAGTCGACGAGCAAAATGCAATCAAGGAACTTTTTACAGAAGGAAACAAAACAACAAGGACTTTAGGTATATCATGGAATTCAACAAAGGATGTCTTTTCGTTTAATATATTGAAGGACTCTGCTGAAGCATTAACCAAGCGGCAAATTCTAACCAAAATAAGCAAATTATTTGATCCTTTAGGACTATTAGGACCAACAACAACATATGCTAAGATAATAATGCAAAGCCTTTGGCAAATAAAATCTGATTGGGATGCTTTAGTACCAAGGGTCATTTACGAAAAATGGAAGGAATTCCAAGAAACAACGGTTTGTCTAAACGATTTGAACATACCTCGCAGCATAATACAACCAAATTCCAAAACAATAGAATTACATGGCTTTGCAGACGCGTCAGAAGATGCCTACGGCGCTGTCATCTATCTACGATCAACCAATTACGAAGGTGAACATTCAATAAGATTAGTGTGCTCAAAGTCCAGAGTCGCAACTCTTAAGAAAATATCACTACCGCGACTGGAATTGTGCTCAGCATTACTATTGTCAAAGTTATACAAAACGACAAGACGAACATTGACCATGAACATCGATAACGCAACCTTGTGGTCAGATTCTACTATAACATTATGGTGGATAAACACAGAACCGCACAAACTAAAAACATTTGTGGCAAACCGAGTGTCGGAAATTCAAACAAACACCGAAAATACGCAGTGGCGTCATGTCAATTCGAATGAAAATCCCGCAGATTTGTTATCACGGGGATGTTTACCCCAAGATATTGTGAGAAACAAACAATGGTGGAATGGACCAAGTTGGTTGGCGCAAGATAAAGAAATATGGCCATTCTCTAACATACAATTGGAGCGAGAATTACAACCCTCCGCACTAGAATTAAAACCAGAAACTTTACCATGTCATCAAAACACACAAGAATTTGATATTTTTCAAAAATATTCAACTCTCATAAAACTGCAAAGAATCATTGCATATTGTTTTCGATTCGCAAGAAACACTAAAACCAATACAAAATCATACGGTTCATTAACAGTAACGGAATTAGACGATGCATTAACTCGCTTAATTCAACTAGCACAGGGTCAGTGTTTTTCAAGAGAGATCGAAGCATTAAAAAAGCAAAATCAAGTAAATACTACGAGCAATTTAAAATCACTTCATCCATTCATAGATTCCGAAAACATACTGCGAGTGGGTGGAAGATTGTTACATTCTAACCTACCGTACGATCATAAACATCCGGTACTCTTGCCAAAGGGTCATCAGTTAACAAAACTAATCATTAAAGACGAACATGTACGATCGTTGCATGGTGGAATGCAAATTACACTAAGTAATATCAGGAAAGGATTTTGGCCTATTGCAGCCAGGGGATTGATTCGCAAAGTCATACATGACTGTGTAACTTGCGCAAAATCGAAAGCAAAGACACCTATCCAATTAATGGGTAATCTGCCGTATCACAGATTAAATCCAAGCAGACCTTTTACGAACACAGGAATAGATTTTTGCGGACCCTTTGAAACAAAATTAGTACGTATGAAAGGCAAAAGATCGATTAAAACATATGTCGAAATTTTTGTTTGTCTAGCAACTCGTGCAGTTCACATTGAATTGGTAACCGATTTATCAACGCAAGCATTCTGAGGAGCCCTAAGAAGATTCATCTGTCGCAGAGGTAAATGCACAAACCTGTATTGTGATAACGCCACAAACTTCGTCGGGGCAAACAACGAATTACACAAATGGTACGAATTTCTGCAAACAAAATCTGTTCAAGATTCAATTCAAAACAAAATGATAGAAGAAAGAATAAAATTTCACTTTATCCCACCAAAATCACCGCATATGGGAGGCATTTGGGAAGCAGCGGTAAAATCTGCTAAAACACATTTTAGAAGAGCAGCAGCCAATGCTAATCTAACATTTGAAGAAATGACAACATTGTTAGCTCAAATAGAGGCGTGCTTAAATTCGCGTCCGCTTTGTGCTATAAGCTCAGATCCCTCAGACGAATCTGTACTCACACCTTCACATTTTCTAATTGGTGAACCCTCAGCCAATTTACCAGAACCTAATCTCCCATCAAATCCCAATGCTCTCACATATTGGCAAAAATTACAAAAAATTTATCAGCATTTTTGGGGACGTTGGTCCAATGAATACTTATCAACGTTACAACAG
Organism: Clivina fossor; assembly: GCA_963966155.1. Lineage (NCBI taxonomy): Eukaryota > Metazoa > Arthropoda > Insecta > Coleoptera > Carabidae > Clivina > Clivina fossor. Next base: position 2,880,769 of record OZ014556.1, on the reverse strand, counting down.
CGAGTCAAGTGGCAACGAAGAGGTACTCCAGTTCGATTAGGGGATGTAGTCATTCTTAAGGAACCCACTCCTCCAGCCACCTGGAAAATGGGCTACGTCGTCGAAACGCATAGTGGTAGTGATGGTGAAACTCGTGTTGTGAGTGTGAAAACAACCAAGGGTGTTGTAAAACGAGCAGTGCAAAAATTGTGTGTGCTACCAATAAATCACGATTTCAAATCGGATTTACCTTTAATAAATTAATATATGTAATCTTTTTCTTCTTTATTGTAATATTCGAGGCCAAGCAAATGTATTAAAGTTTTGAAGTTTACATACTTCAAGGTGGCCGGCTATGTTAATGTCATAATCTGTAATTTTATACTTAAGTTGTTGGTATCAGACATTGTGTGTGCTGCCGACTTCAAGTCAGTGTTGTCGCGTTTGAGCATGAGTGTACACGCACGTGTGACGCTAACAGCCGTTAACATAAAACAGTGTTTGTATTACAATTAATTCAAAATAAAACTATACAGTCCATTGCTATTCAACAGGTAGTATTCAGAAATTAAATGACTTTCATGATAAACTTAACAGCCTTTATTCTAACATAAAATTTACACTGGAAATTGAGGATAACAATAGAATAATTTTTTTGGATTTAACTTTAATAAAAAATAACAACAGTTTAGAATTTGAAATATTCAGAAAACCTACTCAAACTGATGATACTATTAATTTTAACTATTAATTTTTAATAAAATGGCGGCATTTAATTCATATATTCATAGATTATTTTCAATACCACTTAATTCAGTTAATTTCAACAAAGAAGTATTGTAACGCGGCGAAATTTAGAATTAAATATCAAATTAATTAAACAACAATTAACAATTTTAAGTTTAGAAAACTTTAATTATTCCGTGATTTTAGGACCCAACTACGTTATGTAAATGAATAACAAAATTTAAGTAACCCCAGTGAACTTTAAAAGTCGCCGAACTGCAAACAGAAAAGTACATAAAATGATTTGAAATAAAAGTCACATTTAGTTTAACTATGTCGATTTATTGTGCATGAGAAATTTGTAAAATTATATAAATATTTAAATATTTCAATATTTAGTGTTTGTCTGTATTTTGTTTATAATTTCATTAACAGATTTTCAATAAATGGTTAGTGGCGGCTCGTCAGTGCATCTTGTGCGCAAATAATAAATTCGATATAAAAACTCTAATAACAACGTAACTCAAAGAATCCTTTATTATACTTATAAATACTAACAAATGACAGGTGCTGGGTTATAGTCCTTCCGAATATACACAATTAAGCCAAATACTTTTTTTTCATAACTGCTATAGGTTTTTTTAAAACAATTAAAATATAGAAAATCGGTCATAAAACAAAAGCGAATCACCGAAATTTAAAATTTCATATACCATTGCATAGCATTTTAAAAGACCTTTCCAGTGATACCAAACTCGATTAGATTTGGATAAGATTTAATAAAAAGCAAGTTGTGACATGTTTAGGGGTCTTTTAGACCCATAAGTTTTCTTTTGGTTGGTCCTCATTTTTGATTCCCGACAACTTTGGTCTCTTAATATTTTTCTCTAAAGCGCATAGTTTTTGAGTTCCGCCTACCTATGTCTTTGTTTTAATATATACACTGAGCTGCGGGATATATAATTATGTTTATCTTACATCTTTATGTATGCTTGTATTTTATACATGTATAATCTTTCATGTATTTTATATATCGTTATGCATCATATCATATAGAAAAAATAATAATTTTTAAAAAGAAAACTTAAATATGAAGTGTTATTTACTAAAAGACGAGAAATAAATTGTAGTGAAGTAATCTCATTCGAATTACGTGACGTAAAACAAACAAACAAGCTACGATACAATCATATTTATATAATCCCTATAACCTACACCGCATTCCTTCCTATTTAGAGAGTTGTAATTAAGAAAAATCATGCTGCTTTTCTAATAACAACTCGGGGGCGATTGTAACCGTACGCATTTTCGGCTATATTTTCTTTAGAATAAGAGTGTTTATTTTCTACAATAATTATATTATTATATTTAGTCGGAACGACAAACACTTTTTAAATTCGTTTCCTGTGTAGATAATATACTTATAAACAAAACCTGAGATTACAGTCTGCAAATGCAGTAATTTTTTACATAGTATGTTTACGAAAAAGAAATATAAATCTATCCTTGTCCTATCTCTCCCTACATCAATTTTAGCCAATTAAAGCTTTTTCAACTGTGCGCGAAATCCAGCAACGTCAGCTTCGTCAATCCTATTTGTTAATTAAAACAAAGAACTTCAATAGAAGAGGGGGGGGGGTTGCGAAAGAGAAGCCACTACCAATTGTTGAATACAACAAATACATGGAAGGGGTAGATCGCTGCAAAAGACGTTATTTTGGTACAAGATTTTTGTTCATGTGCTCCAAATTATTATGTACAACTCGTATCTACTGTTTTGCAGGTACTCCGAGAAAAACATGACTGTTTATGATTACCTGTTGTGTATTATTAACAAATTATTGCCCGAATCCTCTGAATTTCACAAATTTCAAGTAGCGAAGCACATGCCAACAAAAATAGAAGCAAGTGACAACTCCAAAAGGACATCTAGAAAAAGATGTCGCTTGTGCAGCAAAAATAAAATTAGAAAGGGAACGATATGGGAGTGTAAAGCTAGTCCAGAAAAGCCTGGATTGTGCACTGGACCGTGTTTTACTTTGTATCACGCAAAGATTAAAAAATAGCATTTCTATGTTTGACGAAAGGTATACCATATTATTTTAGTTTCATATAGTATTCATAAGTGTGTTTTAATTTCATCTTTTATATAATATTGATCAATAAAGATAAAAAGCAGAAAATACTAGTTTTCGTTATACTGCCTTTCATTTTCATTCAAAATACTGCCGAATACTACGAACGCCATTTGGCGTCATACGCACATTTATATAAAATTCTCTAAATGTGTGTATGACGCCAATTGACGGCTGTCGCCCAAACTGTCATAAGTGTCATTGTAGCAACATTTTAAGCGAAACACCAACTTAGCTCCACGTTAAACACAGTATACAGCATTTTTTCTAAAAAAAAATCTCTGCCGCACCTGCGGGTAGCACGATGCAGCCTTTACGCAGCGAATGGGTTAAACAGCTGTTCACGATCTTGCCCCGTACATGGGGCAAGTTCGAAGTAGTTGTCACTTTTTACACTTTTCTATAAAACATAAAATTCCCAACGAATTATAGAGTATTAATTCCACTTCACGTTGATACCAATTTATATTAAATATTTAAAAAAAAAAAAAATTTTAAAAATATTTAAACTTAATCTTAACAAAAACCGGTACGACCTTAGATTTCCAAAAAAAAAACTTTTAATTATTCGATAAATATTAAAAATATAAAGAATTTGATAAATATATTACATATTTTATTAAAATAAAAACAATGAAGGTATGTTGTTATATCGGGAAAGTAAAGTACGTTTTTTTGGGTTCAATCATATGTCTCATAAATTATTTGAAATAATTTAAATTACTAAGAAACAAAATCCATCTCGATTATTATTTATTGTCATACAAATTAAGCCAGGGCACTTGGAAGAATTTTTTAGTGTATTAAGAAATAAGGGCGGTTATTCAAACAATCGCACTTGCAAGCAATTTATGGCTTCTTTTAAAAGGCTATTAGTTCGGACAGATATAAATGACTGACATGGTAATTGTGCTGTTTTAAACAGTAATTATATTTTACCCATAGAAAATAGCACAATTACAAATATCAACCCGGCAGATTTTGTCAGTGATCATGACTATATTAATACAGCAGTTGAGCTGACATCCTTTGTAGAAGATGCAACAATATATATTTCTAGGTCTGTTGCCCGAAGAATATACGACAAAATTAATTGAGATGTATGTAAGGCAACACTTATTGTAAATTCTTCGGTAAGCACTCATCAATATTAAAGAGTGTTATATTTGGGTAGAGTGAAGAGACAATATCCTTAATATAATGTTTATTATATAACTTATTCAAAATGTACGAGGTAAACTGTATATAGATATAAACACTATTGGTTAACCACGTTATCGTACATTACATTATAATACAATGCATATGAATATGAATATATTATATGATATGTTTAGTCATAACCTAAGTTATATATGATAGTGTACATTCATATAACAAAGAGAAACGTGGCCTGTTAAAGCCATCACCAGATCATATCAAAGTATGCAAAACAGCCGACCAAATGATAGAGATGATGGAAATATATTTCACAAAAATATAAAGATTAACGCAACTATAGTTCATTCGCGTTAAGAAATTAGTTAAAGAAAGGCAGAAGTTAAACTGACCTTGAATGTGATTGGCTGAAAACACAGACAAGATTAGACACACGAAATATAATTATGTCTGAATTATTTCTTATACATTCGTTCGTGCACTTCATACATGTACGGCAGTTTACGGTACATTATCAGTGTGTGTGTATTCAAATATTTTCTTCTAAAAAATTTTCAAGCCAAAACCGCGAAAAAAGTGAAAAATAATGAGTGATAACGAGATCCCATCTACGTCAAGTGGATATAAAAATCCGCAAGGAAAAATTGTTAAAAGTGGCCAGAGATTAATGGCTTATAATATTTATTTAAAACGTAAAAACGAAAGACTCTTGAAAACTAGTGTCGTTCAAATTACTGCTGAAGAAGTGGGGTTATCCGAAAGATTGATATTCGAAATAGTAAAAGAAATGGAAACGATAGGACAGTGTAAATCTCCAAATAAGAAAAGGGAGCGACAAGATATACGAGGTGTGGCAGAAAAGTAATGAGACAGGCAACACTGCAAACGTTCTGACAACGCTGTGCTGTTGTCCTTGGTAGAGCACTTGCATCAGTACCCTCCCATAGCTCAGTGCGAGTTTCAACTCCTTCCGTTAACTACGTGATTTTTGTGACTGCTATTAGCGAAGATGTGTTTTGGTTGTGCGTTACGTAAAATGGAACAGCAAAATTTGGAGCAACGTTATGCCATTAAATTTTTTTGTTAAGCTTGGAGAATCGGCAAGTGTGACGTTTCAAAAATTAAAACAGGCTTACGGGGAACATTATTTATCCCGAGCTCAAGTTTTTCGCTGGCACAAATCATTTTTGGAAGGCAGAAAACACGTTGAAGATGAACACCGTGCAGGGAGGCCTTCAACTTCGAAAACCGATGAAAATATCGAACGTGTGAACACTCTTGTGAGATCAGACCGTCGTTTAACATTAAGAATGTTGAATGAACAATTAAATTTGAACAGATTCACCGTTCATCAAATTTTGACTGAACATTTGCAAATGCGAAAGGTCTGTGTAAAAATGCCCCATGTCACACTGCCCTCTCCATAACAGAATTTTTGACGTTAAAAAGCATTTCTGTGGTTCCCAGCTCTCCTATTCACCTGACCTCAGTCCCTGTGACTTTTTCCTTTTTCCCAAACTGAAAAATGTCCTCAAAGGACGTCATTTTGGGACTTTATAAAACATCCAAAAGAGTGTAACGGACATGCTGAAGACCATACCGGTTGAAGACTTCCAGCGCTGCTACCAACAGTGGGAACAACGTCTCCATCGGTGTGTAGCTGCCCAAGGGAACTACTTTGAAGGGGATAACATTGATGTTTGAAAAAAATAAAAACTTTGATAAATAAAAAATCTGTCTCATTACTTTTCTGCCACACCTCGTATATATGATAAATTATCCGAAGATGAGAAGAAGGCCATTCGATACACTGTGCATACTTTTTTTTAAGAAAAACGAAATTCCTACAATAAATAAAGTGTTGGAAGTAATTTTTCTTTTTTATATTAATATTTTTAATTCACCTGCATTATTACAAGTAACACATATATGTACATAACGAATTTATTCCTGAAGTTGGGACGTACTTCATTGTTCAAAGTTTCGAAAAAATTGGGTTTTGTCTGGGAAAAACGTGGCAATAAATAGTATGCTGACACAGAGGGCAGACATTGTACTGTGGAGAAGGCGATATTTGAATGAAATTAAAAAATATCGACAAGAGGGTCGTGATATTTATTATCTAGACGAGACGTGGGTAAACGCACAAATACAAAAGTCTGGAAAGATAAATCTGTAAAGGATGTGCGTTAACAGGTTTAAAGAACCCATGCGGCAAAGGTAAACGCTTGATTATTACTCATATAGCGAATGAAAGTGGCTTCGTGGAAAACGGCTTATTATTATTTGAATCGAAGAACACCGGCGAATACCACGAAGATATGAATGCCGATGTTTTCAAAGAATGGTTAATAGAAATTTTACCGAAATTGAATAATAATTCAGTAATTGCAATGGATAATGCTGCGTACCATTCGGTAAAAATTAAAAACTCTCCTACATCAGTATGGAAAAAAGAAAAAATTAGGATGTTTTGGAGTCCAAAGCGATTGAATTAAGCGACGAGTTATTAAAAATTGAACTTTTAGACATCACAAAAAATAATTTAAGGAATCACCGTGTTCCATATAAAATAGATGAAATCGTTAAAGAAACTGGACGAAAAGTTTTACGTTTACCACCGTATCATTGTAAATTGAATCCAATCGAATTAATATGGGCGCAGGTAAAAGGTTTCGTGGCAAGGAATAATAAAACATTTAAATTGCCCGGCGTGAAAAATCTTTTCTTTGAAGGTTTGGCACAAGTTACTGCCCAAAATTGGACAGATTGTGTTCAACATATTTTACAAGAGTAAGAACTCTACACACTGGACACTGTAATTGAAAATATGACATTAACTGTAAACACTGGTTCCTCCAGTGAGGATGATTTTTCATCAGAAAATTAATATTGTATGAAAGCAATGCAAAATAAGCTATTTTTTAACAATTACTTTTTTATTATTTGTACTTTATGTCTATAATATTTGCAAAATAACATTAAAACTTGTTTATATTAAAAATCACTAAATTTAAATTTTGTGCGACATTTTGTATCAAAATTAGTGTTTTTTAACAGATTGAATCTGTCTTCTAGTTAGGTACTTATTTCTTAACGCGAATGAACTATAGTAAACGATTTTTTTAATGTAATTTATTTCAATAATAACTCAAAAGAAAATTGATAAATCGTAAAATTATATACCAAAATACATTTTACATTTTACAAGAGTCCAAGAAGCGAATTTATATCGAAATACCTGGACAACACCAATCCCGAAAACTACAATAAGAACCTACTAGCAGACTTAAACTTAACCAATATATATGATATATACAATTTTGTAACTACAGCACTTAAACTCAGAGCTTTCGCGCAAAACATTTGAAAAGATACAAAAATTAAAACTGTAAATATGTGACTAACAAAATAGTTTAATTTAAATAATATATGTTACCAATCCTTTGTATCAGATTTTTCTTAAGCAAATAAATTATTATTATTATTATTATACTAAAATATATTTATCAGAGAAATATTCAGAGAGAGAGAGAGAGAGAGAGGTTCAGAAGAACACATATGCTACGGAGAAGTAAGTTTTACAGATGAGCTAAGTTTATTGTCGCCAACAAATAGTAATAATAGGACACAGACAGCAGTACCGAGCACTTCACAGGAATCAAATATTATTTTCCTCCAACCTTCAACAAGCAGACCACAATTGTATCAAACGAAAGTTAAACCGGTAAAAAGGGGGGGGGGGAAGTGATATAGACGCGATTGCTACGATCATAGCAGCATCAGTCTGAATAGAAGAATCGTCGGAGTGGAATGTAAAAGACGAAATGAAACATTATTGAAAATTTATAGGCAGAGTCAAAAGCCTTTGCCGACGCCATTTTAATAAAACAAAATCATTCTATTGTCCTAGTTGGGCGACCAAATATACTGATGATTTGACTCAAAGTAATGCCAGCGTTGCATCTATGCGAACTGACGTTCAGGCGTTTAGCAGAAAGAGCAGGCCTAAAATCTGTGATAATATTACTGAGGAGTAATTACTGATGCCTATTATGCATTTAGAATAAAAGAGTGTATGTCCAACCGATAGAAAAATCAAAGTATTAAAGCTGGTAAAAAGTTTCATCACATCAAATAACAGTGAAGATTAAAAATCGTTGACTGTATTCCATTAGGATCGCAAATTACAGCTACCTACATCAACAATTTAATTTTTTTTTAATTTTTCAATTGCTAATTACAATGAAATAAGAAACTAAATATTCTTGTTCAAAAAAACTTCAAGAAATTAATTACATACAAAAGAGTATTTATCTTTGATAACAAAATAAAATTTAAAAATTAGTAGAAATAGCTTAAAAATTTATGAACGTATGTTCATTTCTAGAAGCAAACATTTTCTGCTGAAGTGTGATGATATATCCAGATCTAAATATAAATTAGGTAAAATGCTTGCATTTTCTAAAATAAAATATGTTAATTATATCATAATAATTCCAAATCATATGCATCTAAGTCAATATACAAAAAAAAAATCGAATACGTCGAGTATTTCGATATGACAAAATGGAGAATAAAATCTGCCAAAATTTCAAACAAGCTGTAATCATACAACACAATAATAATCTTCCATAGTTATAGTAAAATATCAACCATAAATATGTTAAAATTTTTAGGACATTAGAATAAATGTCAGAAGAAAAAAAGCCATTTATATATCATCATCTATAGAATAATTTTTCCTGAGACAATTGAAATATTAGTAAATAAGTAGTGATAAAGTGGTTGCAAATAAATAAATAAAACAGGTTATACAAATAGTTCTCGACTTACAACTCCATCGGAAGTCTACTCTAACATAGGTCGTATATCTCATTTTCCTTTTTTTTTTTTTTTTGTTCTCATTATATAAATTAATATTACATTACATAAATTAATAATAATAATAATTACATACATTTAATATAAATGTATACAAAAAGAAACGCACAAATTAAAAATTGATGAGAAATAATTGGCAAAAGTCGATGATTGCAAGTGTGGTTCATCGTAACTCGAATGCGGCAAAAATCGAAAAATCCATGTACTGATAACGGGATATGTATAGGCACCTCAAATTACTACATGACATACTGGACACCGGACGATTCCTGAAGATAATCGGTGTGGAATCTGTAAGAAAAGATATTTTTATTAGAAAAAATATAAAGTTCTCGTTGCTAAAAATGTAGCGAAAACAAAAATTGCTACATGAGACTACCAAAAACATTTGTTATTTCATATTCAATTTATTTTACATAAAGTTAATTTAAGAAAATTTATACATCTTACTACAAAGTGGAGCAAAATTATGTAATGAAATGAGAATATTCAAACAATATTACATGTTGCTACACAAAATTATTAGAGAATTTGATTATTAGGAAAACTTTTCCAATGTTGTAAAATAATTGGTAATAAGAAAGAAAATGATGTAATTAATATGATGGCAATTCGCTATCAAGGCGTTCGACTTAAAATCCTTGCCAGCTGACCCAGCTGACAGATGGCCGAGTGACTACTAGCGCCACTGGCGGAGCAGTGATGCCAGTTCGGAAGAAAAAAATGCAAGTTGCGCAGTGTTTTCAAACATGCGACTTTACACGTTTTCAGAATTATAAATCGTTTATTGTTTGTTTATTATTATTTTTTTGTTTAATTTAATAATACCTGAAATTTAAACGTGACGTCACTATGGACGAGTGACTGCTAGCGCCTACAGGCGGACGAGATTTTAACGTCCCCCGAGAAATATATTTGCGGTAAAGTATCGTTGCACGGGGTTGATTTATATTAAACTAAAATTATATTTTATGAACATTTAGACATTTTGTAAAGCTATACAAAATTTAATAAATAATATTAAAAAAAAAACATAACTAAAATATTACCTATAGTAATGTAAGAATTTTCTTCTGTAACAATATATTTTTGAATGTGATTAAATATATCACCATTTAGGCACTTCAAATTATTAACTACAAACATGTATATATATATATATATATATATATATATATATATATATATATATATATATATATATATATATATATATAAAAGTATATCAAATATAAGCATGAAATATTTATTCACTGAAAATGAAAAAACTTTTATCACGACCTGGAATCGAACCAGGATTTCTCCACTTGCCGGGTAGCCGCTCTGACCACTGAGCTATCGTGACTGACGCCAGGTCTAGTGACAGAAGTCCAATCATTTCAGTATATGCTTTTTTCATAATTTTTATATCTCGTAAGTATAGTTACATTTTGTAATTTTCGATACTTAAGTATAACATATGAACGATGAAAGAATATTTGAACATATAATGCCGCCGTGAGCAATTAATACTATAATTTGAGTGAGAATTAATGGTTGATAAGAACAAATATGAAAGTATATCAAATATAAGCATGAAAGTTTTTTCATTTTCAGTGAATAAATATTTCATGCTTATATTTGATATACTTTCATATTTGTTCTTATCAACCATTAATTCTCACTCAAATATATATATATATATATATATATATATATATATATATATACAGTAAAACCCCGATTATCCGTGCGCTCATTATCCGGGCGGCGGATTCTTCGTGCGGCATTTTTAAAATGTCATCCGTGCGCGGATTATCCGTGGCTGACGGCCAGAGGTTGGCGCATGAACGCTGAATGCACCGTGCAGGCGTTTGCCTCGGGGAATACCCGAGTTCGGCTCGAGAAATCCTCCGTTTATGTGTTTACTTATTATTTTCGCCAACTGCCGACCGACTCGTTAGTTAAACGTAAACAGACATTCGTTTGACACATGTATTTATCTGAATAAATTATTAAAAAAAATTAAAATGAGGTCTTTGGATTATCCGTGTTTTCGATTATCCGGCGAAGGCTCGGTCCCGGCTCGCCCGGATAATCGAGGTTTTACTGTATATATAATCGTAGGCACATTAAGGCGATATTTGAATGAAATTAAAAAATATCGACAAGAGGGTCGTGATATTTATTATCTAGACGAGACGTGGGTAAACGCACAAATACAAAAGTCTGGAAAGATAAATCTGTAAAGGATGTGCGTTAACAGGTTTAAAGAACCCATGCGGCAAAGGTAAACGCTTGATTATTACTCATATAGCGAATGAAAGTGGCTTCGTGGAAAACGGCTTATTATTATTTGAATCGAAGAACACCGGCGAATACCACGAAGATATGAATGCCGATGTTTTCAAAGAATGGTTAATAGAAATTTTACCGAAATTGAATAATAATTCAGTAATTGCAATGGATAATGCTGCGTACCATTCGGTAAAAATTAAAAACTCTCCTACATCAGCATGGAAAAAAGAAAAAATTAGGATGTTTTGGAGTCCAAAGCGATTGAATTAAAAACATAACTAAAATATTACCTATAGTAATGTAAGAATTTTCTTCTGTAACAATATATTTTTGAATGTGATTAAATATATCACCATTTAGGCACTTCAAATTATTAACTACAAACATGTATATATATATATATATATATATATATATATATATATATATATATATATATAGTAAAACCCCGATTATCCGTGCGCTCATTATCCGGGCGGCGGATTCTTCGTGCGGCATTTTTAAAATGTCATCCGTGCGCGGATTATCCGTGGCTGACGGCCAGAGGTTGGCGCATGAACGCTGAATGCACCGTGCAGGCGTTTGCCTCGGGGAATACCCGAGTTCGGCTCGAGAAATCCTCCGTTTATGTGATTACTTATTATTTTCGCCAACTGCCGACCGACTCGTTAGTTAAACGTAAACAGACATTCGTTTGACACATGTATTTATCTGAATAAATTATTAAAAAAAATTAAAATGAGGTCTTTGGATTATCCGTGTTTTCGATTATCCGGCGAAGGCTCGGTCCCGGCTCGCCCGGATAATCGAGGTTTTACTGTATATATAATCGTAGGCACATTATCTAAGCTAATCACAAAATGGCCGTCCAATTCAGAAATATAACGAAAAATGCGCCTTTATACATTTGAATACAGACATTATTTATCAAGTTTTCTTATCACAAATAAACTCGTATGCATGAATTTTTCTTGTTTGTATTTTCAATCTCAAAGTGCATCTACCGGATATTTCTCATAAATTAACAGTCTAAACTTTCTTTTGATTCATAAATACATATTTCATTTATATATATATATATATATATATATATATATATATATATATATATATATATATATATATATATATGTATATATGTAGAATAATTACATATTTATATTTAAGGTGCATTCAAGATTGAAAATTTTACGGTAAGTACTTCCAAATATGTCTGCCCGTGATAAATTCCGTATATATATATATATATACTTTAAGTAAAAATTTCAATCTCTGATTGCAGCTTAAATCATTGACTTATTCATATGGATCACAGATAGACATATTTATATTTATATATATATATATATATATATATATATATATATATATATATATATATACATATATATATATATATATATATATATTTACTTTAAGTAAAAAATTTAATCTCTGATTGCAGCTTAAATTGACAAAATGTTACCAGAGTTTTTATTTTCTTTTTAGTTCATTGAACAACATATTTTCTGTTTATTTATACATATTTCTAATCAATAAAGATTTGTGATTGTTTTTTCGGATATTTTGTTATCAAAAAAGCTCTAGTTCCGATATGAGCACATGAAGCAAATTGCACCACTATACATATATAAATTACATCATTAAAATAAAAACTGGTTTAAGATAAAATTATATTTAATTATTTTATATAAACGACATTTCGATGAAACTGAACGCTCGTCTTCATCAGGTCAAAGTTTGTCAATGACATTTTAATGTCACTGATAAATTTTGACCTGATGAAACGTCGTCTTTATAAAATAATTAAACAGAATTTTATCCTAGTAATCTAGATGAAGTAAAGCAGATTGATAAGGGTAGCAATAGAAATTTATAAAGAAAAAGATAACATCAATCACTGTGAAGTCACTGAGTTAAATAAAATTTAGCTTCCATTAATTAAAAATCTATAAAAATTTGATGATCTAGTACTTGTTTGTTACCTAGTACTTGTTTTATATGTTCTGTTATTTACTGTAATGTCATTTGTATCATTTATCCCGACGAAGATGGACGTCGATTTTTAAATACATATTAATACAGAACTTTAACCTACAGCAGTTTTATTTTAATATAATTAGTTCTGAAAATTTTTCACTATATTATAACAAGAACAATTCAATAATAATCTTTAATTTATTAATCTTTACTTTGCAGACTAAAAACTATTAACGCATCTATTGCAATAAATAAATAAATTACGAGGCTTTCTAGACGTCATTGCTTTGCGATAAAATTGAAGCACTTTGACTTGTCTAACATTTCAAAATTACAATATAATTTTTAAAAAGAAAATTTATTTCTTTATAAGTAGTAATTTAATAATAAACTTTCTAAATTTATAATCAAAATATAATTGCAAAAAGTACATAATTAACCAATAAAAAAAAAAAAACTTTTTAATGATATCAACAAATATTTAAATAATTATGGTGATATTTTGCAAAATTAAAATTAAAACTTTGTACATACAAAACTTTGTAAAATACTATATTCTAACCAATTTCATCTGAACCTACCAAACACATTATATACACCAGGGCTTCAAACCGTTATATTTTTCGTTCCGGTTCAATTAAAAAAAAATATCGGTTCGGTTCCGGTTTTCGTTTCAGCAATTATGATTGATTCATTTTTAAATGTTTTTCATTGTTTTTATTTGAATTAAAAAATTATTTGCTACCCATAATTTAAAACTTTTTACTCCTACTATTAAAATATGCATAGTACATAAATTGATACAATAATATAATGAGTAATAATAATTATTAATCAATTAAAAGTATAATAATTAGAAGTAATAATACATGATAATAATAAATTATAAATTATTATTCGAAACTTATATAATTTGTATGTATATTTTTATTATATAAGATAATATGTGTTAACGTAACAAATTCTTGTATACAGGTTTTTATTTATTTATAACTAGAAATAATGAAAATTATCCCTGATTACTAAAATATTTTCCAATCTATTTTTATTTAAACTATTTAAAGATTATTAAAAACAAAAATTATTAACAAAAAATACACCGGTTTTCGTTCTAGTAAAAATATCCTTTTTTTGTTTTTCGGTTCAGTTTCGGTTTGAAGCCCTGATATACACTAGAAAAAAATTGGTAATTTTACATAAAAACCAGGGGCAACTGATTTACAACAGTTTAATATGTAAATTTACAGACGTCATACAGAAAATTACTTACTTTTTCGGTAAAAAGAAACATATACTATGGTAAAATTAATTATTTTACTTAAATTTATAAAATTATATCACTTTTAAAGAAAATTTATATAAGCCATCGTCTTGCTGAAATAATATGAAATTTTATTTATAATAGTTTATATTTAAAATGGCAACTTTTTTACAGTGTATTATAAGTATAGATCCATATATTTTTTTATATAATCCAGTTTTGTTAACTGTTATTAAAACAGAATTGTAATTCAATGACTGATCAATACATCAAATCTTCAATATTTTTAAAATAATAAAAGCTTTAGAACTCATTGTAAGTTCTGTATAATTTTTACTTTTTGTATATCGAAAATATATTAAATAAACAAAATATAGAAACAAGTTACCAGATAACAAACACAAGTAATTACATTGTAAAAATTTTATAAATTGTGAATTAAAGAAAGCCAAATTTCATTTAAATTCGTGCCATTATTTTGAATATGCGTTCCAAATGATTCTTTACAATGTTCACTAATATATTAATTGAAATAATTTACCTAATATTAATGGTTCCAATTGAATCTCCGATCATAGAACTCGTACTGATATTGAGCTCCTAGCAGCATATTATACTCGTTCCAAATTCTTATTTCTATCTCCATCATCATCACTTGCATCTTTCGTACGTCAAATAAACTCAATTTTAAATTTAATTCTCTCGTTTGATATGCGTTAACTCCATGTTCCGATTCTGAAAACACAAAATAGATTTAATTAACATCGTAAAATCAATTTCAATATATCAATAATCAATACATGACAAAGATCCGGTAATAGAAACATTATAATTTTGAACAGAGAACCGTTGTCGAAACGCAAAGAAAAAAAATTGTGAAAAAATGGGGCTCTAGAAACTACCACTGCCACATCACTAACACCGAATTGTAAGAAAAGTGAAAGTGTCGACATTAAATGTCGACAGAGATAATTAGACTATAGGAGAGTACGAAATATGATTAATGCAGCAAGCATACTTTATTTCCTATTGAAAATGATCGAGTTAATAGTAAACTGATCTCGTTTCGCCATTGCGTAATATTGCTGTGCCTAGCACACCATATCCTACGCAGTTATTTCTTTCCAAAAACACTGTGTTGTGCCAGTATAATCTCACGTATGTGTAGATAGGATTCTTTACAAAATGTAGCTCTGAGCAAGTTCTACTCTATATAATTTTGTTTTTAAAAATTATCATTTATTTTATGATATGTGATTGCTAATAATAGCTGAAATATTAACCAATCATTATTATAAAATATCCAAACTATCGGACTTTCTAAATGTTATTACTTTGCGGCAAAAATAAATTTAATATGATAAAGATTTCAAAGTTCTATATTTTCTTTAAGCAAAAAAATTTAAAAATATAACTATATTTCTTTATAATTGTTAAACTTTCTGATTTTCTAATAAAAATACGAAAAGTATTTAATTGTAAGAAAAAAAAAAACTTTTTCTTAAGATATCAACAACTACTGAATTAAACAAATAATTGCATTGATTATTCGTAAAAAATTCTATTTTCAAAAAATCGTAACTAAGTAACTTCATCTATCACATCGACCTACCCAATAACCTGTATTAAAAGTTTACAAGTATAAATCATATTTATCAATTTTATATAATCAATTTTTTGTTTAACTGTTTTATTAAAACAAGAATCTGATTAAATAATTAAACAATAATATCAAAGTTTCACTATATTTAATTAAATAGAATCAATTACCTTTCTATTTTACTATGAGTTCCATTTAAAGCTGATCACATAATTTGCAATATTATTGAGCTCATAAGCATGTTTTACTGGTATCATTTTCTTTTCGATTCAAATTTCATCTCTATCTTCTTCATCACATGCATCATTTTGTGTCTCACTAGGATAAACATCTTTCAATTTGATTCTTTCGATTGATTTATTAATCCCGTGTTCTGATTCTGAAAACACAACACAGATATCATTTATAAATGTGGTCAACATCCTAAAATAAATTTAAAATATGAATAATATAAGTTTATATATAGTAGCTGGTACTGTAAGCTCAGTTTTTAACTATTTTACATAATTAGTCAAGTTCTTGTCGGATGGCAGAGTTTAAAATCAAACTTGTGGTACATAATCAGTGTTAATAAATTTTGTTGAACAGTAATACCAAATAAACAGTTCCGAAAATTACAAAAATATATGTATATCATTTTAGAAAATAACTTTATGTCTGTTTTGAACTTATTATTATTACAATTTGTATGTAGTACTGATCTAGTAAAGAAATTTAACCTAACAAATAACAGTTAGCAACTTCAAAGCTAAAAGTATATGAATTCGAAACGAAAAAATTAACTTGTAGTTTATTAGTTATAGTTAGAAAATAAAACTAATAAAATTAAAAGCATACCAATGTTAAATACGTATTTGTATTATATTCATTTGCAGTATAAATATTATCGATGCTACGTGACTTTCTCATTTGTACAATATTTTAAAAACTGTTATCAATTTATAAATGAAAAATATAACACTTAAAACTGAAAAAAACCTAATATTTTTGTACAAAACAGAATTAGCTAGACTTGATTATTTATTACAGCAACTAAGTAATATACAAATGTCCCTGAGAATATTGTTTTTATAACTACATACAGAAAAATATATATTATAAAACAATAGAATACTTACAGTTAAAAATTGAAATTCACAAGTAACAAACGAGTTTAATATAAATATCGTCTCCAAACTGCACAAATCATAAGAAAACTGAACAAAATAGCTTCTCCATGCGACGCGACAACCATCATAGACAAAGGACAAAAACATGACCGACATGACAAAGACAAACACTTCTAAACCAACAAAATGGCTGAACCATAAGCAGTGGCGGGTTAATATGTACTTCTGTATACAATAAAATAAAATTTTATTTATGAACATTATATCGACTTTATTATTTGAAAAAAAAAATAATATAAGTTACTAAATTAATTTAAAAATAATGCTGCTGAATAAATGTATATTTAATTTTTGAAAGTTTAATAACTAGATGATATATTCACTAAAATGTTTTTAGTTCCTACGCCAATGATTCAATGCAAATCTTTCATGTGAAATTAGTAACAAGACTAGTCACCGCTGATATTCAAATTATAAATATATTTAAAATATAAATTAATTTATTTATTTTCATTAATATAATGTAACGCTTGATTATATTTTTGGCTGATCTGGAGAATAGCATGACCAGATTTTGTTGTATTCACAAATATTGAAAAAAAAAAAAGATTTGCGCATGCGTGAACATTGGAACGCCCATGTTTGGTGTGTATAAACCAGTGAACCTCAAAATGTTTCATTAGTAATTTTATCATTTTCGTCCGTTAAGACTTATATCATGTTAAGAAGTGTGATTGTTCCTTATGTTATGTTATGTTAAGAAGTCCGGTAGGTTAGGGTAGGTTTGGTAGGTAGGTTTCAGGTAGGAGTTTGTTTTTTAAAGACCGTTAAGACACATTTAAAATCACATTTTGTCTTGTCACACATTTTGAGAGTCACTGGTTTTTCAACTAACGTGAATACAGCAAAATCTGGTCATTCTATTGTAAAGTTTTACCATATTTTTTATTTTAAATTATTACAAAACATATTTATTTGCCATTAATATATGGTTGAAAATTGACACAATTTTATACTTTCAAATATTTGGATAAACCATAATATAAACATTTGAATGACGAAAATTTAAACAAAAATTAAAAACAAATTAAGCTAAATTTATTTTAAATTAATAATTTATTTATAATTTGAGCTAGCAAACCAGTCCAACCAATGGGCTGCTTGAGTTTTCACTTACGCATTATATATTTTTTGAATGTTTGACATCTGTTTTATAGTTTTCATTCAAACTATTCAAACATGTATCCTATTTTGACCTATTAATTCAATAAAAAAAATTCATTAGCGAGAATTTTATAGTTGCAACAATGGGGTTGTCCCGTTTTTTTTTAAGTATACAATGTAATTGCAGAAAACGATTATTTAAGTTTAAATATACTATAGTAAAAAAATATTATTATAAAATACCTTCTAATTTCATAGATATTAATTATTAAAATATCGAGTTTTTACCCGCCATCGGCATTATGATGTCACATACATCACTGATAGTTGATAACTCTTTACATTCTTTGCATGTAACAGCGTTGCCACATTTGTAATTATGCATACTGTTAAAGAAAACAATTTCAATTTTTACAAGAAACTGATACATAATTATTTTATACTTCGTTTTTATTGAACAATTATAAATAATTTTTGTTGTATTTTTACTTAAATACATTATTTAAATAAAATAATTATAATTGAAAATTGTCACTAACGGCAACATCCAGCAGCAGCGCCAGTGTTCTGCTTCAATGTAGTGTACGTCATACAGAAACAATTTGAATTTGTGAATATTTTTTAATATTTTTTTTCTCTGTAATGAAACAAAATTAAAAAATATGTATGATACATTTTGATTACTTGAGCCTTCAACTTTCAGAAAAAAAATAAAAATAATGGTGTTAGAAAAAACGGGACAACCCCATTTGCTAATGTGCAACTTAAGATGACAAATTTTCTTCTGAGTTTTAGCATTTATTTAAAAGGTGTCCTTATTTGATTAGATAAAGTTGTACTTGGATCTCGGTTATGGAATAATTACGACAATAAAATACTATATAATGAAATATAACTACTTAAGGAGAGATTGTTGTACTGATCGACAAAAAAATTTTTTTACATAAATTTAATTACTGTAGCGTCTAGAATCTAGAAATGTAATTATATATATACCAATATTGTTGAAAGATAAAACTTTGAACGCTTTTTTCTCCGAAAAGCATTTTTCAGCGCGTGGGGCGCTCTAGCGCTTCAACGGAAGAACGGATTCATTTGATTCTTTATACACTAGACAGGAAATTTAATTTGTAAAGTCTTGACGAAGTGTTTTTTGAAAAAACGATTTATAAATATATTTTTTGTTCGTTAAGAGAAAAAAAAAACAAAGATTTTTTTTTTCAAATGGCTGCCATTTGGTTTTTTAAAATAGAAAACAATAAGAACCCCAAATTTAATCTAAATTACTAATTTTTAATGCTTTTCTGATTCAGACGCACAATGAAAACTATAATATATTATTGTGGCTTTATAAAAAAAAATCCAGTAAGGCTAAAATCGATAATTTTATATCGGGAAAATCCTCAGAAATAATATTTTTTGCTTGTTTTTACAGGTTCTCTCTATACAACTGAAATTTTCGGATAAATATATACACGATATAAACGATAAGTAAGAAGTAAGTAAGAAATCGAAAAATAAAAATAAAGTCAAGTGGTATAATAATCATTTAGCCAAACTAAGACAAGAAATACAAGACATGATAGCACTAAATTCCAAATATCCACATTTAAATTTAACGCATTATATAAAGTTATTACAAAGTAATTACAAAACCGAAATCAATGTACAAAAACGAAAAGCCAATGATCATTTTATAAATGGTAGCTCTAACAAATGCAAAGCAATGTGGGATGTTGTGAATCGCAAGCGGAAAAGTATTATTGAATCCAATAGTAACTTCTCGTCTGACGATTTTAATGACTATTTTGTCTCAATTGCTAAAGATCTAATCGATGAACTTGACTCGCATGGTGGGGAAAAGACTCGCAGTATGGACAAGATTACTGTGGCTCCGTTCTCCATTGATGAGGTTAGTTTTAACGAAGTAAGGGATATTATAAATAATATAAAAGACAGTAATAGCAAAGACTATTTAGGACTAAATATTCGAATAATAAAATATGTCAAAGATATCCTTATAATACCTATTACAAAAATATTAAATAAAGCAATCGCTGAGGAAATATTTCCAGAAACGTTAAAAATCACACGAGTAGTACCAATATTTAAAAAAGGAGATACTGATAATTTATCTAATTATAGACCTATATCGATAATACCAGTCATTCGAGGTAGCACTTAAAAATAAAGTGCTAAAATATTTTGGTAATAATAATCAGTTTGGTTTCAGATCGGGCCGATCAACTGTTTCAACTCTCACTCAAATAATAGACGCAATTCAACAGAATCTCGAGAATGGTTTGGACACTTGTGCATTATTATGCGACTTGTCCAATGCATTCGATTGCGTGTCTCACGAAATACTGCTGAGCAAACTAAGCCTGTACAATTTCGGAACCAGTGCCATAAACTTTTTTAAATCATACTTCACAGACAGGTTTCAATTTGTAGAAAGCAAAGGACGCAAATCAGACTAAAAGCGATTAAATTACGGGGTAATTCAAGGCTCAGTATTAGGTCCTATATTATTTATAATATATATGAATGACATATTTAACGCACTGCCCAGCGGTAAAATGTTTCTCTACGCGGACGACACAACTGTTCTAAATGCCGACTCTGACAGAGATCGTCTATTGGAACAATCAAATACATCTAAAAATAATCTGCAAAAGTGGTTTGACATAAATAAAGTTCAACTAAATGAAACGAAAACGCAGCAGATTATATTCAGTAATCGTAATACTATTACTGCTAATAATAATTTACCAAATGTCAAACTACTTGGTTTATCTCTTGACACAAAACTGACGTGGTTCTCTCACTGTGATAATATCGCAAGCAAATTAGGCTCCTTCATATTCTTATTCAAAAATCTAGTTGATACAGTCAATTTTATGACCATCAAACAAGCCTATCACGGGCTGTTCGAATCAGTCATGAGCTACGGATTATTAATATGGGGACACTCCTCATCGTCGAAAAGAATCTTCAGATTACAAAGAAAAATGATACGTGTCGTCTGCAAAAGAGGTTATCGTGAGAATACAAAACCCCTATTTAAGGAGACCGAGATATTGACTCTGCCTGGTTTATACATCCTACATTGTCTAATGCATGTCAAAAATAATTTATATTCATATAATGAAGTAAAAAACTTACATGATCACAACACAAGAGGATCAGATAATTTACACAAACCTTTTTATCGTTTGCAAAAAACAAAAGATGGTACAAACTGCTTTGGAATTAACTTATATAATGTATTACCTAGAGAAATTAGGAACTTGAATATTAATCAATTTAAAACTAAAATAAAAAAAATTCTGATCATAAATGCTCCATTTGACATACAAGAATTGTCTGATATTGTAAGAAATCTGTAATTGTGGGACTTTTGTTCTATTTTGTATTTTATATAATTTGACCTATGTAAATGATTATAATATAATTATAATTATATTATACTTGCTTATCGCATTATTGTGTAGATGGCGTTGGTGGTATTTATTTATTACTCGCCGTTAGTTGTTCAAAGTACTTGCCATATAAGGCAGCCAGAACTAACACCGGTATCAGTCGCCTTCCAGCGACTGATCAGAGCACCGTACTGATGAGGTCCTAAAGACCGAAACACGTGTCTACGGTTAAAACTGGCCAGTCATTGATGCATAGCCTAACAGCCGATTCAATGACTGATTATCATTGTGAAATATTTGGGGATAATAAATTTAAAAACTCAATATTTTTGAGTGTTATTAAATGATTATAATATCATCTTAACATTAAAATAAAATAAATAGATATATCGCGCATGTAACGACAATATGTTCCAATAAAGGACACATCTATACAGCAGTACACAATACTTCGTAGCCCACAAAATTTTTTTTTTTGTATAAATTTGCTATTACTGTTATCGCAATCGTAACGCTGATCAAACTCAAATAAAGAAGTTTTTTCTATCTCCTGTAAAATTTTGTGGCTTACAACATATTGATTTTGCATGGACGATATGTATTAACACGCTTTTTCCGAAAATTTCGGTAGTGTAGAGGAACCTGTTACTTCCATAAAAACATGCAAAAAATTACTGAATTTTTTTAATAAGGCCACCCTAATATATATATACATATATATATATATATATATATATATATATATATATATATATATATATATATATAGGGTGTTCTTAAAAAAAAATTTTTTTACGTACTTGATAAAACGATCTTAAATTTGATAAAACTAAAGAAAACCAACCTCATTTTATAATTAATAGGGGATAAGTGGTGCCGCAAGTGCGATAAATATCGCAAAATAGCGCTTTTTTAACTTAAAATAACACGTTTCTTATGCAAGAATCGAAAAAATTCAGAGAGTGATTAAATAGAAAACATATCTCTGTTTATAAGCTTTCGATTGCGCAAAACTGTTTTAAATTATTTTGAACGTTTGCGCAAAAAATAAAATAAAAAATATTCAAAACCGAAAAATTATTTTTTTTTTCAAATGGCTAAACTCATTGTATCAACGGGAAATTTTGTGTAAAACAAATCGTAGAACATTGAGTTTTTCGATTCTTGTTTCAAAACGTGTTATTTTAAGTTCAAAATATTGCAATCTGCAATCGAAAAATAAACATGAAAAACACAATTATTCGACAATTTATCGCTCTTGTCCCCCTGTTAAACGTCAAATGAGGTTGGTTTTCTTTAATTTTATCGAATTTAGGATCGTCTTATCAAGTACGTAAAATTTATAAATATATACAGGGTGTAACAGAATAACTATTCCTAATTTTAACTGTAGTATCCTGGGCTCAGAATATGAAGATTTAATGCAAATCACTGAGATAAAATGTGGCTCCTTACTGAGCTACAGGGTGTTTTATATAAAAATTTAAAAACGATTTTTGCCCAGTACTTTAAAACTATTTGACGTATCCTTATCATACTTGGCAGGAAGTGTAGGTACCGTACACCATACTAAATTATGTTAAATAAAAGTTTCTGGCTACTGCCAGTGGCGTACAACAGGGACAAGTGAGAGGTTGATCCTTCCTAAATTCTACGCCACTGGCGGAATTGTCATTTTAGCACAATTTTTCGATTCTCCAATACTTGCTGTGTAAAAAACATACTCTTCCTTTGTAACGATAAAGTCACTGTTTTTCGAGATATTTAAACTTAAACATAAGCTGCACCCTTGGGATTTTTTCAAAATTTGCTCAAAAAAATCTGAAAAAATTCAGTAAAATAGAGAAAAAAATTAGCTACATAATATCTAAGTAACTTTTTCTCTAACTCATTTTGGTTTGGCTGGAAAAATTATTGAAAATTAATATTTTTTGCATTTTATTTTTTTTATTTTCAATAATTTTTACAGCCAAATCAGAATGAGTTAGAGAAAAAGTTACTTAGTTATTATGTAGCTAATTTTTTTCTCTATTTTACTGAATTTTTTCATATTTTTTTGAGCAAATTTTGAAAAAATCCCAAGGGTGCAGCTTATGTTTAAGTTTAAATATCTCGAAAAACAGTGACTTTATCGTTACAAAGGAAGAGTATGTTTTTTACACAGCAAGTATTGGAGAATCGAAAAATTGTGCTAAAATGACAATTCCGCCAGTGGCGTAGAATTTAGGAAGGATCAACCTCTCACTTGTCCCTGTTGTACGCCACTGGCAGTAGCCAGAAACTTGTATTTAACATAATTTAGTATGGTGTACGGTACCTACACTTCCTGCCAAGTATGATAAGGATACGTCAAATAGTTTTAAAGTTCTGGGCAAAAATCGTTTTTAAATTTTTATATAAAACACCCTGTAGCTCAGTAAGGAGCCACATTTTATCTCAGTGATTTGCATTAAATCTTCATATTCTGAGCCCAGGATACTCCAGTTAAAATTAGGAATAGTTATTCTGTTACAACCTGTATATATTAATTTAGAAGTTAATGACTTTTATAAAAATATGTCCGTCTTGTTAATTTTATTATTAATTTTACGACTATTACCGTATTATTTTCTTCGGCGAAAATTTAAATAAATTGATGTTGAATTTATATTATATGTATTTTTTATAATAAAATGCTACCTAATATATAAAAATACATAGGTACATACATACATACATACACAATCACGCCATGTACCCAAAATGGTGTGGCACAAACTCTTTTCATCATCCCGAAATCAGTCGCCTCCAAACATTCCTATCCAAACAAGCAACTTTCGCTTCATTTACATTCATAATTCCTCTCATACATGCTCTTTTATTCTTACTACTTGGAAACTTTTGCTCACGCAAAACACTCTCAATCATACCACTCCAACTACTCATCGGACGTCCACGCAATCGTATACCATCAAAATCACTCAAATAAATCTTTTTAACCAAACGTTCATTAAACATTCGCTCAACATGTCCGAACCATCTTAACTGACTAACACCAACTTTTGCTACAACATTTTTTTCAATTTCACACTCATCATACACTAATCTATTTCGTACCCGATCTCTCCTATTTACACCACAAACCCCACGTAAAAATCTCATTTCCACAGCAGTCATTTTCCGTTTATGCTTTTGCAACCAAACCCAACGTTCACTACCATACATCAATGTAGGCACCGAAACTGCATTATATATAAAAAAATATGCATAGTTTAATTTTTGTTTTATCAAAAATAGTAAAATAATACATTATATTACTAATGCCAAAAAAAAAGTCAATTTGGTATAAATTATGAAAGTGACGTAGTAAAAAAAAATTTCAGAACTCATTATATTAAAATTAAACGGTTTCATAATATAGTTCTGTATTAATTTTCAATAATAATCGACGTTCTGACGTACTCCATGTACATCATCATCAGGAAAACTTATACAAATGACATTTACAGTAAATAACCAGAACATAGAAACAAGTATAAACTTTTAATTAATTGAATCAGTGCCTTCACACTGACTGATGCTATCATTATATATTTCTGTTGCTACTTTTATTAATGTACTGTTAATATTGATGAATCTTGCAATTATTACAGTATCCAGGAAATTTACATCATGATGATTTTCTAACGCATGTCGTGCAATAGCAAATTTATTTGGATGGTTTAGTAGTATTGACTTCTTATGTTATGTTATTGGGTATTTATTTTATGTTTAGGTTGATTTTGTGTGGGACGCTTAAAGAAAAAATTGTATATGTAATTCGGAGTAGAACGCTTTTTCGTGTTTCACCCAGATTGCTTGACCGCGACCGCAAGTATCTGCACTCAACATTATAATAATAGCTATCTACTTGTCGTAATATGATATGTTATTTTTACCACTTTGATTGCACGGAAAAAGTGGTATAGCGTTTGGTACGGTGTCTGTAACATTATATATAAAAAAAAAATTGTATAAATTTTTTTTATATAGCCTCTAGATGACGAATCTAAACTTAGTTTATGTGGGTGTATGAATGTGGGTCGCCAGCTCGCTCGGTCGTAAGTCAAAATTTTGTGGCCGCAACTCCTCCTAGACGGTTCAACCGATTTTAATGAAATTTTCAGGATAAATTTGTCTAGTACCCAAGATGGTTATGTGATTTTATTTTTTTCCAGTGATGCCAACTTTCCGAGAAAAAAATTACTAAAGTTTTAAAAATTATTATTGGCTACGTTATTTATCCGATTTTGATCAAATTTTCAGAAAAGATTTCCCTAATGCTCCCATTAATTATATAATTTTATTAATATTCAGTGTTGCCAACTTTCTGAGAAAAAAATTACTAAAATTTTTAAAAATTTATTATGACCATTTTATTTAACCGATTTTAATCAAATTTTTATAAAAGTTTCTCCTAGTGCCTAAATAAATTATGCAATTTTAACAAAATTCAGTGTTGCCAACTTATCGAGAAAAAAATCATACAATTTTTTAAAAATTCATTGTTGCTACATTATTTATTCGATTTTGATCAAATTTTCAGAAAAGTTTCTCCTAGTGCCCACATAAATTATAATATTATTAAAATACAGGGCTGCCAACTTTCCGAGAAAGTGGTCTATATATGGGTTTACCCATATACTTCTAATCTTGTTAAATATATTTTAAGTCCTAATAGTTTTGATAATTTTTTTACAGTTTCAAAACACCAGAATTTCCTTAATTCAAACGATGAAATTTATTTCCAATTTTGCCATGAGACTTATTTAGAAAAGAGTATATAAAAATTTCTATATTAATTCAATGAAATTTTTGTTTTCATACTTTTCAAATATACAACTCTGTCCAAAAACATGTATTTTAAACATGATTCAGCAATCTTATATTTTGGAAAAAATATCATGTATTTAGTTGAAACTTGTATAAACTAAATCTCTTCAAAAATTGAATACCTTATTACAAATCAATAAGTTAGTGTATGCAAGTTAAATTTCGTTATTTATAAATAGTGTTTTTAAAAAATGTTTATTTTTTAAAATTACAATTATCAAGAGATTTTTATTTGAAATTACACAATATTTTAATACAGAATATTTAAATTTTAATTATATTTATAGATTTGTTTTATTAATAATATTTATTATATTTTATTCAAAATTATATTTTATAACAATAGTTATAATTACGTATTTATTGTTCGAAGATTAACATCTGACTGATTTATAAAAAACATTAAAGTTCTATGTAGCGCCAAGCGCGTTACGTAAAGACAGGAGTCAAGTTATCAGCAACTCAGCAGTTTTACGTGGGAACGCGTTCTGTAACTCCTCCCTTGCTAGATTTGGGCTTCATCGGGAAGTTTCAGCACCGACCTAGGGGTTGAACTTTTAGATTGAAGTTCAATGTCTTCTTTGGATTTTGAATTTGGTGTTTGTGCAGACTTTTTGAACATCTTCTTCAGGTATAACGTAAGAAAAATAATGGCGCCAGTGTCGGGTAGTTTATCTTGAAGTTGTCATCAAATTCGTTGATTTCTTCGTCATCGATTATCTTGTCGAATTTGTTGATTGGTTTCAGATCGTTGAAATTATTTAGTTCGATTGTTATTTTAGGAACTTGTGTTTTATTTAAATTTATTGCGAAGTTTTCTATAATAGTTGGTTTACCGAATGTTCCGTGTTTGAATGTTAATTTTTGATTTCGGAATTCTAGTTCGCATTCGTTTTCGTTCACTAAAAATATTCCTTGGAGAGATTTTATGACGTCACCTTGTTTACATTTTGCGTGTATTGTTTCTGGACTTGGAAAGACGAGTAGGTATTGATTGATATCTTCTATGTGTTCGATATGGTTCTTCTTGATGTTTATTTTAATAAAATGACAGTTTTTGATTTTGTTTTCTAGTATTAAATTTGTTTCGCATGAATCTTCGTTTATTTCGTTTACTTTGTTGGGACACTGATAGCTATTTTCCTTGTCGTAAGTATTCACACATATACCATATAGAGACTTAATTTGATTATCTTTAGATTTTAAAAAGTATTCGTGATTAGGAAGTACAGTTACAAAGTCAGCCTCATGTTTGGTAGGTACCGAAATAATATGAAATAATTCAAACTGAGTTTCATAGTTAATTGGTATTTCTATGAAATAAGTGATTTTATCTTGTGATAATTTGCAATTTATAGAAATTACTTTTTCTAATTTGGACATATTTTCTAAACTCGGTTCGAATGGTAATTTATTATTATAAAATTTTGAAATTTTATTTAATTCTACAAAAAGGTCATGTGATTTAATAATACTTGGGTGCATTGTATGCAGTTTACAAAAGAATAACGAATTTTCAATGTCTTGCAGTGTATTAAATGTTAAAGTATATAAAATGTTTAATTGATTGTAAATATCTTTTATTTGTAGTTTATTTATTTCTGTAATTCCGCCAATTACACTATGCATAATTTGTTCAATTTTTAATTTTAAAATTTTTTCATTTTGCTGAATAGTGTCAACAGTTTTGTTGAAGTATTCTATTATTTGGTGACTAATAGAGTACTGATTTTTCAACTGGTTATTGAACTTGAATTGATTTTCTTTTAGGTGATTTAAAATATTAGTATATCGTCTCTCGTCGCTTGAATCTAAATTTCCAGTGATAGATTTTATTACTGTGCCTAATCCGTTTATTAGACCTCTTTTAATTTTATGATTATTTGAGTGAATCGTTAAATAATTAATTTTTTCATTAATTGTATTTTGAATGTATTCGACAATTTTGTTATTATTTTCAAAATCAGGGGGGATTGTTTCGTCTAATGTGAGTGTTTGTTTTAAAGTGTCAAATTGTTTATTTAAATTGTTATATTGTGTCCAGAGTGGCTGCAAGTCGTAATAGTGTACAAATGTGTGTACAGTTTTTTGCAATTTTGCAGGTCCAAGATTTATCGTCATCAGTCCTGGGCAGAGATTTTTATATATAACCTAGATGCCTAACTCGATGCGTAAAAGTGAAGCATGTCAATTCGTGTGGCGGCCATTTGTCGAAAAGGCAGAAAGTGTAAACAGTGATAAAGAATCGTGTATACGAAATCATTTATATTTAACGTTTTAAAGTGATATAATTAATTTGTGTTGTGCAGAACTGTTATTTTATTATTATAGTTGCAAATTACCAATAGCAATGCCAGCTTCGTGTTCCGCTTTTGGTTGTAAAAATAGATTTAAAACTGGAGGGACAGTACAGTTTTTTGGGTAAGCATTGTCTACTTTTATAATCTGAAACAATATAATAATTAAATTTAAAGTTTAAATATATTTCTGTAATTGGTAATTTGATAATATCGAGGTAGGGGACAAATTTTTTTATCAAATAAATAAATCCTAACCTTAAGGCAGCCCTATATATCGATATTATCAATATATCATCAAATTATTTCATTTAGAAGATCCGTAATTAAATACGTTTTTTTTTTCTAATTTTAGATTTCCTCTAAAAAATAAAGATTTATTAAAATCTTGGGTTATAAGTGTAAGAAGAAAGGATTTTACACCAACAAGAAGTAGTAAAATTTGCAGCGACCATTTCAAAGAAAATGATTATTTAGTAAGACCAGGAATATATGTTAAAAAATTAAAGCAGGATGCAATCCCCTCAATATTTCCCGCTTTTCCTAGTTATTTAAAAGAAAATAAAAGTAGCCGAAGGGTCTTAAAAAAAAGAAATATATGTCATTCTGGCATGGCAATTGATCGTCCAATAGAAAGTACCAGTGGAAGTAGTTCAACATCGAACAATGAAGTTCATGATGAAATTTTGCCATTCCAGCAACAAATTAGTGTACCATGCAAAGAAGAGAAAGAAACACAAACAGAAGAAAATGCAATCGAGAAAAAACTAAAACAAAAAATTAAAACTTTACAACAAAAAATAAGACGACGAAATGAAAACATCACAAATTTTAAAGAAATGATGAAAACATTACGGAAGAAAGGCCTTCTACAACAAGAAGCGAAAAGTTTAATGAGAGAGCAATTTGAAGGTATGGCTCTAGAAATTTTCAAGAATGAATCGAAAAACTAAAAAGATAATAAATGTTTTAAGTAATCGTTTTGCTGTTGAAAAAAACATTTTTCCCAATTTAGACTGTGAAATTTCCTTGGAAAACAATCACAAAATTGATTTAATTGTATACATTTGTAAAAACTACTTAAATCTTCGTTTGCACAGTATAGCAAAGTCATTGAATCAAAAAAATAATGTTAGTATAAGACATAAATTCAATAAATTAATATTATTTGCAAACCAATGAATTAAAATGTAATGTAAGATGTATTTTTTGTTGTTGTATTTGTCATGTTTTTTTTAATTATTTCAAAGCTACATATTATATATATATAT
This sequence comes from Clivina fossor, assembly GCA_963966155.1. NCBI lineage: Eukaryota > Metazoa > Arthropoda > Insecta > Coleoptera > Carabidae > Clivina > Clivina fossor. The sequence continues at coordinate 2,850,655 of OZ014556.1, read as the reverse complement.
ATATATATATATATATATATATATATATATATATATATATTATAATATATTTGCAATCAGTTAACTTTTTACTTTATTTAGCTAATAAATAAATGTTGAGTTAAAATTCTTGTGTTTTATTTCATATTTTACTAAATAAAATATATAATTAATAACTTTATTCGTTATAATATTGATATATCAATTATATTTGAAGTTATATTTCATACATTCTATACACAACATATACATATTGCCTTTTTGACAAATGGCGTCTAGTGACCTTGAGGCTTCACTTTTCGAGCGGTTTGTTATATTGAGTTCGGTATCTAGTTATATATAAAAGTCTCTGGTCCTGGGTTACTTGTAATGTCTTTTATTTTTAGTCCATAGTGTTACGAGAGTAGACAACAGATGGCGCCAGCAGTCAATACGCGACACAGCCCAGATGACGAGAAATAAGCGCCAAGCTGTCAAATAAGCAACCTCACATAAAGCAATATATTATCTTTGTAATACCAATAGTATTAATACAATATACAATTATTAAGCAAGTAAAGCCTTTTATTTACATATTGTCACATGGTGTCAGGTGTGAAAACTTTGTGAAAGATTGTATATGGAAAAAAAAGAAGAAAGATAAGATGACCACGTTACCAGCACCAGAACCTGTCAAAATAAACGACAAAGCAGAGAATAATTGGAAATTATTTAAGCAACAATGGATAAACTACAGCATAGCTACAGAGCTAAGTAAAAAATCACATGAAATACAAGTAGCTACATTTCTTTCTATTATAGGCAAAGAATGTTTAAACGTTTATATACACATTGACAAAGGAAACAACGACCAAACGAAGGTTAAAGGTATAATCGAAACTTTGGATACGTATTTTACACCTACAGTAAATACGATTTATGAAAGATATATATTCAATTCAGCAGCACAAGGAAATGATGAAAGTATATTAGAATATGTAAATAGGTTAAGAAAACTTGCAAATACATGTGATTTTGGCACATTACACGAAGGATTAATAAGAGACAGGCTGGTACTAGGAATATTAAATAATGAAACTAGGAAAAGATTACTGAAAGTTTCAGATCTAACTTTACAAAAAGCAATAAATATGTGTAGAACAGACGAGGTCACCGAAGAAAGATTAAAAACAATGGAAGAAAAAGGAAAAGAAGATGTACACTTTATGAAACAGAAAAATAAGCAAGAAACGAGAAAACAGAATCAGAATACGAAAAAACAGCAAAAAACCTTTTATAATGCAGGAACAAAATGCAAATATTGTGGTTATGTACATATACATGACATACAAAAATGCCCAGCATTTGGAAAAACCTGTAAAGCATGCGGAAAAGAAAATCACTTCCAATCAGTATGCAAGTCAAAGATATACAAGCAGAAACAGAAACAAAATGTACACCAAGTGGAAACAGATGAAAGCACAGACGAAACAGAATCCATTTATAACATCAACAAGTTAGAAGCGAACAAGAAGACATGGTATGTCAACGTGACAATGCAGTACACAAACAACGAAGCACATAAAATGAAATGTCAGATAGATACAGGGGCAAGTTGTGATGTTATGTGCTACGACAACTTTAAAAAATTAGGCACCAAGCAAAGCCTGAAACCAAGCAGTACCAAATTAAAGTTATACGGAGGTGAAATAATAACGCCGATCGGAGAAGCTATAATAACATGCAAGTACAAAAATAAGAAAATTAAAACAATTTTTCAAATTATTAAAACAGAATGCACCTGCAATCCACTACTATCAGCAAAAACAAGTGAGAAGTTAAATCTCATACAAGTAACAGCAGATCTATGCAAGATAGAAGCGGAAAGTACGGATAGACAGAAAGAAAACATAATTAAAGAGTATGAAGACGTATTTCAAGGAATAGGTTGTCTGCCCGGAGAATATCATTTGGAAATAGATGAAACTGTGACACCAGTTCAACAAATTCCAAGTAGAGTACCAATAAATTTTAAAAAGGAATTAAAAGAATATTTAGACAAATTAGAAAAAGACAATATCATAAAGAAAGTAACAAGACCTACGAAATGGATAAGTAACATAATTGTAGTCAAAAGGGACAATAAGATTCGCATGTGTCTTGATCCCAAACCACTAAATACAGCTTTGAGAAGATCTCAATACCAGATTCCTACGATAGATGAAATACTTCCGGAACTAGCAAACGCTAAAATTTTTAGTGTGATGGACGCAAAACAAGGATTCTGGCAAATCAAACTAGACAAAGAAAGCAGCTACTATACGACCTTCTGGACGCCGTTTGGTAGATACAGATTTCTAAGATGTCCATTTGGCATATCCACAGCACCAGAAGAATATCAACGAAGGCAATATGAACTACTAGGAGATTTAGAAGGAATAAACGTTATAGCAGATGACATTTTGATCATAGGTAAAGGTAAAACACAAGAAGAAGCTGAAGCAGATCATGATAAGAAGATCAAGAAACTACTGAATAGAGCAAGAGAGGTTAATTTAAAGCTGAATAAAGAAAAATTTAAATACAAATTGAAAGAAGTAACATATATGGGACATACACTGTCAACAGAAGGAGTGAAACCAGATAAAAAGAAGACAGAAGCAGTACGGAATGCACCACAACCGCAAAACATAAAAGAACTTCAAAGTTTTCTTGGTTTTATCACGTATTTAGCAAGATACTTGCCGACTCTGTCAGCAGTATGCACGCCGTTAAGAGAAATAATTAAGCAGAAAGAATGGAACTGGAACAGAGATGCCGAAGAAGCATGGAAAAAGTTAAAGAACATGGTTGAGGAGGCTGCAACTCTAAAATACTATGACATGAATAAAGAAGTAACCATACAATGTGATGCAAGTAGTTTTGCATTAGGAGCAACACTTATGCAAGAAGGAGAGCCAGTTGCATATGCTTCTCGTGTACTAACACAGACAGAAACAAAATATGCGCAAATAGAAAAAGAGACACTAGCATTGTTATTCGCGTGCGAAAGATTTTCTCAATACATATCGGGAAGACAAATAGTACATATCGAAAGTGATCATCAACCTCTTGAAACAATTTTCAAAAAATCTATATTATCGGCACCGTGCAGATTACAAAGAATGATGTTAAGACTGCAACGTTTCAACCTAGACGTAAAATATAAAAAAGGTTCAGCAATGCACGTAGCAGATTATTTATCAAGAGCACCATTAAAAATTAAAACAACAGAAAGCAACAAAGAAGAATACATACATTATATAGGAGGAAACTTGATTGAAGAAATAATGAACATCAATATGGCCGAGCACGTAAATGTGACGGAACAAAGATGGAATCAAATAGCAACAGAAACCAGTAAGGATGACACTTTACAAGAACTAAAATCAATCATATTACAGGGATGGCCAGAAGAAAAAAAATCCATCAAACCAGACATAGTCAAATATTGGAATTTTAAAGAAGAATTATCAATACAGGATGGAGTACTGTACAAAGGCGAAAAAATTATAATACCAAATAGTATGAAGAACGAAATGCTTAAAAGAATTCATGCAAGTCATGTAGGAATCGAAGCATGTACCAGAAAAGCTCGAGAAACACTATATTGGTACAAAATGGCAGAGGATATAAAAGACTATATTTTAAGATGCTCGATATGTCAAGAATTCCAAACCAATCAAAGAAAAGAACCATTGATCTCAGAAGACATTCCAAATTTGCCATGGTCCACAGTAGCAATCGATATTTTCACACTGGATACAAAAAATTATCTAGTTATCACCGATTATTACAGCGACTTTTTCGAATTAGAAAAACTTAAGAATATGACAAGTGAACACGTTATTAAAAATATAAAAAAAAATTTTGCTAGACATGGAATCCCACACATAGTGATATCAGACAATGGGCCACAGTTCGACTGTAAACAATTCAGACAGTTTGCAAAAGAATGGGAATTTTTTCACAAAACTAGTTCACCATATCACTCAAAAGGAAACGGAAAAGCAGAATCATCGGTTAAAATAGCTAAAAGAATAGTAAAAAAAGTACAAAGAGAAAATAGCGATTTATATTTAGCACTTTTAGAACATAGAAATATTCCAACGGAAGAAATACAACTTACACCAGCGCAAAGACTGATGGGACGAAGAACAAGAACACGAGTACCTATCACAAAGCAAAAATTAAGACCAAAAATACACAACGATGTCCAAGAAAGAATAAACCTAAGAAGAAAAAAACAACAATTTTATCATGACAAAGGAGCGAAAGAACTGAGAATTCTTGAGGGAGGCGAAACAGTTAGAGTTAGAAATAAAGAAGGAAAATGGCAAGAAGGTAAAATTAGAGAAGAGATATCGCCAAGATCATATAGGGTACAAGTAGAAGGAACAAATTACCGCAGAAACAGAATAGATATACGATCAAGTCCAACCAATAAAGAAATCGAGAAAGTAGAAGAAAGACGACAAAATCGAATACAAAATGAGGAACCACAGGAAATAAGACAACCAGTAACACCAAAAGCACTAAACAAAGGTAGTGTATATGAATCGCATAATGAACAAGAAGAAAGAAGATCGGAAGAACAAAATGGGTCAGCAACATCCGAAGAAGTGAGCAAACCAACTTTTACAAGAAGTACCAGAGAAAGACGACCACCCAAGTATCTTCAGGAATATATAACAAATTCGCCAAAGGAGAGGGGATGTTACGAGAGTAGACAACAGATGGCGCCAGCAGTCAATACGCGACACAGCCCAGATGACGAGAAATAAGCGCCAAGCTGTCAAATAAGCAACCTCACATAAAGCAATATATTATCTTTGTAATACCAATAGTATTAATACAATATACAATTATTAAGCAAGTAAAGCCTTTTATTTACATATTGTCACACATAGGAGGATGAGAGGTAGAGGAACCTGGAATTGCCAAATCTTTATTAATTAATTTTCTAGGTCTTTTTATATTGGAGAGGTGAATTTTTGGTTGTTTTCTATCGTTCGCTTCGGTCGTAATTTCGGCAATTTTTAGGGTTTTATTTAACTTTTTTATTTTTTCTTTCTTAAATTTCGCTTGTCGTGTTTTATTGACTTTTTGTTTATTATGAACAAAGATAGTTTCAGGGATTTCGGGAAGTTCTTCGCGTGTTTCGTTAATTTTTTCAATTAATTTTGATTTGTTATTATTTAATTTATTATTTATATTTTGGTACATTAATTTTGTTTTTTCTTTGTGTTTTTGTATATAATCTTGTGTTATTTGTTTATTAAGTTCTATATCAAAAGGGGAATCGGTTTCAAGGTGTCCATTAATAATTTCTATTGGTTTTAAATTTGTTGTACTGTGATTTGTATTGTTATATGCCAAAGTTGCGTAGTTAACTTTATTTTCTATAATTTCATTTTTAAAGTTTTCTTGTTGATTAAATAACCGAATGTGTTCGACTAAAGTTGAATGAAATCGTTCAACTAAACCGTTTGAATTTGGATTTTGCGAGCTTGTAAAATGAATGTTAATCTTATGTAATGTTAGTAATTCTTTTATAACGCTGTTTTTAAATTCTAGCCCATTATCAGATATAATTAGTCTAGGTATACCATGATGGGAGAAAAATTGTATTAACTTATTTGTAACTTCGATTGCATTATTTGAAATTACTTTATAAGCTTGAGCGTACTTAGAAAATGCATCGATTACAGTTAAAAATTTAGAATTTTCTAAACTGAGTGAATCAATATGAATAACATCGAAAGGTTTATTAGGAGTGGGGGTGAGATCTAGTTTTGGTTTTATTGGGTTTCGTTCGTATTTAGCTGCCAAGCAAATTTCACATTTATTTATGAAATCAGTGATAGCTTTTAGTTGATTTGGCCAATAATATCTCTTTTTTATTTGAGTATAGACTTCGTTAATTCCGCGGTGATTTGTTTTACCTTCATGATAATTTGTTATAACTTGTAAGATTTCATCTTGATCTTCTACGTCAATTAATTTAGTCTTACATTTAATAAATTTAATATTTGAATTTCTAAAATGTTTTTGTAGTACATTACTAAATTGTTCATAAATTTCGTGTTCAAAGTACAAATAATATTTCACGTTAGGTACAATAAATTCTTTTATAAAGTTAATTATTTCGTTTTCAAAATTTATTTCAGAAAGTTGAACTAAGATTCTAATTTTGTCAGAGTGAAGTTTTCTTATTTTTGGTTTGCATGAAGAATGTTTAACTTGAGATATAAAAATTTGATTTTTCCCAAAATTAACAGGTGATTCACTTATTGTTATACCTACAATAGGATTGTCTGGATTGGAATGTATTGTCTGATCAGTTTCAGGATCGATTAGATCGTCGTCATCGGGTTCAACAGCAATGGATTGCGTGTCGTCGTCAGGGTTAAATGTTTCATTAAATTTTTCGATATAATCAAAAAGATTTTGTGTACCGGAATTTGTACTATTTACATTTAATTCTATACGAGAAAGAGCATCGGCGTTTTTATTTAGTGTTCCTTTCTTGTGAATAACTTCGTAATCGTATTCGCCTATTTTAAGCCGCCAGCGCATTAATTTCGAATTTGGTTCTTTAAGTGAATTTAAATATTTTAAGGGTTGATGGTCAGTAATAATTTTAAATTTTCTGCCAAACAAATATGGTCTAAAATATTTAGTAGCCCAAACTACAGCCAATAATTCTTTTTCTATTGTGCTATAATTCTGTTCGGTGTCATTTAACGTGCGACTCGCATATGCAATTGAAAGATCGGAGCCAATAGGACCTTGTGATAGAACAGCGCCAATGGCATAGTTACTAGCATCTGTGGTTAAATTAAATGGTTTGGTAAAATCCGGATATTGGAGAATGGGATCGTTCATTAATAAATTTTTGCAAGTGTTAAAACAGTTGATATATTCTGGATTTGTAATTTTTATTTCGGCGTTTTTCTTAAGACATTTAGTGAGGGGTTTTGTTAAATGAGCAAAATTTTTTATAAATTTTCTGTAATATCCTAACAGGCCTAAAAATGCTTTAATTTGTTTCGTCGTTTTGGGGATAGGATAATTTTTTATTGCCTGGATCTTATCAGGATTTGGTTTAACTCCGTCAGTTGTTACAATGTGTCCGAGAAACGCGACTTCTTTGTGTAAAAACTCTGATTTATCGAGTTGTATTTTTAGGTTGGCTTTCTTTAATCGGTCAAAAACAGTTTTTAAATTTTGTATGTGTTCTTGAAGAGACGTGCTAAATATTATTACATCATCTAAATATACTAAACAAATTTCGTTAACTAAATTTCGAAGGACATTGTCCATAACCCTTTGAAAGGTTGCAGGCGCATTTTTTAAACCAAATGGCATTCGTAAAAATTCATAATGACCATTTTCAGTATTAAACGCGGTCTTTTGTATGTCTGTTTCATTCATCTCGATTTGATGAAATCCAGACGCAAGATCTAAAGTAGAAAAATATTGGCATCTACCGAGTTTGTCTAATAACGCATTGATGTTGGGTATCGGATACTTATCATCAATCGTTTTTTCGTTTAATTTGCGATAGTCAATGACTAGTCGCCATTTTCTTTTGCCGGATGCGTCAATTTTCTTTGGTACGACCCATAAAGGAGAGGACCAGGGAGAGTGAGATGGACGTATGATGTTTTGGTCAAGCATTTTTTTTATTTGACTTTTAACCTCATTTATATGTATTTCAGGGTACCTATAAATTTTTGAATATACTGGGATTTCATCGTTAGTGCGAATAAAATGTTTTACTTTGTTAGTAAATGTTAACGGTTTATCGTCTGCGTGTAAAATTTCTGAATAATTATTTAATAATTTTGTTATTTCGAATTTTTCCTCTTTATTCATGTGTTCTGTTCTGACATTGTTTAAATTAAATTTTGAATGTGAAACATCGTTATTAAAATTTAAAGTATTTATTTCAAAATTATTTAAAGTTTGGCCTTTTACACAATTTACTGAATTTAAAATTTGTTCTTTTTCGCTTGAATTAATTACAGGATAAAACATTTCGCGATTTTCGACTTTAGCTAAACCTTCGGGAATAGTTAATTTACCTATGATAGTTTCGGGTATTAATATTTCGCCGTTTTCTATATTATTGATAAATAATTTAGTAACTTTTTCAGATTTCGGAGGAATTTTGACAAAATAAGATTTTGGCAGTGTTTTTTGATAATGAATTTTGATTTTTTGAGTGGGTGTTATAATTTTGTCATTAATAAAATCAATATTTGTTTCCAAAATTTTCAAATTGTCTAATCCAAGTAAAATATCGAAATTTTTATGAAATTCGAAAATGTGATATTTTAATAAAATATTATTTTTGTTGAATAATTTTGAAGCAGGTAAAATAATACTAAAGTTTTCAATTGAAGTGCCATGTGCAGTCGTTATCTGAAATGGATCTTTTTGAATTTTATTTTTAAAATATTTTTCGCAATTTTTGGACTTATAAATGATCGTGTGCTGCCGGTGTCTATCAAAACTTTAAGGTTAAATTCGGGATATATTATAAATGGTAACTCGCTGTTATTGTGAGTTAGATTCATAAATTCAACATTTGTTCCGAGGCTATTGTTTATAAAAAATCATTGCCGTCATAATTTTCGTATTCTGTGGGTGTAATATCTACTATGTCATTGTCTGTGTTTTCGTCAGTAATTATTTGTTCTTCAGCTTCATCTGTGAATATTTCGTTTGTCTCAGTGTTAAACAGTTCTTCCGATATTATATCGGGTTTGCGTTGTGATTGGAAATAATTCTGAGGACGGTAATTACTAGGTCCGGGTCTGGGTGTAAATGTTTGCCGGGTGCTAATGCTCATGGGTGTCGGTTGAGGGAATTTTTTATTAGGATCGGGTCTAAAAACATTTGGTGTGTTTTGAGTGAATGGTTTTGTAGTTCTAGGATAATTGTTACTAGTATTTTGTGGATTTGGGTAACGTGTTAATTGTGGAAAATTTTTGGGTTGTGTTACTCTGTAAGCGTTTGTGTTCGTATTTGTATTTATGATTTGACGAGGTTTGTTGTTATATGTATTGCTGTTATGTGTATTGTTAGATTTTGGTTGTTTCATAACTGAATCTAATTGGAAATCGTTTGTCATCATATTTAATGCAGAATTTAAATCAGGTGGATTTTTGGTGCGCATAAGTGTGCCTAAAGGTTCTTTAAGACCTCTCAACAAAATTCTAAGTGCGTACGTTCTAAAATATGCAATTAAAATTGCAGAGTGTTCGATTTTAATGTGTGTAGTTAGGTACGATATTTGAAGATTTAAAAGATCTACAACTCTGTGATAAAATTCAAATGGTGTTTCGTTTTGATTTTGTTTCAATTCAGTTAACTCTATATTCAAAGTATAACAATCGCGTTTATCAGAATACGTATTCAACAAAGCTGCTTTTACGTCTGCCCAGCATGTAATAGGGCAACTTGCTATATTTACTGCTGCATCGTCTTTAATTTTAGCTACAATGCTATACATTAAATAGTCGTTTTGGAAATCAGTGGGGTCTTCATTGTTATAAAATTTATTTACTAATTTTTCACAAGTTTCTATAAACCGTGTTAATAATTTATTATCGCCCCAAAATTCAGGAATCATGTCCAAATATTCGCGTTTGAGAACGGGTGGTGGTGGCATGTTGATTAAATTTGAATTTAAATTTAAACTATTAATTGATAAAATAAGATTTTGATCAGTATTTTGATCGATATTATTAGTGATATCAATATTACTTAATGAGTCAGATGAGTTTGATTCTGTATCTGTACTGTCTATTTCTGAATCGATTTGCGCTCGATAATCTCTAGATGACATAAGTGCTACTTACAGGAAAACGTTCAGCGTGTTCATTGTTTCGTCCGCGATGGAGAAATCAATCAGAATAACTTCGGCTGGGACTCTGTGTTCAGCAGGGCCTGGTGTTCTCTTGGCTTCACGATATACACTCGTTGGGACGTTGAGAACGCGTCTAAGTTATTGTTTTTTCACAACACTGTTTTGTTTAACAGATTCGTAATTCACAATAAATCGTTGAAACGAACCGATTTTTCTTCGTTTGTGAATCCTACAGTCAACTGCGCCAGTTAAATTTCGTTATTTATAAATAGTGTTTTTAAAAAATGTTTATTTTTTAAAATTACAATTATCAAGAGATTTTTATTTGAAATTACACAATATTTCAATACAGAATATTTAAATTTTAATTATATTTATAGATTTGTTTTATTAATAATATTTATTATATTTTATTCAAAATTATATTTTATAACAATAGTTATAATTACGTATTTATTGTTCGAAGATTAACATCTGACTGATTTATAAAAAACATTAAAGTTCTATGTAGCGCCAAGCGCGTTACGTAAAGACAGGAGTCAAGTTATCAGCAACTCAGCAGTTTTACGTGGGAACGCGTTCTGTAACTTGCATATTTGCCAAACCGATCAAGTACTATTAAAGTGTTACATTATTATTTAATTTAAAATTTTATAATAAACTTATTTATTTTACAATATTATTTAAAAAAAAATGGATCAGTGCAATATTAATAATGATATAAAATCAGCGCAGGAAACTTTTATAAAAATGACATCAGCCTGGAAGCAAATCATTGCAGAAAATGTGAGTTATTAAAATTATAACGTAGTAAAATATTTTTCAGAACTCATTGTATTAAAATAAAAACTGTGTTAGGATTAGATTCTGTTTAATTATTTTATAAAAACAATGTTTCGACGGAATTCAACGATCGTCTTCATCATGTCAAAATTTATCAATAACATTAAAGTAAATAACAGTACGTAGCAACAAGTTACTAGGTAAAACATAAGTAACTAAATCATAAAAATTATAGATTTTTAATTAATTTTTAATTATGATCTAGTTACTTATATATTACCTAGTAACTTGTTGCTACGTACTGTGATTTACTTTAATGCCATTAATAAATTTTAACCTGATGATGCCCCACTATATTTAGAAAATGTCATTATTAAATTTAAATAATAGTTGTAATACATAAAAATCATATTTTTAATATTGTTTTAAATGTTGTAGCAAAAGTTGGTGTTGGTCAGTTAAGATGGTTCGGATATCTTGAGCGAATGTCTAAGGAATGTCTGGTTAAAAAATCTATACGAATAATTTTGAAGATATAAGTTTGCCAGTGAACGTCCGATGAGTATTTGGAGTGGTATGATTGAGAATGGCTTGCGTAAGCAAAAGTTTCCAAGTAGTAAGAATAGAAGAGCATGTATAAGAGGAATTATAAATGTCAATGAAAGTAAAGTTGCTTGTCTGGAAACTGATTTCGAGATATTAAAAAGAGTTTGTGCCAGATTGTATATGTATGTATGTATGTTATACTTGAAATAAATAAAAAAAATAAAATGTAAAACTTTCTTACGGTGGCACCAAAATTTACATCAAACAGCTCGTATAATACAAATCATTTTTTTTTTCTTTAGTTTCCATCTCCGGACGTTTTAGAAATCACAACGATTTTACAAATTTTGGGCTTTAAAATAACTTTTGTGGACCAAACGAATCCTAGATATATAAAAAGTTCAGTTGAAAATAATAAATCGCTTCGCATCACATTGTTATGCTGTCAGTCTGGAATGCGTTTTGTTTTGGAAACTGAAAATCGGTGTAGTTGTCCTACAGATTTTAGTGGACTAGAAAGATTTATAAAACCACATCGTAACACTAGAAAGGTATAATAGTATATTATTTAACGAGCAAATAATGGCACCTATAATGTACGAGGATGTTGTTTAGTCCACGAGCGTAGCGAGGGGAATAAAACATCCGAGTACATTGTAGGCATTATTTGCAAGTCAAATACTCTACTTTATCTACAACTGCTTATATATTTTTAATATTGTACTTACTTATTCAAATCTATGATGTTAACAACAACTAACTAACTAACTAACAGCAACTATCATTTTATTACTTTGACTGATAACTGCTGCCATCTGGCGTAGATATATTTAGTTTGTTGATGTTGCCTAGCAACGAAGCGTGCGTACGGAAATCAAGTTAATAAAGATCGTTTCTTTATTTCCCTTGGTTAATAATGACTAATATTTTATTAACCTTGGTTAATAAAGACTAGTATTTTATTTCCCTTGGGCTATAAAGACTAGATAAATATATATATTCTTTAAACTTTTTTTTTATTAAATTGGAAAAATATTCGCCTGTTAATATTTAATAAATAATTAGTAATTGACGGAATTCAGTCTTTTATATGTTTTTATTAACTACTAAGCCAACGTTTCGGCAATCGCTTTGCCTCTTTCAGGGCATTTCAATGTATATATATATCAAAAATTTCGGATTATGACTAATAGTATTGTAGATAATAATCGATTTTTAGGAAAGTAGTCAGAAAAACGGGTAGGTGTAAATCAAAAACTCATTTATGATTAATTGTCAAGCTTTCGATGGCAGTATCCCATCTTCTTTAGGGCATTATCAACTAAAGTTTTGTGAAAACGCACGTATGAAGTGATAGTTAGCAAAAATTATTATATTCTAACATTCGTTGTTTGTATAATTGGCAAGTTTTATACACAGAAATAAACATGAAGCACATGTAATAGTCAAAATTAAATAAAATAATTATCTCTGTGTATAAAACTTGCCATTAAACAAACAACGAATGTTAGAATATAATTTTTGCTAACTATCATTTCATACATGCGTTTTCACAAAACTTTAGTTGATATTTGAATTTTAAAAATATATAGAACAGATATATTGCTTGATATATACTTTCAAAGCAATTAAAAATATCTCAAAAAAATTGCATATTATACTCATACATAGATCATATAATATTAATATATATAATATAATATAATAATATATATAATATTAATATTATATATATGATCTATGTACTCATACTATATTCCGAAATTAAACCAAATGAATCGGTTGGTTTGCTTTGGTTTTTACCGTTTTTACTGGTAAAACTGATGTGTGTTTTGTTTTTGAAACACGTTAACCTTGATAGTTAAATTATAAATAAAAATTTATTATTTTAAAATATTGGCTTTCATTTCACTGTTTACCACCTTATTTCAAATCATCAACTTGGCAAAGATATTTTAATGAAATATACCTGATTTGTTTGTACAGCATATCTACAAATAAAGAAATTTAAGTATTTGCATACAAGTTGCAAAATTTATAAGATTATCTGACTAATTTTTTTTATTGAATATGTATTTATTAAATATTTTTATATTTTTTAAAAGTATGTACAGTTTACATTGTAAACCTACAAATGCAAGTATCCTAACTTGCATTGCCTTGCCCACACTGAATGGAGTTTTAAAACTTTTACAAAATTAATATAAAATAAATTCTGTTTGATTCTATATTATTAAATTTAAATATTTTATTATTATTTTTATTAAGTTAATTTTATACTAATATTAAATAGAATAATATAAATATTATTATAATAAATTATTAAATTTAAAATCATCCCTATGATCTCGTCACTTATAGTGCGCATGTCAATATTAGGTGAGGCGTCCGTTATCCGTTGTGTTGTGACCATGTGACCCTGCATGTGACCATAGCATGTTTCGCTTGAAGCGTAAATATGGTGTTATTTCGTTTATTTAATTTAATCAGTGATTTAGTACTATATTATATACAAAGATTAAAATTCTTTTACGCTAGTTGATGTTATTCAATTATCTGAAGAAAATTAGTATTGGAATTACACGCAAATGTGAAAATTTTTAAAGTGCATGTGCTCTTCATAGATACAAGTAAGTAAATAAGTATAATTTATTTAATTTTGTTGATTTATAGTAGCTTATTCTTTATGTTATTAGTTAGATTTACAAGGTTTTTTTAAATTTTAGATGACAGATATTCCATTTTATCAAGCATCAAATCATAATATAAAAACAAATATGGATGGATGATGATGAAAACAAAAGAAATTACTATTTTGGAAACTATATTCAATAAAGTTTTGACTGTAATATAGTTATGGAAGAATCATTAAAAAGGAAAAGGTATTTTAATTAGATTTTTTTTAAAAACTATTATAGATATTTTGTGCATGGTATAAAATAATACAGAACACATATTAAAATAAAACGGCTTTGGATTATAGTTCTGTATTAATATTTATTAATAATCGACGTTTCGACGAACTTAACGTATGTCTTCATCATAAACTATTTAATATCATTAAAATATAACGTTTTGCTAAACCCTGTTTTAAATAGATTTTTGACATCGGCATTAAAATTTAACATTTATTTATGCAAGCAAGCATTAGATATTTTAATAGCTGTGATGTATTTAAGGATTGAGTATGTTTTCAAAATTTATAATAACGTAGGGGGGACTACCTTTGAGACATTCAATTATTTGAATATTGTTTAACACTTACTTTAACACATTCAATACAATATATTTAAAACTTTATACAAACGTGTAATATCTTTTATAAAATTATATTGAGTTGTACGACATCTTCTTATTATTCTTATCGGATCATGTTTAATAGAATTATTCTGTATAATTTATGATATTTAAATAAATTTTATAGCGCATAATGTTAGTATATTACTACAGAGATTTAAATAGAACTGTTTAGAATGACGATGATTTCATGTATAATAGTTATATCGATCAAGTTTATATTAAATATCTAGTGACGATTATGTGGGGGTGTTCAGAACTAGTAAACAAGTCACTTTGTTTTTCATTTTAAGAATTAATTACTGTGTTATAGGTAATTATTGACATATATACATTGAAAATCAAATAGTTGTATTGAAATTGAACCAGCTGCATTTCAGTTGCATAAAACCAGTTGCATTTCAGTTACACGGTTTCTGTAACTTTGGCTTATTACTTTTACTGTTTATCCGGTTTTTTAACGTACGAATTTAAGTTTGATACTTATATAATTTTTGTGAGGTTGTATCTAGTAATATATTTTAAAATTTTCATTTTTTTTTTCAACAAACAAATATTATTAATATTATTAAAATCAATTTTAATTAAAATTCTATATAAAAAAAATTATATATCTAAAAGTTATTTAAAAATGTAATAGAAAGTCATGTATTCAGTTAGATAAGTTTTGTATATTACTATATAAATTATAGATTTATAAATAAATAAATTTATCTTTATAATTTAATCATCAAGGGCAACGTATTTGAAAAACAAACCACGCTTCAGTTTTACCTAGCAAAAATCAGAGCTAACCAATCGGTTCATTTGGTTTCATTTCGGAATGAATACATTACAACAGTGACATGAAACTTTCGCATTATTTTTATTTATTTTTTTATTATATATAGCAGTTTATTGCCGTATTCTTTATATTTATACTATGCGCAAATATGTCTGTAAAATAACGTAAAACAAATATTTTTATTTTGAACATTTCCACGCAAAACTCTCATAAAATGCTAGTATAGAGATAATATTGTTTTATGTTGTGTTTAGGTCTGTGTCATACTGGTTCTAGCACCATTCAACGATCTCGTCTCTGCAGTCGGCGAATGTGGCAGCTGGAACTGTTTGAATTCTTCATTCTAAGATAAATTCTATACTGAAGTTTACGATCCAGAGATACAATCATGGGTGGGTGGTCGGTTCCAGTTTAATTTTATCAAGAGCTAATGTTTATGTAGCTGTTATCGGTGATCGACTCTATGCTGTTCAGGTAAATTACACAAAATTTCTGTTTATTTAAGAATATTGACGTGCTGCAATTTCTGATTTATTTGTATGATTTTATATCAATGTGGCTGTCCACTCTAATCAAATTTTTTTATTTTACATTATACTTTTGTCTAAAATAGTAATATATTCTAAATATTGTGTTCTAAAATTGTATATTTGTTGAAATAGATCAGTTTATAAAAAAGTATAAAGAATACGAAATACGCCGAATCTTTGCCGCCAAGTTAGCAATTTTTTATAATTTTTTTTTGGGGTTTATGGTTGATAAATTTGAAAAATATATACATTAAATGCACTTTTTAGAGTAGATTGTAAATTGCTAAAAGAAAATTAGTGGACAGGGCTGTTATTAAACATCTATTCATTATTTATTTATTTATTTATTTATTTATTTTACAATTTACAGTGATATAAAGTATAGTTTATAACACTCGTGGAAAAATATGTGGTTTAATGATAATTTTGATATTATTAATGAATATTCAGGACACTCACAAAATTTGTTTTGGTTATATTTATCTTTCAAAGATATTTTAAACAATGAAGTTATGTTAAAAAATGTGTGTGCGATACATAATTTTTTTTTAAATAAAAAAAGATCAAATAGGCAATGTAAAAAAGTTTCTTTGTTAATTTTAGTTTTTTTTTTGAAATTATTACAGATTAGCACAAATTAGGCTTACAGTAGTAACATATGAATTAACTGTTTTTTGATACGATTTATTAAAATTTTATAATTTTTCATATATTTGTGATGTTTTACCTAAGTATTCATATTGGCATATATATATATGTAGTAGATACGTATTCACGATTATGCAAAATTATAAATTTTCAACGCAATATAATGTTATCTTTTTCAATAGTAATTTCTCTGTTAGAAAGTATTTCGTTTAAATACTTCGGTGTGACAGTTGGCTTTGTGAAAAAAAATAAATGAACAACAGTATTTAAATAAAAGAATTTATAAGAAAGTTTACAATTTTAATTTATATACATATAGGGGTATGGCAAACATTCTACAACAGAAACCTAAAATTCAGAAATAAAATTAAAAATCTAATCTAATCTAACGACAATAGTAACACAAATGCTCGCGCTAGATTTTAAGTTCACAATAACAAATAACAGAAAAACTATTAATACAAAACAAGTGTTACTGCCTACAAATGTATGTAATATTTACAAAAGATACTTAGCTTTTTGTTATTTTTTTTTGTTGAGGATTATAGAATCCATATGGAATCCAGGGCACTGCCTTGGATTGGATTGCTTCTTATTTACTAAATAGAACACAAATAGTGAAAATAGGATCTAATGTGTCAAAGTCTGTACGCAATGATATAGGAGTACCACAAGGTAGTGTTTTGGGCCCATTGTTATTTATATTGTACTTTAATGATTTACCTAAAACATTGACTAAATGTAAAATTCAATTGTTTGCAGATGATTCGCTAATTTACTTTCATGGTACTGATCCTGCTGAGATTTTTCAAACTTTAAATGATGAACTTGATAATGTTTTTAAATGGTTAAATTTCAATAAATTAAAGTTAAATACCAATAAATCCAAGGCTATGATATTAACATCAACAGCAGATTACTCGGCTATGAGAGAAAATTTTTGTATCTCAATAAATAATGTACCTCTTGAATTTGTTGAATGTATAAAATATACTTAGGTATAATGATTGATTTTAAATTAAAATTTACTACTCACATTGAATATATTTGTAAAAAAATTGCGAAAAAGATTAATTTTCTAAAGAGAATCGGACAGTCTTTGTCAATGTGGACTAGACGTCTAGTTTATAATAGTATTATATATCCGCATTTTACATACTGTGGAACAATTTTATATCTATGTAATATCACTGATCGGCATAAGTTACAGTTATTACAGAATAGAGCTATGCGTGTAATATTAAAATGTAATAAATACGAACCAATAAAGAGCATGTTGTATAAATTGGGGTGGTTGGATATAAATGATTTATTAACAGTTAATGCAATGATATTTGTATTTAAAATGGAACATGATTTATTACCTAATTATTTAAAAAGTAAACTACAATTAAATAGTGATATTCACACTTATAATACTAGAAATGCGAATAATTTCTATATTAAAAAAGCTAATAAGAATAAAACAGCTAATAATATTTTCCACAAAGGGTTACAAGAATATAATCAACTACCAGAATTTATAAAAATATGCTCTTCACTACAACTTTTCAAAATTAAAATCAAAGAACATTATTTGAATAAAACAAATTAGTTATTTAGTGTCGCATATATTTGTATTCATATTTATATATTTTATAATGTAAAATATTTTATGTATTTGTTTTCTTTAAAGCTCCCAAAGCTTTTAATAAATTATTATTATTATTATTAGAAGTAATGCTTAACATTGTTTTATTGCGCGAACGAAAACTTAATTATTATGTAAATTAATTAGAATCGAACTGAACTGAAATGTAAAAAAAACAGCAAATCGTTACTTTTTTTCGGAACTAAAACACGAATTGAACTGATTATTATTTAAAAAAAGTTGAACCACTTTTTTTTAGACACAAACCGGTTCAAATTGGTTTCGTTTATATAAATTTTTAAAATATAGATCTGTACTAATAATATTATAAAAATTGTTATATTTTAATAAAGTAATCGGCCATATTTACATTATCGTAAAATAACGTTTCTATAACTTGAAAATATATATATATATATATATATATATATATATATATATATATATATATATATAAAATAATATTAACCCTTAACTGGTATGGTACGGGTCAAATCGCCGCTATTGATGCATTATTATTGTTTGTGTCTCTCTGCTGATCGCAACGGACCTGCCCCACCCAATACCTTCCTAGTATATCATACACTATCGTTTTATGATTAGTGCTGATTGTAGCTTCTCTGCGTAAAGTCGTAAATAACGTTGCCGGTCATTTTGACCCGTACCATACCAGTTGTGTAACTAAAATAGGTATGTTTGATTTGATCACCTGTGATAATATTTTTGTGTTTATGCATATATTTGTTGTTTTTAGTTTAACGAAGTTGTTAAAAATAATTGTATATATTATTTTATTTGAAATGGACGTTGCCGGATCGTCAAATATTAACAAAATAGCATTTGATAGTCCTGATTTTGAACAAGTTGTTACTGAATGGCTGAGGGAATTAGATGAAGTCGACGACCGTTCAGACTTAGAAGAATCAGACGCGGAATACGAACAAAGTAACCATGATTCTGAGAGTGAAATGTCGGGAGCAGAAGATGAGGAAATGGAAACAGAGAGAGCTCGTAACACGCAAGCTTATTATGGAAAAGGAAATAGGTTCAAATGGTCAAAATTAGCTCCTACTCGAGCTGTTCGGACACCAGCACACAATCTTGTTACAAAATTACCAGGATGTATTGGTAATGCACGCGTGTTGTCAGAAACTGCTACTGAAGAAGCTTTTTGGAATTGCATATTCACCGAAGAAATGCTCACAGAACTTTTACTGCACACCAATGCCAAAATCCAAGCTGAAAGACCAAATTATTCTGTACAAAGTAAGCACATCATTCAAGATCTTGACATGATAGAACTGAAATCATTCATTGGACTTTTATATTTTACTGGCGCGTTCAAATCGGGTCACGAAGATGCCACATCTTTATTTTCAACAGACGGAACAGGTCGTGATATTTGCCGTGCGACTATCAGTGTGAAGCGGTTCTTGTTTTTATTATCCTGTCTGAGATTTGATAATGCTCATGATAGAAATGAAAAGTTTGTCACAGATCCTCTCGCTCCTATTTCCTATTTTTTCACAGAGCTTGTAAAAAATTCACAAAAATCATTTACGCCAGGTGATTTTTTGTGTATAGATGAAATGTTAGTACCTTTCAGGGGTAGATGCAAATACAAGATGTACTTGCCCAACAAACCTGCCAAATACGGCTTGAAAGTAATGGTCTTAGCAGATGTTACCACACATTATTTCTATAACGGGTATGTATATTGTGGCAAAGACAGTGATGGAATTGGTTTGCCCGATGAACTGAAAAATTTCTCCAAGCCAACACAAGCTGTTTTACGGCTCGTGAAACCAATTGAAAGGAGTAATAGAAACATTACTGCTGACAACTGGTTTTCTTCAGTCCCACTTGTAATTGAGTTAAAAAATAAAGGACTTACATATATTGGAACTATGAGGAAATCTCAGAAAGACATTCCCTCAGAATTTTTACCAAATCGCTGTAAAACTGTCGGAACATCACAGTATGGGTTTGTAAAAGATATGACCCTGGTTTCATATGTGCCAAAAAGAAATAAAGCTGTGGTATTGGTATCAAGTATGCATCACTCTGACGATACAGATCCGGAGTCTGGCAAACCGGAGATAATTGTAAAATATAATCAGACCAAAGGAGGAGTCGACGCCTTAGACCAGAAATGTGCTAACTATTCTGTCGGTAGGCGAACTCGCAGATGGCCAATGGCTCTCTTTGGAGCTATTCTGAATATTAGCGGAATAAACGCACATGTTCTATGGTATTCTAGAAAATGTGAAAGGGATAATAGACTTACATTCTTAAAGAACTTATCTCTTCAACTTGTTATGCCTCAATTAATGCGAAGACTTTATAATAATAAACTACCCACGGAACTTCGATGCACAATAGGTCGTATATTAAAAAAAGAAGTTCCATCAAAAGGAACACCAGAAGATAAAAATGTTCTAGCATTAAAAACTAGAAAAAGATGTTATATATGTCCATCTAAAATGAATAGAAAAACATTTCAACTATGTAGAGATTGTAAAAAACCGATATGCGCTGGATGTACAATAAGGATCTGCAAACGTTGTGCTGAAAATTTGCGTCAAAACTAAGTGATGTGATTTTTTTTATTTTGAACTTTTTTCATCTGTTTTTGCAACTTTTTGAAAGTTTATTACTAGTTTTAAGTATTCTATAAATATTTTTTTAATGGAATGAGAATATTCATTTTTTTTTCTTTGTGGAAAAGATATGTTTAATTTTATATTGTTTTGAAAGAAATATATATTTTTATTTGTAAGATTTGTATTTTTGTAATAATTTATGGATTAAATAGTTGAAGAGACATATAAAGACAACCTATGTTAGTATGGAAAGAAAAAAAATAAAATTGCCTATAAAAAAAAATAGGCGGCGTTTTGACCCACACCATACCAGTTATGCGATAAATTTTGACCGTACCAGTTAAGGGTTAAATTAACTAGATCATTTTAACATTGACATTAATTTATTTAAATTGTCCGCCATTTCATTATTGCTGTTAATTTAAAAAAAAAATACTTTTTACCACAGAAAAATGACTCATATTCTCAGCTCACATTTACAAGTAATTTACCTCAAAAACAAGGTTGCATATTGCTAAAAAAAATGTAATCGGTTTCCTCTGTGGTTTTTAATATTTTGCCGCTTTGGTTTTTGTTTCGGTTTAATATAAAATGAAACTGGAACAGTTTGAGAACCGATTCATTTGAATCCAGTTCGGTTCAAGTGGTTTATATAAAAATTGAAATTGCTTACCATAAAAACATCGATAAACATTGTATTTTAAAAATCTTATTAATAATTTAAAAAGAAAAATTGCATATTAGAAAAAATCATTTCTAAATAGAATATTAACGCAAAGCAAAATTCAAATTAAATGTTTAAATTCTCGTACTAACATTATTTTATTATAAAAACTATTTGATTTATTTCACTTTGTTTATTTTAATTGAAAAGTTTTAATGCAAATGTTTGGTCTTATATAATTGGGATTTTTATGGTTAAAATTAAATACATTGGGTAGTAGCATGTATCAACTTGGTCGTGCGATTAAGTTGGTACATGCCATAGTATTTACCTAGATTTTTCTATTTCCAAATGTAATTGTAATTTTTATTATTTAATATATCACTCTGAATCAAAAGGCACTGCGGAGAAATTAACCCGACTAATGATCTGTGAGAAATCTTATTAAGTACTTTAAAATTGTGTTTCTAAATTTTATATCAGATATAATAAAATTTATTTATTTTTAATAAAAGATAGAAGCAAAAATGTATTTTGAAATAAATGATAAAAGCACTTTTTCTTTAAAAAAATATGAGGAGTTTTTTTTACATTTATTTATTATCATCGTAAAATATTTAATTATATTTAAAGTATATTATTTTCTAATTAATATAATAATCAAAATAATACTGATATTTTATTTGTTTTTTTTTTCATATAGAAAATCTATAAAAATTAAAAAAATATAAATATCTTTTATTGAAAAAAAAAAAAAAAATTGTACTCTAAACAAGAACAGAACCACTTTGTAACTGAAATTTTTAACGTAGATTATTATTCATTATTTTTAAGGTTACACATGTCTAATTTTAATGATGCAACTGCAATTAATATTTAAGTATTTATAAGTTTTTTTTTAATTTCAGCGTTATGCATATATTTTGTTATTTTCAAAATTAATAATTATAAAAAATAAATTGGCCGAGTGTGATTCTGTAAAATTCAAATTCGAATTTTGACAATAAATACAGAAAGTTTTTCATGAAATACCAAGAAATATAATGTTATTTTTAAGATTATTTTTATATAAAATAATTATACAACTTTGAAGTCTTACACAAGATAATAATTTCTATTTTGCTGTTAGGCAGTCAGGTCATAAAAGAAGCGTATTTTATATATTTTATCTGCTAAATATGCTAATAGTTTCAAGCACACATACATCTGTAAGTAAACTGTAAAATTAAAAATAATATTGAATTTTCTTGTAACTATAAATACTTGAACAATAATTTTTTATCATCATAAATAAACAAGTTAAATGAACTATCTATTATGGCAATTGACAGAGTGTTTCCAAGTTCCAGATTGTAGCACATTGTGTTGTTATTACATATACTGTTTCTTTTTGTCGCATATATGTAATCCGTATATAATCAGTATATGTACATATGTCGTAATTCATATATGTAACTTTTGCGCACGATAAACGAGTTAAAATAATTTAAGTTTTAATATATTTTAAAAAAATAATATTTATTATAATTTTATTTTAGAGTTACCCCCCCTCTCCCCGTATTCTGTTTCTTTAAAAATAATGATTTGTTAATATGAAAATTCTTGGATCCCGTAAGAAATTTCAATGCAATATACATAGAAAAATTTCTTACGATATTTAAGAATTTTTATTTTAACGAACCATTATTTTTAACGAAAATGTTTCAGAATACGGTGGTTAATGTTTGATAATTATTATAGATATAACATAAAAAATTATAAATTGTGGTATGACTATTCTAGTATGACATAAAAAAATATAAGTAATAATAAATTTTCATAGATTTGTTTTAAATTATTGTTTTAAATAATTCTTGTACATTAATATGTCTAACAATTCCATGTGACATACAAATTTTCGTCTAACTTACAAGCATATGTGGGATTATTTGCTTCTGAAAATCCGATAATGTTTTGTTCTCTATTTTATATAAAATTCAAATTATATTCCGAAGAATGAAACAAATATGTTTGTGGAAAATTCAATATATATTTCTTGTATTTGGTATTTGTAATTGAATGGAAATAATTAATGATTTACCTTAATTTATTAATATTATATAGATATTTTATTCGATTTTTTCAAAATTGGACTTGTAATACTTTCATTGCAACTAAACTCAAACACAGTTGCATTGCAGTGGCAGGATTCTGTAGCATTTTCCTAAACGTAATCTACGTAATGTTAACTTAATTCTGTGTAGAAGATAAATACAAAACATGTGTCAGAAAATACGTTCAATGCTGAATAGAACTTGAAGCAATACGAAATTAAAACTAGGGAATTTTGCTGCTGTTAATCGAATGCTAGAAATATCGGGTGTAACGTTTTAGATCAACGTAAGCAAAATTAGTTTGTTTTAAGTTCGTACTGCTTTGGTTCTATTTGGCACTGAACGTGTTTTCTGATATTCTCTGTATATATTTTATGCATATAGTTCATTTTCGTAAACTATCACATCAAATTTTTCAATTTCGATTAAAATTACGAAAATACTATAGAATCCTGTCACATGATAAATGACAAATATTATTATATTACATTTTTTTTATCGGATTAGATCTATTTGGAAACATTGGCTTTGCTTGATTTATTATTAAGCTATTTATATAAAATTCTTTTTATATAATTTATTTTTAGTTATGACTTGTTTACAAATACATTTCAAAATGACTTCAATGTCTATTAATTGTAAAAATTGAAAATATTCTTTGTTGGTAATTTTATTTAACGAACTATTGTATTGTAATCGGAGACAAATATATATATAAATATATATTTATATATATATATATATATATATATATATATATATATATGTATATATATAATCGATTGCCAAATTGGACTACAAATAAATAAAGTTGTTAAGTTAAATAAAAATGCACAAATTAAGAATTTGGTGTGGCTAACGTTGACAAAAAAGGTATCATGTAATTGCGGTTTACTGTAATTCGAATACGTCGTAAATCGATAGACTTAATTGAATTAAAATATGTATAATGTAATAAAGGCTATTCGGTATTTTATTGTTTTAAATTTATTTATTTAAATTTAAATAGTGAAACAATTTTATTAAGGGGGTAGTACTCTTTGGCGGCCTGAAAAAAAGGAGATTTTCGGGATTTTTTTAAAAGATAACTATAAATGTATGACAAAAATGGAATACATATATTTATTCTGCCGTTTTCCGGCTACAAAAATTAATTTTTTGGTTTACATTGGGCAACTCCTTCGGCCGCTACACCATGTGCAGTGTGCCACCTCCGACGGCAACCTGCTGATCGGCGGACATCATAGAGGCCGCACCGTTGGAGCTCGAACAAAATCGATATTTTTTCCTTAATCTCCGATATATTTCCTGTCATCGTACGTAGGATTTTTTGATTATGTTGAAAAATGAAAAATTGACGTTTTGAAAAAAAAATCAGGTTTTCAAAAATTCAAACCGCGTTCAAATCGGACGAACCGTTTTTGAGTTATGATGTCCGCCAACTTTGAAAACATGCTTTCGAGATAATCGCGCTTGAAGTTTTAAGTCCAGTTTTTCATCAAATTCGTTTACATACCTTCAGTCTGCTACAAGGCTTCGCTTTTCGGCCTGTAACTTTGAAACGGAGTGTCTCATGAACTTTGGGTAAAGTTTACGATAAAGTAGACACTCCAAAGAATTTTTTAAGCAAACAAAAAAAAAATCGATTTTTTAAAACTTGCAAAGAGTCTACCCCCTTAATGTAATTGTGAAAAAAACTTTTTAGGATAATGGACTGTTCCGTTTTTTTCCTAACAATAATTTATTTTATTTTCTGAAAGTTGAAGTTTTCAGTAATCAAAGTATGTAACACATGTTTTTTAATTCTGAAACGGTATAGACACAAGAAATACATATATAAAACTAGCGTTACCTGCTGGTCATTTCTGTCATTAATATTGATGTGGCCAGTACTGAAGAGTTTCAGTTATAATTATTTTATTTAAATAATGTATTTTTAACAAAAAATACAACAACAACTAGTAAATTATAATAATTTATTAAAAAATAAAATATGAAATAATTATGCATGTTTTTCTTTTTGCAAAAATTGAAAATATTTTCTTTAATAATATAATTAGAAATGTGGCAATCTTGTTACTTATAATCAAGTTGGAAACTGCTATTTTAGTTTTGTCATTTCACTAATATTTACTAAATTAAACCATTTTTATTATATCTGTATTTTGTGTACTTTAATAAAGAAATTGTTTTTATTTCACAAAGTATTTTATTATTCAAATAATAAGGTACAAAACAATATCTAACTACCATATTTTGTAAGTTAGGACTGTAGTATTGGCTAAAATACACAACTGATAGAATAATGGCGCGCAAAATATTAAATTTTTTAATAATTAATTATGAAAATATAGGGCGTTTTATAATAATTTCTTATTTTTATAATAATTTCTCTTTTTTATAATATATTTGAATCTAAATAATTGTTTTGGGCAGTTAAAGTTCATACTTAAAGTAATGGCACAATTCCATTGTTGGTGCTGGTTGAAATATATTTCCGGTATATGAAAAACTCAATATTTTTTTAAAAATTGCTTGAGTTTAGCTTTATTTGTTAGAATATCAAACACTGTTGTTAATAAAAGTTATTTATTATACAATTTTACACCTATATATTTTGATGTTTTTTTTTAAATATTTAAAAAATTAATTTAATTTTAATTTAATTTTAAATATCACCGTATTACTCAAAAATTACTTTCTTTTGTGGTAGATATGTTATTTTTATCAAATTTTATCATTAACGATTGTTTCCTTTAAATTAGACTTTTTCTTCAGAATCACCTAGTAAATTTTGTTGCAAAGTTGTTTGTGTTTGTATTACAAACTCAAAAATAACTACATAATTTATTGGATATTTTATATTTATATCATACTAATATCATAATAATTTTTATCAAGGAAATTTAACATAAGTTTAAACAATTTAATTACAAACAGAGTCTTGTTAAAAGGAAGCTAAGTTTTGACGGCTTCCCTTACATTCTTTTCGGAAAGTTGACAGGTAGTGTTTAGGTCGCTATAGTCGATTCAGTCATCGAGTAACTTGTAAAATTTTTGGGAAAAATATCCCAACATGAGAATATTATTTTATATTAATTTCACTATAAGCTTATGAATTTATCACACTTTTATTTTACTGAAACTATACCCAATTTATTTATCTAATATCGGTGTTAAAGATAAAGAGAATTATACTTGGTTGTAATTGTTATTGCAATATCAAATTATTGCTCATAACATTGAAATAGATAAATTTACGGAAATGAAAAACATATTTGTACAGAAAATAAAATTAAAAACTATATTCTTCA
This sequence comes from Clivina fossor, assembly GCA_963966155.1. Lineage (NCBI taxonomy): Eukaryota > Metazoa > Arthropoda > Insecta > Coleoptera > Carabidae > Clivina > Clivina fossor. The sequence continues at coordinate 2,823,886 of OZ014556.1, read as the reverse complement.
AAGCAGTTGTAAAACACATCTTACCAAAAAAATTTCAGTTGTGCAATTATAATTTCCAATTTTGTTTTAATAAAAATACTGTTATAACATTGTTATTATAATTATAATCTTTCAATATTTCGCCTTAAAATCGTAAATTTAACTGAGTGCAACGAGCTTAATTCTTATAATTATAATAATACCTGTTGCAACACTATTCAGAAACGTAGTTGAAAAATTGTATTATTTGCTTTGAAGCAAAACGTAATACTAAAACTGAATTAGTGCAATGATTATCAATTATTTTAATTGAATTTTAATGTTATCTTTATTAAAGAAAATGCTATCATATACTTTAAGAAAAATAGAAGTTATCTATGTACTAAGAAATTGATTTTATTTGAACTATAAACTACTTAAAAATTTTAAAATAAAACGGCTTTAGGTAATTTAGGTTGTTTATTTTTATTTTTAATTTGACTTCTAATTAAAAATTTATAAAAATACATCAATTTTTTGTGAAATAATAATCATATTTATTTAACTATTTCAAGTTATTTTATACAATTATACAAAATATACTTATATTATAATTACAATTTAATATAATAATATTAATAAATATAAATAATTAATTTATATAATAAAAATATTTATAATTTAAATATAGGCGGTGACTACTCTTGTTACTGATTTCACACGAAAGTCTTGCATTTAATCATTGGCGTACGAACTAAAAACTTTTTAGTAAATTTATCAACTAGTCATTAAACTTTCGAAAATGAAATATACATTTTTTTAGCAGCATTATTGTTACATTATTTTAGTAATTTGTATTATTTTTTTCCTAAAAATAATAGTCGTTTTAATGCTCATAAATAAAATTTTATTTTATTGCACACATATGCAAATATTAACCCGCCACTGCTTATGGTTCAGCCATTTTGCCGTTGGTGTTTGTTTTGGGCAGGGTATGTAATTGATCGTTGCCATGCGGTTGAATGCTGCATGGAGAAGTTATTTTCTTTAGTTCAATTCATTTAGTTCATATGATTTTATGCAGTTTGAAGTGGATATTTATGTTAAACTGGTTTGTTACTCGTGAATTTCGATTTTTAACTGTAAGTATTCTTTTGTTTTGTAATATATTTTTCTGTAGTTATAAAAACAATTGTTTTCAGGGACGTTTGTTTTTGTACATTCTGTAGTTGCCGTAATATTCATTTCTAGCTAATTCTGTTTTCTACAAAAATATTATGATCTTTTTATTTTTTTGCCTTTTCTATTTTTCATTTATAAATTAATAATTATTTTTGAATTATTGTTCAAATGAGAAAGTCACTCAGCATTGATGATAATATTGATACTGCAAATGAATTTAAAACAAATACGTATTTAACATTGAAGTGTATGCTTTTAATTTTATTAGATTTATTTTCTAATTATAACTAATAAACTACAAGTTAATTTTTTTCGTTTCGAATTCACATACTTTTATCTTTGAAGTTGCTAACTGTATTTGTTGGGTTAAATTTCCTTACTAGATACAAATTGTAATAATTAATAAGTAATAAGAACAGACATAAAGTTATTTTCTAATATGATATACATATATTTTTTAAATTTTCGGAATTATTTATTTGGTATTACTGCTTAACAAAATTTATTATCACTGATTATATAATCTGCCATTGCGACAAGAATTTAACAAATGAAGTAAAATAGTCAAAAACTGAGTTTGGAGTACAGTACCAGCCACTATATATATAAATTTATATGCAGTGGATTTTGTATCGAGCTACATTGTAACACAAATTAATAATTAATACACAAGAGCTGAGCGAGATCCAGTTTACTATTAACTTTGATTAATTTCGCAAGAAAATAAAGTACGTTTACTACACGGGGGGTGTATTTTGCTTGCTTCGTCTATGTCGATACTTTCATTCGTTTAACAATATGTTGTTTAAGAGCCTTACTTATTCAGTTTTTCTCATTTCGGCTTCGGCAACAGGTCTCTGCGCAGGTTTTACTATATAAGAATTTTTATCGTGCTTCTATCGGGCTTTTCTATATATTTGTATTCATATTTTAAATTTATTTTAGGATGTTGAGCATTTATAAATGATATTTGTGTTGTGTTTTCAGAATCAGAACACGTGGTTAATAAATCAATCGGAAGAATTAAACTGATAGATGTTGATCCTAGCGGCACAAAATGATGCAAGTGATGAAGAAGATAGAGATGAAATTTGAATCGGAAAGAAAATGATACCAGTAAAACATGCTTATGGACTCAATAATATTGCAAATTATGTGATCAGCTTTAAATGGAATTCATATTAAAATAGAAAGGTAATTTATTTTATTTTATTAATTATAGTGGAACTTTGATATATTGTTGAATCATTTAATGAGATTCTTGTTTTAATAAAACAGTTAAACAAAAAGTTGATTATATAAAATTGATAAATATGATTTGTACTTGTAAACTTTTAATACAAGTTATTGGGTAGGTCGATGTAATGGATAAAGTTACTTAGTACGTAATATTACAAAAAGTGTTACAATAGGGTCATTTCACATTTTTTTTTTATTATTTCAATCGAAAGATTTTATGTATTTATAGACATAAACAGCAACAACAATTTTTTTTTCGCATTATTATAGCCGTAATTAACAAAAAGATTTGCCCGCCAAACGGGTTCTGAAAAATCGACGTCGGCCATGTTATGACGTTTTCTAAGAACAATAGAGATGTTTGTCGTCATTGCAACGTCACCGTTGACACACGTGCTATGCATAGTATTGTCATAACGGTGCTAGGTCCATGGTGCTGGGGAGCAGAGGGGGTACTTTTTTCTTTATATATATATATATATATATATATATATATATATATATATATATATATATATACACCAGCGTTTCTTCTTCATTTATTTACAAAATATCAATTAAAAGAAAATATTGCTTTTAGTACAGATATATTTACATTAAAATGATCTTCGCAAACAAATATAGTACTTGAAAGACTATAATCTGAAATATTGCGTCCTACTGCTTCTAACCAAAGTTTTCTTCTATCATAATTAAGTGGTACAGTAATAAATAATTTGCTACTATCATTTGACTGGTACCTATCGCATGACAAAACTATGCAGTACTTTTTTAAACTCATTTGTAAAATATATAAATAGAAACTTTATAAGAACGATCAACAGGTTGTTTGACATATGACAAATAATTTTAAATTCAAGTGACAGTAGCCATCTAACTAGGTGCGTTTGTTTTGCAAGATTCATAATTTTCTATGAAAATAAACTTTTTCAAAATTGCTTCAAGATTTATTCTGTTAATTTAATTATACTTAGAATTAACTTTATAAATATATAAAAAAGTATTATATTAGAACTTGTATATTTTTAAATGTATATTATTAGTTAAAATATATAAAAAACGTTCTGAATTTTTTAGCTTGTATTTGCTAAATATTGTCAGCCAATCAGGTTGTAAGGCGTCATACTATAGCTCTTTTGTTCTTAAAGTACGTCATCGTTTTTAAAATGATTTGAAAATGTAAACTGATTTTCAATTATTAATTAAAAATGAACTATAAAACTTTTGTTGCTTTTTTTGTTATGAAAAATTATGTTTCATATTGGACTTTCGATTGTGATGTATTTTTTTTAAAAATAAATTTTGTGAAATGACCCTATTTTTAAACAATAGAATTTTTTACGAATAATCAATGCAATTGTTTAATTAAGTAGTTTTGATATCTTTAAAAAAGTATTTTTGGTAACTTAAGTACTTTTTACAATTAAATACTTTTCGTATTTTTATTAGAAAGTCAGAAAGTTTAACAATTATAAAGAAATATAGTTATATTTTTAAATTTTTTTGCTTAAAGAAAATATACAACTTTGAAATCTTTGTCATGTTAAAATGCTTTATTTTTGCCGCGAAGTAATGACATTTAGAAAGTTCCATAGTTTTTATATTTTATAATAATGATTGGTTAATATTTCAGCTATTATTAGCAATCACATATCACAAAATAATTGGTAATTTTTAAGAACAAAATTATATACAGTAGAACTTGCACAGAGCTACATTTTGTAATGAATTTTATATATACATACGTGAGATAATATCCGCACAATATAGTGTCTTTCGAAAGAAATAACTGCGTAGGATATTGTGTGCTGGGCATAGCACTATTAAGTAAGGGCGAAACGAGATCAGTTTACTGTTAACTCGATGACTTTCAATAGGAAATAAAGTATGCTTGCTGCATTAATCATATTTCGTACAGACCTATAGTCTAGTTATCTCTGTTTCATTTAATGTCGACATGTTCAGTTTTCTTACAATTCGGTGTTAGTGGTGAGACAGTGGTAGTCTCAAGAGCCCCATTTTTTTACAATGTTTTTCTTTGCGTTTTGACAACGGGTCTCTGTTCAAGTTGTACGAGTACTGTATAAAAAAATTATAATGTTTCTATTACCGTACCTTTGTCATGTGTTGATTGATATATTTAAATTGATTTTACGATGTTAGTTAAATCTATTTTGTGTTTTCAGAATCTGAATATGCAGTTAACTAAATCGAACCAGCGAATCAAATTTAAGAAAGAAACTTATTTGACGACGAAAGATGCAAGTGATGATGATGAAGATAGAAACATGAATTTGGAACGAGTATAATATGCTGCTAGCAGCTCAATATCAGTACGAATTCTATGATCAGAGATTTAATTGGAACCCGAATTACAAATATTAGGTAAATTATTTCAATTAATATATTAGTGAACATAGTAAAGAATCTTTTAGAACTCATATTCAAAATGATGGCACGAATTTAAATAAAATTTGGCTTCCTTTAATTAATAATTTATAGAAATTTTACAATGTATGTAATTACTTGTATTTGTTACCTGGTAACTTGTTTTGTTTGTTTATTATTCATGTCATTTGTATATATTCGATATACGAGAAGTATATCGAAACGTTGAATTTTAATTAAAAATTATACAGAACTTAGTTCTAAAGCTTTTATTATTTTAAATATAGTATAGATTTGATGTATTTAATAAGTCATTGAATTACATTTCTGTTTTAATAGAACAGTTAAACAAAATACTACACTAATAATAATATTACACTGTAAAAAGTTGCCATTTTAGATAAAAACCATAGTAAAACAAATTACATATTATTTCAGCAAGACGATGACTTATATAAACTTTCTGTAAAAATAATATAATTTTGTAATTTTAAGTAAAATAATTAATTTTGCCATATTATATGTTTCTTTTTATCGAAAAAGTAAATAATTTTCCTATGACGTCTGTAAATTTACATATTAAACTGTTGTAAATCAGTTGCCCCAGGGTTTTATGTAAAATTACCAAGTTTTTGTACAGTGTATATCAGGGCTTCAAACCGAAACTGTACCGAAAACCGAAAAAAAAATTACTTTTGCTAGAACGAAAACCGGTGTATTTTTTGATAATAATTTTTGTTTTTAATAATCTTTAAATAATTTAAATGAAAATAGATTGGAAAATATTTTAGTAATCGGGGATAATTTTCATAATTTCTAATTATAAATAAATAAAAACTTGTATACAAGAATTTGTTACATTAACACATATTATTATCTTATATAATAAAAATATACAAAAAAATTATATAAGTTTCGAATAATAAATTATAATATTATCATATATTATATACAGAGTGTAACAGAATAACTATTCCTAATTTTCAGAGATGATAGAGTTCACTTAGAGAAACATTTTTTATTAATAAACTAGTGTTCGGAAATTTCTCGGTGTCAAGATACACTAGATATCGTTAAAAACAATTTTAATTGTTACAACGTCAAAGAGTAGTTAAGTTAAGGAACATTTTATTAGAAATAATAGTGCATTAAACTTTATAAAAATTGTTCGAAGTTACGACCACCATTTTCGATACACAAGTTGTAACAATGTACAATCGACTGCCGAAATAAAAAGAAAAAAAATTCTGGACACTAGTTTATTAATAAAAATTTTTTCTTTGTGTGCCCTCTATCATATCTGCAAATTAGGAATAGTTATTCTGTTACACCCTGTATACTTCTAATTATTATACCTTTAATTGTTTAATAATTATCATTACTCATATTATATTATTGTATCAATTTATGTAGTATGCTTATTATAATAGTAGGAGTAAAATGTTCTAAATAAATTATGAGTAGCAAATAAGTTTTTGATCCAAATGAAAATAATAAAAAAAATTTAAAAATGATTCAGTCGGAACTGAACCGAGAACCCAAAAAAACATTATTTTGCCAATACGAAAACCGGAACCGAACCGATAATTTTTTTAAATAAACCGGAACGAAAAATATGACGGTTTTGTAGCCCTGATGTATATAGTGTGTTTGGTAGGTTGAGATGAAGTTGGTTAGAATATAGTATTTTACAAAGTTTTAATTTTAATTTTGCAAATTATCACCCATAATTATTTAAATATTTGTTGATATCATTAAAAAGTATTTTTTTTTTTTGTAAATTAAGTACTTTTTGCAATTATGTATATGCAATTCGTGTTTTGATTATAAATTTAGAAAGTTTATTATTAAACTGCTACTTATAAAGAAATCAATTTGATTATTATAATAATATTGTAATTTTGAGATCTTAGACAAGTCAAAGTGCTCCAATTTAATCGCAAAGCAATGACGTCTAGAAAGCCTCGTACTTTATTTATTTATTCCAATCGATGCGTTCATAGTTTTTAGCCTACAAAGTAAAGATTAATAAATTTAAGATTATTATTGAATTGTTCTTGTTATAATATAGGTGAAAAATTTTCAGAACTTATATTAAAATAAAACTGCTGTAGGTTAAAGTTTTGTATTAATATCTATTTAAAATCGACGTTTTGACGAACGCAACGTCCGTCTTAAGGTCATTTCAAGGCAAACAAAAGGCTATTTCAGACAGGTGGTGGGAATACAAAAAAGGTTAATTTTACATTCGATTTATTCGTTTAATACTACATATTTATGGTAACTAATTATTAGAAAAATTAGCTAATTTATGTACAATTAATAATTTAATAACAATTTTTATATTCAGACAGAATTAGCATATATAAAAAATTAATCAAATATTTAATTGTCAATATTTTCTTTGTTTATTATTATTTTGATTTCCAAAAAATATATATGTTGTTAATTATAATAAAGATTAATCATATTATTTTTTACAAATAAAAAACATGAGTGAGATAAGAGAAAATCGCATTTTTCAAGGAAAATGATGAAAATTATTTTTTTACAAATAAACTGCACATATATAAATTCTGAAATTAATACATAAGTACTATAATAACAATTAACAACATATATATATTTTTTGGAAATCAAAATAATAATAATAAATAAAGATAATATTGACAATTATATATTTGATTAATTTTTTTTATATGCAAATTCTGTTTGAATATAAAATTTGTTATTAAATTATTAATTGTACATAAATTAGCTAATTTTTCTAATAATTAATTACCATAAATATGTAGTATTACGCGAATAAATCGAATGTAAAATTATTCATTTTTGTATTCCCACCACCTGTCTGAATATAGCCTTTTGTTTGCCTTGAAATGGCCTTAATCAGGATAAATGATACAAATGACATTACAGTAAATAACAGAACATAGAAACAAGTACTAGGTAACAAACAAGTACTAGATCATCAAATTTTTATAGATATTTAATTAATGGAAGCTAAATTTTATTTAACTCAGTGCCTTCACAATGATTGATGTTATCTTTTTCTTTATGAATTTCTATTGCTTCCTTTTTCAATCTGCTTTACTTTATCTAGATTATTTGGATAAAATTCTGTTTAATTATTTTATAAAGACGACGTTTTGACGAAATTGAACGCTCGTTTTCATCAGGTCAAAATTTATCAATGACATTAAAATGTTATTGATAAATTTTGACCTGATGAAGACGAACGTTCAGTTTCAATTTATTTTTTAATTTTGACGTTACGCGTTAATTTATCAGTTCCTCTCTCTTCGTTTCTCAAAAGTTTCTCTTAAGACTAAAATAAAAAAAAAATACAGGCAGCCTTAAGCCAAGCCGATGGCCGAGTGTTGGAATCGGACTCCAAAAGTCCCTGGTTCGCGCCGCGCTTACACCAGAAATTAAATATTATTTGTAGTATTAAAACGTAATATCATTGAACTGATATCAACTGGGATTTGACTGATTTGGAACCCACTATAAGCTGTATGTCCCTTGCTTGACTTTGATCTGCACCATTGTCAGTGCAAGTAATTCAAAATTAGTCATTAAATTCGTTTAGCTATAATTTTTATCAAGGAAATTTAACATAAGTTTAAACAATTTAATTACAAAGAGAGTCTTGTTAAAAGGAAGCTAAGTTTTGACGGCTTCCCTTACATTCTTTTCGGAAAGTTGACAGGTAGTGTTTAGGTCGCTATAGTCGATTCAGTCATCGAGTAACTTGTAAAATTTTTGGGAAAAATATCCCAACATGAGAATATTATTTTATATTAATTTCACTATAAGCTTATGAATTTTTGTTCAGTGTTATTATTATTATAAACACTGTTTCAAACGTTTTTTTTTTTGCTTTGCCATACAAAGACTCACGGTATCCCGTGAATCCCTTTTTTCCAGCTTGATTAATTTTATTTTTGCGACTACAGCGCCATCTATCACGAATTCAAAAAAATTGTATGAATAAAATCTTTATACTTTTTTATGTAAAATCCGAATCTGTAATAAAAAATAGGGCTTCCCATTTAGGATATCAAAGTTGACTCCCACTTCCACCCCCTGGGGTGGAGGTGAAGAAAATTTGACGGGATCAGATGGCCCCCTCAAAACCATTAAACTTTTATTTTGAACATTTTTTTTGTACGACAGATATTTGTCGAAATATTCCAGTGGATTAATTAAAATGGGTCACCCAGTATATTAATAAATCGATATTTCGAATGCGTCTTCATCAGAAAAAAAAAGATAGAAATGTAAATGATAGAGAGCTAAGAAATATTTCACAGTTGCTAGTATATTTTTCATTTATTTTATTTAACATTTTGTAGTTTATGCAAAAATATTTTTTGTAAAAAATTGACGAATTTTTTTTTTTTTTAGAAATACAAATATATCAATATGAAGAAAATCTGATATACTGGCTTAACGAGGATTCTGAAAGTCATGGGTAATTTGAGTACACAAATGCAAGAAAATTCTACAAACTTGAAAACGGAGTTAGTTTCTCGAAAATACAACAAAAGTAGAAGAGAAATTTACAGAAAATTCGACAAAATCAAAAGACGAATTAATAGAAGTTTCTAGAAGAGTCGATAAAAATTGTGAGAAATTAGAAGGAAAAATTGACGGGACGTTCTAACAATTTAGAAGAGAAAGCAGCCGAATAATCTTTTAGAAGAAACACTACAAATATTTAAAAAAAAATTGTAGCAATTGTGTTTATATTTATATTAGCATTGTTACCTTGTCCTCGCGAAATTGAATATTTTTTTGCAATCATTCGGTAATTTGGTGTTGTCTTCAAACTTTGATTGATAGTTTTTCCAGTTTCTTAAAATTGTATGGTATATTGTTTTTTACATTTGAAGACCTTTTTATAACTGCGATAATAAATTTTCTGCTGGGGGAAGTTTTCATTCAATTCGGTGTAAAAAAATTTGCCCGACGACGTAAAACAAAATTTTTGTTTATTTATTATGAAGAGAACCACAACATTCCAAATGTGATTGGTGTGAGAATATTTCTCAGTTTTGTTTAAAAATGGTATTACAAGTATTTTCGGTTATTGGTTTCGATTGATTCGGTTGTTTGGTTCGGTCGTCTAGCGTTTGACGCTAGTGTGATTATTCTTATTGGTTAGGGTAACTGTGATTGCTGCTCGAGCAACTTGAGGGAGATTGGGTTTTAATCCCAGTGGAACTCAAGTCGGGTATTATGGCAATACAGTTTTAGTTTTAGTAGACATTTGCTCTGCTTTATTTGGTCGTTGGTGTATTTATTATTGTTGGTGCAGGCTTTGAGTTGCATATTTGTGGATTGCGTGGAGAAATTGTTTAGAAATCAGACAGTTGATTGATATTTGATGTGAGAAAAGAACTTTTCGATTTTTGATATTCGATGTTCTAGTAGGTACAGATTAACCTCTGATGTACTAGCGATTTTATTTATTTATTTATTTAACAATACAAGATTATTTATCTCAGAAAAGAATGTTGTTCTGCCCTCAAGCAGGGTAAATCTTCACTTAATGGTTGACAAATAAAGTTACATACATAGTTAAATTTATTAAGCAGTTTATTTCGAGTTAGTTTCAATAGCATTTTCACATAAGTTTACATATTAAAAATAATAACTAATATAATTTTTACTTGAAACGACGACGACGGATATTCAACTGCCTATCGAGTTCTAATGTCAAGCTTATATATGATTTGACTTGGTGCATCTTAAGCACACCATGGGGTGAAGGTTAGGTCTGACTAAACCTTATCTGAAAATGTTCTAATGACTACACGTGGGACGTAATACAACTATTTTCCATTAATTTGAAAGTCGTGGTTAGCACAAATTGCGTAAGAATGTGTCACTTAGAGCTGCACATCTTTGTTGTATAAAGATAACAAGATCTTTACGCAAGACGTTCACACGAATTATAAAAAGGTTCAATAGTCGTCTAATAATCTATTTCGTAAGAAGAGGGTGTGTGGGAATGTGTATCGTATATTAAATTACCATATATGTACTTATTTTGATGTTGTGTTCCTACGCACGAAGCTTTCTCGATTACATATATTTTGATATATTCGGCGAAAGTATTCTTTATCATTATTTGTGGTTTCAATGATCCTGCGAGTTTATACTCGTGACAATAGTTTCGATTGATTGTTTATTTTTTTGATTATTACGTGTGTGATTGCTAGAATTATGCTGATCTGCATTACTGTTTGAAGTGTTTTGATTTGCATTATTTGTTTTAGTATTTATTTGCATGTTTTAAGTACATAATGTTGAAGTGCAATCTTTAACAAAATGATTAGATTGCTAACAATTTATACACAACTGCAAACGTTTTGTCGTACCAATTCTATCTGAAGGAGATAGATTTAAAAATTGTTCGATGCATCAATGACCCTCGGCCATTTTGTCCATTGATCGGCACCATTATTGGCATATATGTTACTGTTAGGTATTTCTTTATTTCTCCTGCTGGCTGTTGTTCTTGTTGTTCAAAGTCCAGTATTTCTTTGCCAGATTTCATCGATGGTAAGACCATCCGGCGAGGTTTTCGGAATCGACTCAGCTTCTAATTCTGATTCGGATTCCGATGTTGTTGTTGTTGTTGTTGCTGTTGATTCTGATTCCGATTCCGATTCTAGCTCCGAATCTGATTCATATTCTGAATTTGTTACTAGTTCTGGTTCAGAACACGAGCATATTTCAATATCGGAATCAGAATAATTTGGCTCAGAACTAACATTACCAGATAGAGAATAGCTGTCAAATTCATTTTCTTCTTCCTTTTCTTCTTCGAATAACTCACACACAGGAGCAACAACGTTTTGCACAAATGGTCTCGGGCATATTTTTACACTTGTTTACTGATAACTGTTTAATGTTAAAATTAACTTGTTATTGAATATATGTTGAGATATATAAGTATTATACAGAAATCTCCACTCTTACAATGTACTAAAGAAGTCTCCCACTCTTACAATGTAATACAAAACATATATTAGTAGGTATGTGTATATTTGGCTACATTCGGCTCAGCGTCAATTCTCACACGTTGCTATGATTAAATGTGACATCTGGCGAACAGATGTTTAAAAATTACATTAAAATTAAAACTCGATAAACATTCTCACGCATCGCAATGGTGGCATTTCTTACGCATATCGAGCAGATGTTTGATTTTAAAATTTTGTTACATTTACAGCTAACGATGTGACTGATATTAAAAAAAAATACTCAAATATAGTTACAAAGATTCATTTATTTGATTCATATATTTACTTACAAATTAATTTACATTATATATATATATATATATATATATATATATATATATATACATAATTAATATACTTAACAATTTTAATACACATTACATTACATTACATTAGATTGCTTTTATTGTCTCATTTTCATTACTACAATCCACCAATGGTGCATATTTTATAAATTGTGCTGGTGTAAGAAGCTAAATAATTTTCCATGATATGACTTCTGAAATATCGAGTACATATAATAGAAAAACGCCCATTGGTTATTGGGTATATTTAAATTTAAATTATCATATGGAAATACTTGAGAATTTAATTCTGCTTTAACTAAATTGTTATGATCAAATATACTCATATCTTTATTCATATTACTCTTACGATCTGTTTGAAATCCAAATATTAAATAAATATTTTTGCTATAATTTGAATCTGAAAAATAAAATATAAATAAAAATTACAATTTATATGAATAACCAATTTATTAGTTAAAAAAAATACATAATATATTAGCTGTCTTTTACAATTACATACTTCACTAATATAAAAATACACAAGTTAACATTTACATATTCAAACAAATTATTTATAAAATTCATTAGTTGTTATTTACGATTACATATTTATTAAAGATACAATTGCAGTTGATAGCATAAACATAATATTATTATTATTTACTTCATTATGTTGACATCTTCGTTTTCTTTATTCATTTCGTCCACTTTTTTTTCGTTAAGAACTTAACGTTGACGGTCTTCCCCACCAATCCATATGAGAACAGTTACAAATCGTTGTCGTTTGCTAATGTATTTAGCGTATTCAGACGATCGTCGTTGATAAAAGCGTTGAACCTCAGTGTTAAAAATGTGCTGAAATTGGAGAATTCAATTAAAATTTTCGGTCTACGCACAGTATTTCTTCTGCACAGAGTTTTGATTTGGTGCATTTCACCATAATTGAATGAAGTTAAATATTTTAACGTACGCGCTTCTGCGTCTAAGTTAATTGCTTCCACTACTTGATTCATTGTTACACAAAGATACAACACACGAAGAAGAAGAATACTGTTGAAACTCTTGCAGTCGAAGTCAAACTTGTAATATAATTGAGTTTAGCAGAAGTTTATATACTCGTATGAGCACATGACGTAAAACTGATTCCGTGGGAGAGCATCTGTTTTTAATATTAATTTAGATAAGCGGTAGGTATTATATTACTAACATTAAGCTAATATATGCTGTATATAGACATGTGTTGTGCAGCTGTTGATATTCTTTGCGTGAGAGTTTAAATTTTTTGTATGATTTTAACGAATTAATTTAGATAGAAGGTTTCTCATTTGTTATAAAACGCTAATGTTAGGACAATGTATGTTGAATAGCGACGTATCAAATGGCAATGCTCTTACTACTATTTTTAAAAATTTACTGTTTTCGTAAATAATATTGTTTTTGAAAAAATAAATATAGCCATTCATATATTAAAAAACGTTCTCTATATCTAGTGGTACACCTGGAAATTCTTTATTTATTGTTAAATAACGTAAAGTGTCAAATTTACATTCATCAATTTCTACTGCATATGCACCATCATAAAAGATATAAGTTTTACTGTTAAAAGTACTTACAGCACCGGATATATTTTTAACAAAATATTTATACGGATTTTTATTATTTTTAACTTTAAGCGTAAGCCATTCTACATCAAATAATCTATCGTCTATAATAAGAACAACATTACCATTTGGTCTGCGATACACAGCTGATACTTTATTAAATTTTTTTATAAAAATTGTAACATATCAGGTAAATAATAGGGTTTAGGAATATAACCCTCAGAAGCGAGTTTTTTCATCCAGACCCATTTATCGTAAAATATAAATAATTTATCTTCAACAATTAAAAATGTAACATTTTTCAGATCACATAAATCAGATTCTCGTATATCGATTCTCTAAGTCGTAGTGGTAATGGTTGTGGTTGTAGTGGTTTTAACTATATGAACTGTCATCAAAATCATGCAAAGGAGTTTCACCAAATCCACATTTTAAACAAAATTAATTTGTCTTTTTTACAATAGGGATATAAACTGATACAATACAGAGCCTGTTTCTTCAGAAATTAATTATAATAGATATAGCACTTTTCTGTATTTCTTGATAATATCCATTGAAATCGACACTGAGGTTTTTGTCGTAGATTTAATTCCTCAATGATTTGATTTATATTGAATTTCCATTTTATGCTGCATTTGGACTTCAATTTTCTATCGTTTGATTTTTCATAATCTTCTAATAACTTCTGATTCCAAATTTTATTAATTTCAAAATCTTCTACTTGCTTATGGTAATATTTCATTATTTTTTCTATTCCTACCGAAATATAAATGTAAAATAGAATAAATGTAAAAAAAAAAAAATGCAAAAATTTTTTTATTGATGAATTTCAAGTTTTTTAAAATTAGTAGTTAAATTTTTAACAACAATATTTTCATCTACAAATTCAATTTCTGGTTCGTTAACCATTCTATCGATATATTTATCTATTCGACGATATTCATGTTTATCTATAGGTAGAGACCATAAATCATTTTTATACGATTTAAATGCGATGATGATTTAAAAAAGCTGTAATTATTTTTGATTATCGTTACATTCAACTCCAAATTTACAAATCTCTAAGTCGAAAGCTGACAGATACAATCAACTGTGACAATCTTTTAAACAAATATTCAATTTCAACTATAAACTGATTTAGCAAGTCAACATAAGTTTTCGCGGATTTGATGAAAATCTCTCCAACGTTTGTTTTGAAATTCTTTGAATTCATTGTAGCAGGGTAAAAAGTTTCCGCTTCATGTATTAAATCTACCAAATTTATTTCTTTTAACATCTCTTAGGTCAACTTTTTGTTTTTCCACATATTATACCACATTTCGGCTTCGGCATCAAAATCTTGCACCATATAAAATTTAGAGAAATGCTTGGACTTCATCTTGAATTCCTCACTTGTCATCTTCAACATAATTGCGGGATGCAACATTGTTAAGGAAAACGCAGGTAACAATAAGTAAAGAAATCGCGCTGCCGAGTGTTCATTTATGTGCGTTTTGAGAAATCTGTATTATCAGATTTCTCAGTAATCACAGGAATCACATTTTTTTACTTGTCTTTTTTATTTTATTTGTAACAAAAAAACTGTAAAAAGAATGTATATACCAAAATATTATAAATAATTTCTTTGCTATTTCTAGTGTGGGGGGGGGGAGGCAGCTGCCCCTATCTGGCTACGCCCTTGCTTTCAAGGCTTTTTGTACATTGTCAAAGCTTTTGCAAGTGGGTTTTTTATTTTCCTACACTAAGCCCACATGATGATAAAAGAATTGTAAATTATTTATACACAAACACTTTACCATGGAGTTACAAATGTGTATTTAATATTAAAAAATAAAATATAATTCTTTTTATTTAACACGTTCAGTGCCGGTGACACACACCGTGTGTCATTGGCATAAGAATTTTAGACGACGATAGCCCCGTGTCGGTCCCTGAGGTAAGAGCAGAAAAATGGACCGGCACTGAACGTGTTAAAAACTCAAATTTTTAAATATATATTTTAAATATATTAAATGCTTTATCATTCAAATGAGTATTATAACTAGTGAACGATTTTCTTCTGCTTCGATGATTTGGGCTAGTTGCATCCTGGTAACTGGTACAGGGGTGTTTATGTTTGTATTAAATATTTTTAAGCAGCAATTATCAGATTTACACTTGTATCTACAACACAAATAATTTTTGATTAAATTGATTATACCACAATATTTTAACAATCTGTAGGCAATGAAAATAATTATTGTTGATGTAATTGTAGTTGTGATTGTCGAAAACCAATGAGAAGTTGCCGTTGACTTGTTATTGGACAGTTGGTCATCGATTTCAGCTTCGAGTTGATTCAGCGAATGTTTAGTAAATTTGAGTTCATCGGTCTTGAAGTTTTCGATTTTCATTGGTTTTAATTGAATTGGTGAGATAAGGGGATTAGGTACGTTAGTAATACAGCAATTGTCTTGAGCGATGTTGTATTCTGGGATTTTGTATGTTTTGTTTTTGTACTCTTCATTCGTAGATGTTATAACGTAGGATTCCGAATAAGCGTTGCAATTATGTCCTAATGATAAGAGATGCCAGTTGACTTAATTTGCACGTCCTCGATTGGTGATGCTAGGCAAGAAACGGTGAGTTGTTGTAGATTTGAAACGATGAATAGCCATTTGTTGTCGAGTAGGGGATGCCAGATTTCTAAATTAGCTTGTATTGTTTTTGTTTCACAATTCGATGGAATGTTTCGCAGTACAGAATTCAGAAGTAGTGTTTCGCATGTGGGCTTTTCTGTAATTCTCGTTATTTGCGTTTGATGACAAATAAGGTCAGACGACGATATTTTTGCACAATTATTGAGAACTGTGAGTTGTGCATAATACACTTTTGTTGTGCTCATCACAAGGTATGGTGATGAAGGTTTAATGAAGGAGTATGTGTTTGAGATTTTGTGTGAGATTGTCAAGGGTAATAATTCGTATAGGTTATAGTGTAATTCGTCTACGAGTTTAAATTGAATTGCAAATATTATAATTTGATTTACGTAAACAACGTCAATTTTACTACATTTAAAATATTTATTAGTAGTTTCGTACGATAATGGAAAGGGCAGAGATTGTCCGTCGTGTAATTCGATATGTGAGAGTTCTTGATATAAATTTAGTGGTGAAATAATGTTTGGGTGTAATATGTTATGTTTCGCGAGTATTATTGAGTCAGTTAGAAGATTGCACTGTTCTTCAGTGTCGGTAATAATTTGTGATAAGAGTGTGATTTGTTCAGTTATAATTTATTGTAATCTAATTTCATTTATAGAATTTGCAGTTTCTTTAGAAAACGTATTTATTTTTTCTAAGTTCAACTTTTCCTCGTTTGATTTAGGATTTTGAATTGATGCGTTAAAGTTAGAAATTGTATTAGAGACTATGCCTATTTGTTGTTTCATTAAAACTTGTGTTTTTTTGTTGTTTTCGAGAAGTGATTTTATAGATTCTTCGTAGAATTTTGCGTCATCGGAATCAGGGATACCGAATAACCAATGAAAAGCATTCGATATGCCATTAAATAAACCTCGTTTAGATCTTAATTTGTATTTACTGTTTATTTGGATGCTTGTGGTTGTACTAAACTTCACTTTTATTTTGAATACTAATATTTAATACTTAATACTAATGATACAAAACGATACAATATTATATGTACTGGCAAACACACTTTCATCATAGCAGTAATGGCTGACCTGACGCTGGTCTCAGCTCGTTGCGCTCTTACACTTACTGCGCATGTCTTAAAATGAGTGTTGCCAACGGTATGAAAACAAAATTTTACAGACTGACAACTGAACATCCCGCCGACCTTGAAATTACTAATATAATAGTATGGGGGTAAACGCAAGACAGTATGGCCAGCATCTTTTGCTAAATCGTCTATAAAATATGATTTTCAAAAATTCTGTTTTTTAATAATTTCCAACAAATACTTTTTCTGGAGAGTTTCCGGCAATGGTATATTTTTTTTATGTAAAAAATTTATCATATCGGCTTTTTTTGTTGCGGTAGTTGGAATTTTTTCCTTTTGCCTAGAGTGATAACTAGCGTTATCCATCACAATTACCGAATTATTTGGAATATTTAGCAGTAACTGCTGACAAAACCATGTCTCAAATAAGGATGACGTCATGTCTTCATGATAATCAGCGGCGGAAGCTTTAATATTTTTCGCGGATAAAAGTAAACCATTTTGTACCCATCCATCTGTACTGCCAGCATGCAAAATAATTATCCGCTGCCCACGAGACGATGGTGCGTTCAATTTACATTTGTCACTGTTGTCAACCCATCCTTTTTTGACAATATCATGGGAGTCGTACCACGTTTCGTCTAAGTAGATCATATTTCTCCCAGGTCTCCGATAGACTTCAATTTTTTTTAAATATTCAATTCGCAGTGTCACAGTTCGCGGATTTTCCATAATGGTCTTCCTTGTATTTAACATTTTATATTTAAATCCCATTACCATTAAAAAACGTCTGAGAGTACTCTGACTGTATATAAAATTGGCATCATTTTTTAATGCTAGCCACAGTGAATTTATTGTGAGCACAATATTTTGTGAATATGCGTCATGTATACGTCTTACAATTAAATCTTTTGTAAAATTATTTAATTTCACTGAACCGCAATCTTTGCTTGTTGGCTTCTTTGTTGGCTTTCCGTTTTTTATAATGGACAACAGTTTTTTTACACACTTTTGTTAAAGTTGCTGTTTTTAATAGAACACTGTTTGCATCGAACTCTGCCAAAAGTCCCGAATACACATTTAGTACAATCTGTTGTCCATGTTCATGTAAATATGGTCTAAATGTATTTATTGAAATTTCATTTTCCTCACTATCACTAACAAAATTTAAATTTTCATTTTCAGAACAAACATCACTAACCCACGGTCTAAACATTTTATAAAAATGTTTTATTAAATTTCACTTTTACCTCTGTATACTGAAACGGTTATATCGGTAATGATTAAAATATTGAGTTATTGCCGTTATACTGTTATTATTTTATGTCCACGCCAATTTTCGTGAAATTTTGTTATAGTTGCAAAAGGGCATTTAATCTATTTCAAACAAATTAAGTACCGTTATACCGTTATTATTTCATGTCCTCACCAATTTTCGTAGAATTTTGTTATTATTGCAATAGGGCATGTAATGTATTTTAAACAAATTAAGTAGGTACGGTTCTTGTACCTGCATAACTTGTAAATCACCGGTTTAACATTCGATAATCCTCAACCCATTATGCGTACGCTTATATGCATCTAAAGTTCACGTACACTTAGAGCTATTTTCGTTTGCTATACTTTTTCTTTGTGTGGGCGCTGCATTGTTAAATTTATGGATCTTATTTAAATGTTAGGAATTTGATCTTGAAAACTACTATACAGTTTATATAAATCTAACTCAGACACCTAAAAAAAATATTTTTTTAAAAATAAGAAAAACTTTTAATTAATTAGTTAAATTGAAAACTCAGGAAATTTATCGTGATGTGGATAAATTAGTCGCGTCATGACATTAACTTCCGTTGGCGTCGTATTATTGCAATTTTTAACAAACTCATACCAGTCAATAGTCACGTGAATTTTCGGAGATAATGATTTTCTTCGCGCATTTAATAATAGCATGGTCGTAATCGCATTCAATGTGGGTATGTTCAGGTTAGAGAAATGTATGATCTATAATATCTGTATTTGGATGATTAGCTGCTATGGTAGAGAAGATAGCGCTGACGACTTTGTTCTTATTTTGTCCTCCACATGAATCTGAGTAAAATGTCATCCTTACAACGCCAGAATCAATTTTTGTTAGATATCTGTCCAAACACGATGTGATTTCATTGACTCCTCGTCTATCTATAGATTCATGTCACGTGAAACAGTCGGATTTTAGCAGTGTATTATTATTTATACTAAAATTAAAGGTTAGTAGAGATCTCTTGTAGAAAAAACCGATGTGTGTAAATACGGTGTCGATAGGCACTGTTGTAAATCAAATGTGTAGGTAATGTGTTTACCATTCGACTTTTTTGCAGCCTTTTCATCACTTAATTTACGTTTCTATGTTAAATCTGATTCATCCTGTTGAGCAGTTTGGTGTTCCAAAATCTGTCGTTTTTATTTTCATCAGACTCGTATTTTAGTTGTATATTGTAAGTGTCACAGTTATGACAAGTGTCAAATTTAGGCTATTTAAATTTGAGACCCGTTTTATAAAAAAACTTGCCGATAAACCCATAAAGAATGCGGATCATTTACTTCAGTTTTATACTGAATGTACGTACGTCAAATGGTCAGCCCAACCTGCAAATTTTTTTTCAAAGTATGGGGCGCCAATAGTGACTTTCTATATATATATATATATATATATATATATATATATATATATATATATATATATATATATATATAATATTTACGTTTTTGAAAAATATTTTATAATTTATTTATTTGAAGATATAGACATAAACATTTTATGAAATATGTATTAAAGTTTGTTTATATCCTAGCCGAAGAAAGGATATGTTATTATAAAGGATATATAAAAATAAATTAATCAAAATATTAAGTATCTTATGAATAAACCAGATTAATTCAAACATTTTATGTAAATTATAAAATGAAAACTAAACTTAAATATAAATTAGAAATTACAACTCAAATTTGAAAAATTGAAACTGACTGAAATAAATTAAACCATAAATTTAGCGTAATTATTAGAATAACATGTGCTTGCAGCCGGATCTTCCTTTAATTGATAAACTGGTTTGTGAGATGATCAATTAGTAGAACATTTGATGTCCTATGCGATTCTCTTTGTCTTCTAAATGAGATACTAAGCTTATAGCAGAATATGACTTGTATATATTTTGATCTACCTCAGTATGAACAGTTTTATCTAGTTTTAAGTAGACCATTCTGTAGGCAACATTCTATTCTCTATGCCTCTCTCTCCATCTCCTCGTTTTTCCACTTATCCATCCCTCTCTCCCCCCTCTTCCCCTGCATCTCTCTCTCTCTATAAATATATATATATATATATATATATATATATATATATATATATATATATATATATATATATAATTAAACACAAGCATATTTGTATACATGTAACTCAAGAGATTGTATATCTAGGTAGAATAGTAAATCATTCGCACTACTGTTGGGTTAAAAATATTTTATTTAATACGTCAAATCTACAAATCATTTGTCAGTACCATCTGAAGATGTTTAGGATATTATCGACATTTTTTGTGTTAGTATATTTAAGTGGCGATAAACAGAATTTTAAAATACATATTATAATATAAATCCAATTTGTCTATAGTTTTAGCAATGCGACCCGATTTTGTCATATAGTTCGTCGATGTTTCTTCCTCTTCTGCTTTTACTTCTGCGGACGAATCTGCGCTTGGTGAAATATACGTCTGTTCCATGATTTTTTTTGTCGCTGCTGTTGTAACAGGGGACGTTTTTGTCTCACCTGGCTATGACATATAATTCGGCAAACTCTTGCACTGACAAGGATAAATATACGGGATGGTATAAAAAGGATAACACTCACTCTCGGCAGTTGCTTGGTGTGGACACTGATACGTACACTCACACTACATGCAATAATGCGCACTCGTAATTTAAATATAAAGTATATTGAGTACAAATATATCGTACACAGTTTAATAATGAATATAAATATATATATATATCGGTAAGCGATTGCGTTTGCTAACTCTAATTATACTTCCGTTCTGGATCAGTGCTTTTGACTCACTCTCTACTCACTAATTAATTGTCTTCCCAGCTACATAATCTTTGATTATTCAGCAACTAAGCGCGAATGGAGGGGGGTACACGCACACAGCGACACAAATGTGCATACTGTTACAACATCCCCCTCGTTTAAAACAATTTTTACCTGTTTAGGATAAAAATTTTATCGTACATTAAAGAACAAACGCAACCTCTTTTATAATATAGATAACGACAAAGACATGAAAATACACAAATTGATAAACAGAACATATAGATTACGCATCAGCTGAGAACAAGATCGTAATACACAAAAAAAAACATAATAAACGCATAAGGTATGACCTTGTTGCAGGGCCATACACTACTCAGTGTAACATATGATTTGAAACGATAACATAACGTAGTAAATATAAAAACAAACAAATCTAACCTAATATAAACATAAACCAGACATATTTCTTACAGTATGGTATTCAAAATAAATTGATGGCTTTTTACAAATTTAGCCATCCCAAATTATTAAAAATATGCATTTTTGTTTGAAACTTTTTGGAAAGCGATAGCACATATTATGTCACTGCATAAACAATGCACCTACAGCGATTGGACTATTGAGTACTCTGCTTTTAAACACAATGCACTACTACACAAACATTCTTTTATAATTGCGCAGCACAACACAATCTTTAAAAGAATGACGATGACGTGGTTGTACTCGTAGTAGATACGAGCTGGCTTGTCGTTGTCGGAGTTGTTGATACAACTGTTGGTGACGCAGGGGCCTCTGGTGACGTGATGTCCGCGATCTGTCGATCGGGTGCGGGTATTTCAGGATTAGAAACGCTTAGGTTAAGTTCGATAGGAGCAGGAGATTTGTCGTGTGCAGGAGTAATATACGGCGCGATATTTAAATCTTGTGTATCATAGCGACTACTCTCTCTTTCTCTCTCTACATACATTGCATCAACTTCCGGTACGCATAACTTAAGACGATCTATATGTACTTTTTGTTCTTTTCTACCGAAAATTTCTTTTATTACCGCATTTTGTTCATTAAGTTGAATAATACCATACGGACCTGCCCATTTCTCAGATAATTTTGCTGCTAAACCGATTTTATTAAATGGTTCAAAAAATAATACTCTATCGCCAATTTGGAAAGAGTGCGGTAGCGTTTTTTTATTATATTGATTATTACACTCTGCAGTTGCTTGGTGTGGACACTGATACGTACACTCACACTACATGCAATAATGCGCACTCGTAATTTAAATATAAAGTATATTGAGTATAAATATATCGCAGTAATAATGAATATAAATATATATCAGTAAGCGATTGCGTTTGCTAACTCTAATTATACTTCCGTTCTGGATCAGTGCTTTTGACTCACTCTCTACTCACTAATTAATTGTCTTGCCAGCTACATAATCTTTGATTATTCAGCAACTAAGCGCGAATGGAGGGGGGTACACGCACACAGCGACACAAATGTGCATACTCTTACACTGTTGACCTACGCGTTCTGGCTATAGTTGCCTCTGTTTTTCGTATGTGCGATGTTTTGTGTTTGTACAGCCGTTCATCTTCTGTCTACTATGTAGAACATTGGCTCTGTGTGAGCATAAAATTTAAAATTTTTGTTATTTGGAATTCTTTTGATGAGTACCAATACAATTGTACCACCTACACCGAACTTTTTTCTGAGGGCAGTGTTGATGCTTTACTCTCATAAATAACTAAATTATTGATTACACCACTCGAACAGATAACATACATGTTTTATGGCCCCGGGTTTTGATTTGCTTTTCAAATTGTTTTATATTTAATATACCTTTAATTGGTATTATTTGTTCATTGATTTATAATTATTTCCAGAGTTTTAAGCAACAACTGTAAACTATTTTTTAATTTTAAAAGTCGCTTTTTCATCAAAATATCTGCAATGTCTGGTATTCTTATGTAAGTATTCCAACATATTTATATATGAGCAGAAAATAATTTTGTTTATTTAATTCGAATTCGTATTTATCTTTTTATAGTTTTAGCACCGAAAGTAAATTTGTATGTTTTGTTATTATTTCAAAAATTTGAAGCGGAAAATATTTAGTTGGTCTTCACATTTAGATTTGCTGGTTTTCAATATTTTATATATTTCCACTTTCATGCCTTTCTATGTTACTTGGAGAACAAAATTGTTTTATTCGTTGTTTCTCTGACTTTGTAGATCCCTTTTGTTATTTTGTTTTTGTATCTGTCTCCGAATAACTAACTTCTATACCTGTAACTTCTTCTGGCAATTGTTTCTGAAAACTAGTAATTTCAACTTTAGTTTTCGATTCTACTTCATTTTCCCGTCAATTTGAGTTACTAATTTGTTTCCGAACAAGTTCAGTTTGTTTGTACAACTCTTCATTAGTCAGAGCTTTAAGTTTTTCTATAAAATTCTTAGGAACACGATTTGAAAATTATTAGAAATTTGCGTATAAAACAAATTTATTGAAAAATGATGGACATATATGTCTACACCAAATTTGATTTAAAATGTACGCTGTGTAATCGTCAATATAATTTTCAAATTATTTACATAATAATAATGCATATTATCTGTATAATTAATTAAAAAAAACTTGCAGAATAGTGTAATAAATATGTAAAATTGTAAAAAGAAATGACCCTTGCCTTCTGTTATGTCCTTCATGATTATAAACACCGATAAGAAATTAGATAGTGTTAATAGAAAGTCAGGATAGAAAGTGTTAATATCTGTCGGTCACTTTGAGACAGAAATTTCGCATCTTGTCTGGTTGTAGATTTAAATTTCTTTTTCTCAATCGAGCGAATATGAGTTTCATTTTTTGTGAGTGTTCTTCCACTGAAGATGCGGAAATTACAATATTGTCGATGTAAACAAAACATTTTAATCCTTGTGAACGATGTAAAGTTAAATTCATTAATCGTTAAATGGTAGCAGAGGCATTTTCTAAACCAAATGGCATAGAAGTATATCCGTAATCACCAAAAGGAGTAATGAAAACGGTCTTTTATATATCTGATTTTTTTATAGGCATTTGATAAAAACCGGAAGCTAGATCAAGAGTTGAGATGTATTTACAGCATACACGTAACTCTCAAAGGCTAAGATGTGCCAAAATAAAAAGGTTTGTTTAGGTGGGCCGCAGAAAAAACTTCAATATTTATAAAAACGTAGATTTATTTCCAAAAATACAGAAGTAAAAAGACAAGTACAATTTAATGTTTTTTTCCTATGTCTTATCCACGCAACAATCTTTTCTGTTTCGGGGGAAATATTGCTTACAGTCATTACTTCAAAACTTACCCAAGATGAGCTTCGTTAATTCTGGATCTGAGAATCGAACAAATTTGTACCCTTGCATTTGGCAGTATTTAGGGCAAACCTAATTGCACTGAGTCTGTCAGTCCTTTAAATATAGCGTTCTTCTGTCAGTATTACTAATTTAACTTTCGGGTTTGGAATTTTGAGTTCTATTGGCTTGGTTGAATGACGGTATATAGATAGGAAAGCTTGTTGAATTCTCAAGCAGTGTGTGATTTTTTAAATTACGCTGTTGATGGACTGCGTTCTGTTATACCTAATGAGATATTTGGGGATTGTCAAAATCTACCAAAGCGAAAACACGTCTTGTTCAAGTAAATCCATGCACTCTCTTTTAGCGGTGGCGACGTTGAGTTATAATATTTTGAAATATTGAGGTGCTATATCATCCGCGATGAGTATTCAGCAATATTAAGTAAAACAACCTCAAACTGTTATGGTACATTAATTAATGGGCCAGTTTTACATATTTTTAATTTATTTAATTGATTGAAAACCAAATCAATTGTAGATAACATCGTTGTTTGATTGTTTTAATCTTCTATTATACTTCTAGATATTAATTTATCTTGATAATAAAATTTGAATTTATTGTTGTATAATATCTTTTTAGCGATACTCGATAAAATAATTTTTTTTTAAATTTTTACATAATTTGTAAGGTGTTGCTTAAGGTGTTAAGTTAAATCAATTACAAAATACTTCAGTGTGCAATAAAATTAAATTTTATATATGAGCATTATATCGACTATATTATTTTTGGGGAAAAATGAAACAAGTTACTAAAATAATTTAAAAATATTGCTGCTGAAAAAAGAGGATATTTTGTTTTCGAAAGTTGACTAGCTGATAAATTCACTAAAACGTTTTTAGTTCGAACGCCAATGATTAAATGCAAGTCTTACTTGTGAAATCAGTAACAAGAGACATCGGCGATTTTCAAATTATAATTATATTTAAAATATAAATTATTTTATTTATTTTGATTAATATAATGTAACGTGTGTTTATATTTTTTATTTTAAATTATTACAAGACATATTTATTTGCCATTATGATAAGTTTGAAAATGCATACAATTTTACAGTTACTTTAACAAGTATTTGGATAAACCGCAATATAACATTTTATTAATGATATTATTATTTATTAAAACTCTTAACAATTAACATTATGTGTTATGTAATTTATTTAATTTATATGACTGTAAGTTCTAGCGATTTGTATATAATAATGTTAGCTTGTTTTACTATATAAAAAAGGAAGCAATTAATTGTATGAAACTGGATTAATAAAATAGGTTTCCTTTTTGTATAATAAATTAAAAGTACTAGAAAAGGTGAATATAAAATTATATTAGAATGAATAAAAAATATTCCAATTTACTTGAATTTGCTATTACAAAATTTTTTCAAAATATATTGTTATACGCAGAGGCGTGCGAAAGTGGAGAGCAAGTGCCCTAATTAAAATACAATAAATTAAATATTTTAAAAACTAGAATTTTTTTCCACTATCAAATATTTCAATATATTTTAATAATAAAATTAAACAAAAAAAAAATAAACGCTATTTTATAATAACTTTTTGTTTTTATAATATATTTGAATTTAAGTAATCATTTTCTGCAATTAAGTTTCATAAAATAATACTCCTAATAATTAAATTACTCTATCAAAATATAATACATAGCAATATCAATTACGATTTAATAAGTATCACAATAGTAAAAATATACATAATATAAAAATATTAAGCGTGTATTAGTTTTTAAAATTTTGTTAATTAAATAAAAATATTTGTTAATTATGTATAACTTTAGTTTATTTTTAAATAATTTAATTGTCATAGTGTTTATAATTTCTTGTGACAGCGCATTATATAATTTTGGTCTCAAATACTAAACACATTATTGAGGTGTTGTTAAGAAGTAATTTCATATTGTTCCGCAACAAATGTCGACTATTACTTGACACCATCTGAAAATAATTAAAGTTTTGTTGTACATATAAGTCACAAACAAAAATATGTAAGCATCATACTGTTAAAAGTGATGGTTTTCTAAAGCTATTTTTGCAGCTCTGTCTGTAATCCCAATTGAAGCAGTATACTTACTGCCTGTTTTTTTATTTTTAAAAAAAATCCGCGTTTCTGATTTAGGTCCCCAAATTAGAATTCTGTACCATGCAATACTATGAAAATTGTCGTAGTAAGTCAATTTAGCTACTTTTTCGTTTACAATGAATTTCGTTTTTTTATGTAATAAATGGCCGATGAAAGTTCATTGTTTATGACCTATATGTATTCATTTTCCAAATAAGTTTGTTATTTATTTCTGTTGACATGCGATTGGAATGCGAATAAATAACAAGATGAAAACTATATATATGAAACAATGTTTATTAAAGCGTACCGTAAGTAATTATATAAGTTACAATAAAGTATAATAACCGATGGCGTAGATAACACAGAATAATACAAGATATATCGCAGACGACGAGATAGCGTGACTATATCGGACATGTGCATTGGCGGGACTGTGTTGTCAACTTACGCGCTTCGTCGTTCTATGGCTAAGAGGTTAGATGGCACCACCGGGACGATTATCGCCTGTTGATAGCTTCGCTCCAACAATTTCGATTTCCAAATATGAGACACACACTTGTTCTCTGATTCAATTCCTATTGCATTAATATATAGAGATTGAGCTCACTATAGGTGTAATGTATGGTAATTGGGTTAATTTCATGTATCACATTCCTAATTTTTTGTTTTAATAATTCGATGTTATTAAAAACAAATTTATAAACTTCTTATTTTAAATAACCCCACAAAAGAAATTCTAATGGAGTCAATTCCGGCGATCTCGCTGGCCAATGTAATGGACCATGTCTTCCAATCCACCTTTCAGGAAAGTGCTGATTCAAAAAATTTGGTATGAGTTGAATGTGATGGACATCCGTCTTGTTGAAAATAGAAACCTTCTAAATTCGCATCGTCCATGGCAAATAAAAAAAAGTTTTCGAGCATATCCGAATACTTATCTTGGTTTAAATTAGTGTCGAAAAATATGGGCCAATAATTTTATCAGTTATTGCACACCATACATTTACTTTTTTGTACCGTTGACTGTTAGTTTCTATACGAAAATTTGGATTCTCGTGAGACACCAATACCGACAATTTTGTGAAGACACGACGCCATTGCCGAAAAAATTATTTTTTTTATAAAAATATCGTCTCCAGCTACTAATTTATGAATGAACGTGGGTCTAAATGGTAGAATTTTATTTTCTTTTAGAATTCTTTGTATGTGCGATTTACTAATAGATAATTTAGCAGACCGCTTTCTCAATGATAGCTGATTATTATTGTTCACGGATTCTCTTACCAAGAGTGTAGCAGCGTCTTCATGATCATGAACTAGCTTTTTCTTCTTCACATTTAGCATACTTCCAGTTTCATACGTTACATACGTTACATACATGTTATAATAGATAGATTTCATAAAAATAATAAGAATTATGACATACTAAATGTAAAGAATAAAAATTCAAGATCCAAGCAAATTACTTGTAACAAATTTCCTAAAATATCCCGAAGATGGATTAAAAGCGGAAATTATCCAAGGAAAAGCAAGGGGTGTTATTGCAAATAAAATATTCAAAAAAGGTGATTTAGTTGTTGAATATACAGGAAATCTGAATACCAAAAAAGAAGCAAATTTAAGGGAAAAAAATTATAGTGAAGCTGAAAATATCGGATGTTATATGTTTTATTTTCAATTTAACGGAGAGAATTTTTGTCAAGATGCGACAGAAGAGAGAGTATATCTAGGCAGATTGGTCGATATTTGTTATCATTATTTAGTAAAAGAAAATTTAAAAAAAGGAAATTGTAAAAATTAATGAATCCATTCTATTGTGATTCAGTTACTAAAGTTACATATATGTTATAATAGATAGATTTCATAAAAATAATAAATGAATTATGATATACTAAATGTTTTATAATAAAATATTTTTCATGTCAACATTCGACATCAAGGAAAAAAATAAAAATTCAAAATCCAAACAAATTACTCACGGGTTAGGTTCTTACCGTCCAGATTTGGATGTGCCTGTTCTGTCCTGTCTTTCCTGTTCTAGCGGTAGAGACCTTGGCACTTTATAAAGTCTGCCTTCCGCCTTTCAGTTTTGGAAGCAGGCTGCCTAGGTGGTTGCTGGTTTGGTCGGTTTTTCCTGTCCCTTTTATCGTGTCATACTGGGAAGACGCTGCGTATCTATTGGGTGATTGCTAGATGCAAGTCAGGGAGAGTATCAGTCAAAGCGACCTGGTTGAGGGTTTTGGTGACATCATCTACCTCGGTTAAGCCTTTTAATAGTGCTCGAAACAAGTTACTATTTAGTTCTGAATCTGGTATCTCTCTGTAACTTCGAGTATTTGGTAGGTCTAGTGCCTCACTAGAGGGTCGAGCGGCACTAGAGTTTCTTATGTTATGGCTTTGTTCGTAGTCAGGTGTTGTGACAGCCGGAATCACACGCTCCAGAATAGGGGCTGGACTCGGTGAGCGTCGCTTTGGTGGTCCGTCCATGTGCGAAGTGGACGGTCCTGTGATCTGAGAGTTCGGTTTTTTGCTTTTACCCCTGTCACTTGGGATACTACCAGCTGGTCGAGTAGTGGAATCTTTCTCGTCCTGTCTCCGTTTTATTGGTGTTGGTTGCATTAGAGGAGAGGATGATGGTCGCCTCTTTTTTCTTCTGTCAATGTTTAAAGTAATATGATCTGATGCTGGTGGGTGAAACGAGGTAGTAGTGAGTACTACGTCAGCATATGTAGGCATTGTGGGTTTCCCTGGTTGGGCAGGCAAGGGAGACAGCCTTGCTAGTAGAAGCCTTTAGTTCGGAAAAGGGCTATCTGAAACATTGGTCTTATTTGAGCGAGATATTGAAGCAGGAGTAGAAGTAAGGTCCATGGTGGTAAATGCTTTCATGATCTTTCATGTTCCTTCTCGCTCTCGTCGGGTACTGCTTATACTCATCTTTCTCCCTTCTGTATCAGATCTGATGGGCAGTCAGACCGGTTGCTTTCTTTACTTTCTTTAAACTAATGGCGCCTATTTTTATTTGCGCCTCAGCCGCAGCTAATTTGCTCATAATTTCTCTTTCTGGCAAGCCAAGTTTCCCCTCAATCTCCTTCCGATACTCCACTGGGTGGGCTCGGCGCTTGTGCTGGTGCACGGATGTGAAGGAGGGGAATGCCATTCTGCAGATAGGACATCTCGATTTATCTCTAGCGCCGCAGTCCTTAATATGGCACTCGTAGCTAGACTTCAGTTCATATTCCTTTCCAGATTGTTTGCCTAGAAATACAGAGCTCCTCTGTGGCGTATAAAAACTTGGGTTTCGCAAAAGACCAGGCCTTGGTTTGGCCCCACCAATTATTTCAGTCATCGCGTTTCCTTCAGGATTTGAGCTGGTGAAAGTGCTCGGCTATGGTGTCATGGAGGGTGATCTTGGTTTTATCAGTTGCTTAATCATAGACATTGTCGGGTCGTTAACTGTACCAGTTTCTGAGAGGGAGTTATTTCTCTCTCTCGGGGCGGACGAGCTCTTGCCCGCTCCGAATCCGAGGGTTTCCTGATTTCGACTGCCTACCATTAGATAAAGGACTGCCGAGAGCGGCCGGTAACTGCATCCCCCCGTATCCCCTAGAGATCCGGTGGTTACGCGCATCCTGTGTAGTCTTCCTGCTTGGTATCAAACCGTAAAGCAGGAAGACTGGGTTGCTATCCTATCCTCGTTAGTACCAGAAGGTTGATATAGTTAAATAACAACCAATTTACTTATAATGACCACTACGTAAAGCTGAGATTTAGGTAGACTGACATAAATGCCTGATGCTAGGATAAATCTATTTTGAGACTATTACCCAGACGTAAAGAGAACACGGTTAACTCTTAGCCTCCCCAGTCGACACTACGTCTGATACATGGAGCAGTGGCATCCGTCACAGGCCCGAGGCACTAAAAGAGTCATAGTCAAGTCAAGGTTGTGTAGGTTAGGCTTGTTAGAGCTCCTCTTGGAAAAGTAGACTCCAAGGTACCTAAATGCCTGGAAATCTGATATGCAGCGTATCTTCCTGTAAGAGTGGATGTGCTGATCGACACGCATTTTTTCGGGTTAACGGTCATTCTTCTCTTTAGCAAAAAGTCGATCTTAATCTGCATGTGGACGTCCGAGTCACTGAATAGCACTATGTCATCCGCGAATCCAAGTGCCGAGATTTCTTGTCGAGCAGTGACTGATCCTCCGTGCGTAGTATCCGCGAGCTTTTCAAGTAGCTTGTCGATAACTAGGTTGAAAAGAAATGGCGCTAGGGGATTGATCTGCTTGACGCCCTTCCGAAAACAAATGTTGCCTGTTGTCCAGCAGCCCACACTGATGTTAGTGTGTGAGTTGAGTGTGCCAGACAGATATTCCACTGTCCTGTCGTCTAATCCAACATGATGTAGAGCTCGAATTAGAGAATGGTGGGAGACGGTGTCGAACGCTTTTCTTACATCTAATGACACGACGTTATACGACTTGCCCTGGAAACTCCTGAACCGGATGTAATGGTCCGTTGTAAAAATGTTCGTCATCGTTCCATCTTTTTCTTTAAAGCCACGCTGAAGGTGGTGAGATTGAAAAAGCCTTGTTAGCCTACAGGCCAGAAACCGATGTAAGAGTCGTTGGAGAGCTGAACTAATAGTTAGTGGCCTCCAATTAGATGGGTCAGTAAGTTTACCGTCCTTTGGAATGATCACTGTTTGTGCTTTCCTCCAAGATGTTAGAGTGTGTCTGCAGTACAAGATGACGTATAGTAATGCTAGCATTTTAGCAGGGCAACTCTTGACTTGCGGTATTGTTATGCTATCTGGGCCTTGTGCAGATACTTTCCAGCACCTGATGGATTCCAACAACTCGTCCTCTGTGACCGGGACGGATGCTACATGACGGTGGTCGAGCGTGGCATACTGTTATCTGGCGGTGATTCTGACTCATAGATGTTCTTATATAGTGAGTCTACATCGGCGATGGTTGGTTTGAGAAGAAGATGGAGATCTCTTTGCTCCCGTTTCAGGTGTAGGTGAAGCAGTAAGAACCTGAGTTGTTATGTGCAGTTAAGGTTGAAAGATAAGTGATGCATTCTGCTGCGATCCTGTTGCGGTCGCGACGTCGCCTTCAGCAGTCGTAGCAACGGAGTCTCCGTCATCCTTTCTGCTGGATACGACGACTAACGGTTCTGGAGTGGTTGGGACACAGGCAATGACGTAGGTTGCCGTGATGTTGCGGCAGGTTTCTGCGGGAAAGCGGTGAAAAATAATTTCACTCGTTCTTTGACGCCTTGCTTTGTTTTCTCCAGGTACTTTGCGTTCTCTGCTTTTTCACGTCTATACAGAATCTGATGTTTCGTCAGTCCGGTTGTCTGTGCCATCTCTCTGTATCATATCACCCCTTTTTGCCTTTGTGCTTCAATTTTCGCAATTTGAGACAACAATTCGTTTTCTGGCCGGGGTAACTTTTTCTCTAACTCTTTCCGGTATTCCAACGGATGTGCCCTACGCTCGTGGTGACGAACTGCAGCGTAAGAAGCTTGACTAAATTTGCCGAAAATGCATCTTGTTTGGTTGCGAGTATCGCAATCTTTCATATGTTGAGCAAAACTGCTCTTCAGCTCGTACTGTTTACCACATTTGTCGCACTGGTGCCCTTCTCTAGCTTCAGTGTCTCCTGTTGGGGGTCTGTGTCCGGTCTGTGTCGTTAGCGCGCGATAAAAACTACCCGCATACAATATGTTAATTGAATTTGATATTGTTTCACCTACTGAGCAAAAACAGTTATTTAATTCATTTGCTGTCAGGGTACTTTTTTTCTCTTTTTTGAATTTATCTTCGTGTCTGTTGATATTAATTTCCATATAGCTTTTTGTTTGTTTGAACTGATTTCTATTTTGAGTTTGTCGTGGAAAACGTTCTAATATCTCTATAGCTTGCGTTAAAGCCCACGAACGTTGCAGAACTTTTTGTTTGCCCTTTGTACTGTGAAAAATAGAAAAAAAAAAAACAATAAATAATCAAAACAATTGAAGATTATATAGTTTTTCATGTTTTTCATGACGCCTTGCTTTGTTTTCTCCAGGTACTTTGCGTTCTCTGCCTTTTCACGTCTATACAGAATCTGATGTTTCGTCAGTCCGGTTGTCTGTGCCATCTCTCTGTATAATATCACCCCTTTTTGCCTTTGTGCTTCAATTTTCGCAATTTGAGACAACAATTCGTTTTCTGGCCGGGGTAACTTTTTCTCTAACTCTTTCCGGTATTCCAACGGATGTGCCCTACGCTCGTGGTGACGAACTGCAGCGTAAGAAGCTTGACTAAATTTGCCGAAAATGCATCTGTGTCCGGTCTGTGTCGTTAGCGCGCGATAAAAACTACCCGCATACAATATGTTCCTTATCTATGCGACTACTGGGCTAGCTAGGCTGCGGTAGCTACCCCCACCTCTTCCACCTTGTCTGTTGTTGCCCTGGGAATATTCTTGGGTGGTCTCACATTCGGCCTTTCCTGACCTTCAAGACCGTCCTCGGTTTGGTCGTCGTCTTCCTTCCTCTGAATCGCTAACATTAAAGATTCACACCAAGGCTTCAAACGATCAGAACTAAACGTTGACTTGAATGTTCTCTGTGTTCGTGGTGCTTCCGGAACTGAACATCTTTCAGTCGGTACCGGTCATTCGGCAACACTTCTGCAACTAAATACGGACCTTTATATTTTGGATTTAACTTATGTGACTGACCAGTTGCAGCGCCTTCTGGTTTCACAAGAACCAGATCTCCTTCTTGGTATTGAGTCGGCTTCTTATGTTTTTGGTCATATCTCGTTTTCTGCTTCTCTTGAGATCTTCGTATGTTGTGTAGGGCTTCTTCCCGGTCTTTTTCTCGACGTTGTTCTATTCCTTCTTCTTCTCCAACTTCTTCTTCTGTTTGTAATGCTAGTATCACTTGATTTTGCAAGATACTTCTCGGTGAGTATCCAAGTAACAGTTCGTGTGGCAACTTGCCCGTAGTTTTATTCTTCATTTCATTCATAGTAAATTGGATATTCACTAACTGACTGTCCCAATCAGTTCCGTTTTCGGTTTTATACAGGGTATTAATGGCATTGTTGATCGTTGCGTTACTTCTTTCTATTTGCCCGTTTGCTCGAGGCGTTGCTGTTGCATTTCGTACATGTATTATTTGGTTTTCCTTGCAGAAAGTTGTAAAAGTGTAAAAGCTGTTCCTCGATCTGTGATTATTCTGGACAACCGAATATGCTGGTTATTTCTTTTATTGCGTTACATACAGGTTTTGCTCCAGTATCCTTGACAGCTTTCAGTACAACATATTTCGTGAAATTGTCTTGATACGCCAAAACATATTGATTTCTCTTTTTACTGACTGGATATAGTCCTAGATGGTCCATATGTGCTACTCTGAATGGCACTGTTCTTCGTTCGATGTTGTAAAGTTTCCCTTCTACCTTTCCAGCAGGCGACTTATGACTTATACATGATTTTATGTAATTTTTAATCTTTTTGTTCATTTTGGAAACCAAAAATACCGGCATAGATGCTCTTTAGTTTTTTCTTCTCCGTAATGACCCATATCATCATGACTCCCTTTTATTATCCTCCAAATTGCACCGCTGGAAACAACCCATTTTGTTTCCTTTTGTACTTTTCGGCAAATCCTTTTGTTCTTTAATATATAATATGCGTGAATTTGCTTTTCTTCATTTGTTTCTGGTTTTTTGTTGAGGATCTCGTAGATATTCTTTAGCTTGACGTCTTGAAGTAGCATAGTTAATAGCCAATCTTCTTGCTTGATACGCATGGTTAAAACATTTAAGCTAACCACTTCCGGTTCTCTCGACTCTTCTACTGGTTGTCGGCTTAAGCCATCTACGTGTTGCATTGTTTTTCCTGATCTGTATTGCAGAGTAAAATCGTAGCATAATAATTTCAACCACCATCTTCCTATTCGTGGCGAGATATCTTTTTTTGTCATTATTGTCTTCAATGCGTTGCAGTCTGTCCGGATTTGGAAATGTTTTCCTAGTAAGTACATTTTAAACATCTCTACCGATTCAACAATAACGAGAGCCTCTAGCTCATAGCTATGATATCTAGCTTCTGTCTCATTCGTTTGGCGACTGAAATATGCTACTGGCTTCCATTCCTCGTTTGGTTCCATTTGAAGAAGAATACCAGCCAATCCAATCTTGCTTGCGTCAGTATGTAATTCATGTTCCGCTTCTTGTCGGTATATGATTAAAATTGGTCTTTTCGTTAATTTCTACATCAGTTCGTTAAATGATTTTTCTTGTTCTTTTCCTCATTCAAATACCGCTTTTTTCTTTGTTAGCTTCGTTAACGGTTTCGTTATCTCAGCATGTTTGTATATAAATCTCCGGAAAAATGATACAAGTCCACAAATTTGTCTTATTTCGTGTGCGCTTGTTGGTGTTTTAAAATTCTGTACAGCAGTTACTTTTATCTAGCCTGGTTGTATTCCTTTTTCGCTGATTTCATATCCCAAGAATTCTACTTTCTTTTGCAGGAACTCGCATTTCCTTACCTTTAACGTTAGATTTTCATCTCGTAAGATCTGCAGGAATTTTTCTAACTTCTGTAACCCTTCTTGTACACACTTGCTGGGGATTAGTATGTCATCCATGTAAACTGCAATGTCATACGGTCTCATTCTTTGTTGAATTATGTTTATCATGCGTATGAATGTAGCTGGCACATTTACCAGCCCAAATGGAACCCGATTAAACTCATATTGTCCAGAATTAGTTACAAATGCCGTTAATCGTTTTGATTCTTCCTCCAATGGTATTTGGTAATATCCGCATGCAAGATCCAATTGAGTGAAATAAATATTTCCGCCCAATCCATCTATTTGTTCGTCTATGGTGTTGGTAATCACAGTTTGCTTCCTCGTTATCGAGTTCAATTTTCTGTAATCTATACAGAGTCTATGTTCTCCCGTCTTTTTATCAACTAACATCGCTGGGCTAGCAAAATCTGAAGTTGATTCACGTATTATTCCCGCTTCTAACATTTCTTTTACGGCTTCATCTACGATTTTTTTTTGTCCGTAGGGTAGCTTGTTTGGTTTCATATGGAACGTTTCGTTTGTAGCTACTTCAATTTTCATTTTCATTAAATCGGTATGTCCAACCTCTTGCATGTTGATCGTAAGGCAATCTAACCAAATTGAATTTACTGTAATGAAATTAATAGAGGTAGCTGTGGGTTCTCGGTGAAACATATTAAAATTTAATATTACTATAATGACTACCGGGTACATGTTGTGGGCATATACCTTTAAACTAAAATAAAAAAATGACAGACAGGAAAGAGACGGGTTTAAAACATATTACAAACAATAGAAAGCATTTCGTTTGAGTAATACCGTCCAGGCGACAAACAGATGAGGGGGTTTAAGTAGGACTAAGGGATAGGTTTGGTAGGTGAAGGGAGGAGATAATTTTTGGCACGATTTTGATTGGCCTCGTTCCGCTTTTTTTTTTAGGATGAGCTGCAGTCCGGGAAGCAGCAACAGAAACAGAAGGAACTCCCCCAGTTGCTCGACGATTCGGATAGGATCTGGATGTACCAGAAGAGCGCTTAGAGTCCAAAATATCACGCATGATTCTGTCAATCAAGCTCTTGGGTTCAGAACCTCCAAGTACGACCATAATGTCAGGTCTATAGTCCTGAAGTTCCTTCACAGTAGCCAAAAACTCTAGGTGGTTGAAAATACCATCGGGTTCATTGTCTGTGGAGGAAAGATTAGCTAACATGCCAGGGCGAACATTGGAAGACAATGCACTGGGCCCAAGAGAGGCAGAGTTAGCAGAAGAGTTTGGAAGCGACGGCGAGAGAGTCGAATGACTCTCCTGCGGTGCGAAGGATCCGTCCGAATCGGAGTCAGAATTAGAGAAATCCACTACCGTTTCGTGAAAGTAGTCGCTTTCGAAACTATGATAGATGGTGTGGAGCTACATCCAGGACTAGATGGCGGAGTGGTGAAGCAGTCATGTTCGGCCTGCACATACTGCGTCTGAGCGGAAGCTTTTATCGAGCGAGTACGACGGTGACACGGGGGGTGCAAAGGGCCCCCGTTGGTAGAAGAAATGGGCCTACTAGCAAGTGTGTCCACCAAGCAGCGATAGTCATCGTAACGACGACGGCCTTTAATGGACTCGACCGTCCGGCCAAAAACCTTAGCCAACTCGATATTAATACAAACCTTGCCCGGTAGTGCCATAAGCTCTACTTTACATATGGTATTACACCAACTCATATGTGTTTAACATGTAAAAAGGTAAAAATATCGCACAAAGGCGCTCCCATAGCGTTGAACGCCAAGTTTCAGAAAAAAAAACCTCAGCGGCTTGTGTAAGAGTGCATATGGACTCACTCACTATCCACAAACATGAATGTCTGTCATCATCAAAACAAAACTAGAAAAGATATTTTGACGAACATTTTACGACAAGTTGACAAAGTTTTTAAGTGGCAGTTAATGATGATGTTAATAATTTAGTATCTTAAACCTACAAACCAAATCCGGACATAATCGGATAAGTATAACCGGAGTTATATAGATTTGAAGCCATAGAAAGACCTTACAGGCTTCAGCATAAGTGTAGGGTAGTACGGAGCTACCCTAGTGCACAATTACAAGGTTACGTTGTTGTAGAGTGAAAGTTACAGAAGTTATTAAAAAGTTATTCTAATTAATAAACTCTATGAGATTTATTAGAAAAAAAGTTTCAACTCTATGGTTCAAAAAATTCGGAATTTAACCAATTACAATTTTTGTTAATTAATAGAAGTCCTGATCCTGAAGGGCTATCGATTTCAAACAAAAACCATAGGATAGTGATTGAAGAGCTGGAACGATGTATATAAAAATTTTACGTAGTCCTTTCAGGACGACCACAATTCAAGAAAAAAGAAATTTAGAAATTTACTATGTAATTGTGCATATGTAGAAAGTGTTAATAAAAATCTCTATAACCCACCGGTTATTAATCCCAGGTCTTTGTAACTAATACAATCCAAGGATAGTAATGTGGAGTATTCAGCCTGCAGGTTTAATCGACAACAACAATCACCAGCACAAGATATTAAGAAAACAAAATAATACAAACACAGATTTTAGTGCAAAGCACGTATCAAAATTAAAATAATTAATAACTCAAAAACCGTTGCATATATCACTCAGAAATTTTCGTAGGACAAGTACAGCCGTTAAACGAAAACACGTGCAGGAATTCACGATTGTGTCACAAAAACTACCACCAAAAAACGCTCAATCAAGACGGCACGAAAAAAACGTGCACGTTCAGTCTGATAGACCTTAAACAAACTTGCACTCTGGCCTCCTTCGTAGGTTCTCCTACCGTCGCTGGAGAAGAGGGCTATTTTTCAATTAAAACACACGACCCAAAACTGGGTACTTGTTGACCTGCCGAGCGGCTAGGCGCGGACGGACAACTAGATTCAACATTTCGACTTAGTGGTCGTCACACGAAGAAAAGACGCAAACACAGGAGTGGTTGTTCAAAAAATAATAAAGCTATTGCCACTATTAGAAAAATTTAGATATATCCTTAAAGAAGTCATATTACACATAACACTTTAAAAAATCAAATCACTTTTGGTTGGACATCACAACAGAAATTACGGTCGTGCCCAACCACTTTAGGAGCTACAATAGTTGTAGAACCGAGTGACAATCCAAAAAGAAACTTATAATTCGTCGAAGGGGAAGGGGGGGGGGGCGGTTACCGCTGCCGCCAGGTTCTTCTATAAAAATCTGCATGTATTGACCACCCCCCCCTTTCAAGGTGTCAGTAATTATTGTAGTTAGGTCGGCATTAGAGATTTTCAGAAGTGATTCTAGAGTTTTATTAAGAGGGCACCAGGTTCCTCTCGCCCCGACGACAAATGGGGCTACCGTTATTGCCTTAGAGGTACCGTAAAGCTTTTTAATACCAGCAATAAAAGTTGGATCTGAATAATATTCCATCTTTCGCTGGTATTCCACAGACATAGGACTTGGTCCTTCCCATTTGACGGCAATATCTGAAATGATGATTGAATTGCCGTCTTGAAGGAGCAGGTCTGGCTTTTTAATGGCACCTCCGGCGCACTTAACTCTTGGTTCACTCTCAACCTGAAAACCACTCTTAATACCGACCCGTTTAATGTGGTTTGCCACACGGTTATGCCGCTCTGTGCGGCTCCAGTGGGTCACGTTGCACCCTTGCAGGACATGGGACAGAGATTCCACACGTCCACATCCCGACCGACACTTTCTTAGTTCTGGAGGGTTATAGGGAGCATCACGGGTGGACAACATATTTGCCTGAAGTTGGATTGCCCGCACGTAATCACGACCGGTCCAATATGGAGGAGGACTTAAGATCCACTGATTACATGCGGACAGATGGCACTGATGAAGGCCATTGCCAGAATAAGACATTTTTAGTTCCAACTTCTGTTTGGCCGCGGCATCAGCGGTGCTTGCGACATTTCCTACAACCCTCCGAAGACGTTGGCGAATCAATACCCCCTGCTCACTTGAAACTGCGGCTGCGGCAAATGGATCGCCTGACTGCTCTAGCTGTTCGAGCCTCCTTAACAGAATAAGGGGAATGTGTTGGTGTAACATAATTAGGCCAAGCCCACCGTCATTACGCTTAGCGTAGAAAAAAGCATTAGGTGTTTGGCTTGGCAGATGAAGCGCAGTCTTAACAGCTTTCCTAATCGCCGCGTCACATTTCCTGAGAGTGGCTGATGTTATGCCGGGGTACTGCATGTCGTAGAGTGCCGTCGGGATGAGATGATTTATGACGAGCTGTAGCCGTTGTTGGGGTTTTAGGGGACATTTAAGAAGATTAATTAGCGCAGTTGAAATTTTGGACGAATCCATTTTGTCGGTGCCATTGAAGTTATATGAACGCCCCAGGTATTTAAATTGATCACCTGGGACGATTGCTGGAAGAAACTCCCCACCGATCGTGAAGACAGGATCGTTGACGCAATATAACATCTTTTTGGCTGGCACTCTTCTAGTATGCAGAGCCGTGCACTTGCTGGCATTGATCTGGAGACCACTTTGGAACAAGAAGTCTTCAATTTTAGCTAGTGTAACCTTCACACTAGCTTCATTTGGTCCCAGTACCAGCAAGTCGTCTGCGTACGCCAAAGTAGCCACCTTAATATCCCCTATCGGAAGACCAACACTATGGTCGATACTGGCTAACAACTCGTCCATAATCATGTTAAATAGGACGGGGGAGAGAGGGTCGCCTTGTTTCACCTCTCTGCGCATAGGGATGGGGTCCGTAGTAACGCTGCCGCAAGATATAATAGTGCAACAATCTTCGTGTTGTGCCGAAATTAGATTTATCACTCTTTCGTCAATGCCCAGACGCTGAAGAGCTCTGCTGATGCTATGAACTGATATCGAATCAAAGGCCTTTCTTAGGTCCAGGGGCAGCACCGTATACGGAGCCGCCCTGGCACGGTGGTCCTTAATAATTGAGTGCAGATCTTACGGAACCCCTTTTGCGCTAGATCTAAGGAAATTGATGCGAGGCGTTTTGCTAAGATCTTGTTGAGCACACGAAGAAGCTGGGAGGTTATTGAAATTGGCCTCCAGTTCTTAATGTCCCCGGGGTTGCCTGACTTGGGAATTAAGGTGGTACGGCATTCTTTAAGTTTAGATGGCACGTACCCGAAGGCCATAATTCCATTAAACAAAATGGTAAGTGCCATAGAAGACATAGCCTTTACCTGTTTTGTTGAAATCTTATCAGGTCCAGGGGCGGTCGTTTTAAGTGAAGCAATAACCTCCCTAACTTCTTCTATTGAAATGGAATTATACGTGGAATCTACACCATAATCCACCTTTTGAAACGTAGCATTATCTGGTGGGGAAGGGTCTCCAAAGATTCCCAGATAAGCTTGCTCAACATCAATTTTAGAGGGGTGAACTTGAGGAGAAGAAATATTTGACCCGCTAAACAAGAGAGCAGACAGTTTCCGACGATCGCGGTGAAACAGATCCTGGAATTTTTTATATTCCGAAGCACGATCGTTATGTTTTTGAGATCGTTGGGTGTTTATTGACGGAGATGGAGCCTTGTTTGTAGCTTTTGTGGCCGAAGAAGAAGGAGGCCGGCGATTCCGTTTCCGTTTACTTGACGAAGAAGAAGACTGACAGTCTCGGAGAATGGTGTCAACTGCTAGGCGGTGGCATCCGTTAAGCATTTGATGCAGTACGTCAGAATAGTCACCAATCTCCGGGTGTTCGGTTAATGTTGCAAGATAATCCAATATTGGATCTGAACATTAAAAGCAAGTGGTGGAACGACAGCAGAAGAAGTGGTAGCGGCTGTTAGTTCCCCAACTCGCGAAAGAGGGGTAGAGTTGTCATTCAAGGTGACCTCGACAGGTAAAGGAAAATAATTCACCTGCGAGCCTGAAGGCAATTCTCTGTCAGTTAAGTCAATTGGCATAGAAACGGGATCGTGGAACTTGTCGTTGGCTGCCGGACTAGAAGGGGGGTTTGAAAATCCTCCTCTTCACCATTCTTTAGCCGATGAACTAGCTCCCTATAAGAGGCCTTTCTTCTAGTGCCTTTAATTGCTTCCTGTGACCGGGGTATCTTGGAATATAGATATGAATTGACTTGTCTGGCTGTACCAGTAAATTTGGCCTCCAAAGAGGCCATGCGCCTGATTTCTAGCTCAGACCAATATCGCCACCCCTTAGATGTTGTGGCTTCATTCTCCATCTCTCTATTATATTCGGCTGGATGTACTTGCCGTCTGTGCTGATTAAGTGATTGAAGTGAATTGTGTTCTTCACTACAATCAGCACACTCGGGGACAAAGTCTGCTCCCTTACAGTAGTGACGCTTTTGCTATCATCCGTCGTAAGGCAACCGAAAAAAGTTTGTGGGGAGTAGTTTAGCGAATTAACACAATCTACTAAACCGTTTTAAAAAAATTTTTCTTTACTGTCTCTCCACATGAGCCGGCTCATAGAACCGGCAGCAAACCATCGCTGGTTTGGATTTCTCCTAGGCGTTAGGAGAGGTCACGCAGCCACGGAGACCCTAGCTTTTTGCTCCCGAGGCGTACAAATCCCGCAGGTGAAATGTCGCGGGGTATCTTTGATTCTATTTTGGGAATAAATAGAATCGCACTTACAGCGGGCCGGAAGTAGTACAAAACCGTACATCCGAATACGATCCTTTAGTGCGACGAGTGCACTGTGCGAGATACTTGGCATCCGCCCGCCCGCGGACCGTAGGCAGGGAATGGCGCAGCA
The DNA here is from genome assembly GCA_963966155.1 of Clivina fossor. Classification (NCBI taxonomy): domain Eukaryota; kingdom Metazoa; phylum Arthropoda; class Insecta; order Coleoptera; family Carabidae; genus Clivina; species Clivina fossor. The sequence continues at coordinate 2,781,593 of OZ014556.1, read as the reverse complement.
CCCAGTAAGTTTATGACTGATCCAGTCACGGCTGGCTGTGTCGTTGGCGGCCTCTTCAATTCCAGCACTCATAGGTCTGGTTCTAAGTTGTTCGCGCCAGAAATCGTCAGGATCCCCTTGCTTAGCGTAGGTTCTCTTACCGTCGCTGGAGAAGAGGGCTTTTAAAATATTTTTATTACCTATTAATACATGTCTATAAAGTCATACATAGAATTCATTATATTCATAATACTATTAGCTAAATACATTTGGCTGGTAAAGGTGGTACCCCCAGCAAGGTTTACAATATATATATATGCCTAAAAGCATCATTCGTATATGCGATTAGGGGGGGAGCGTTCAGTCCGGAAGGTCCTGGTATAGCCGAAGGTAGCGTGTGGCTAGTGATTCTCGGCGGCGGCCGGCTCGTCCTTTCGTCTCGTCGTGCGCAAGGTCCTACTCTCCACGTCGAGGCCATGAATTGCCTATGTAGTGAGTTTCCCCACTTCAGGCAAGAGTGCACACAAGATGCCTTGACGTGTTTGGGCAGATGTAGTGCCTCTTCCGTTTGTGAGTTGGCTCTTGGCCAGATCCCGCGCGCCGAGCAAAATAGGTAGAACCTTTATTGTTTTGCCCGGCCATAGTCGTTCTGCAGCTTGCCTAAATTTCAGGTTGTCATAGACAAGCTGCTTGTTTGCCCAACTCTGTGCCAGAGTGCGGGGTCCCTCCCAGCAGATTTGAATGTCCACAATGTGGACATCCCTTTCTGCTGTATGGACCGCGAGATCCGGGATGAAAAGCTGGCCGTCACGATGTCGAACTCGGGGCTCGACTTCCGTTACCCACTTTTTAATGCGACAATGCTTATCAAATCTTCCGCACCACATCGTTGTGGCGCTCTAGCCTTGCGTAGTGCGTGTTTGGGCAGCCTTGCAATATGTGCGATAGAGACTCAACCCTATCGCACCCCGCACGGCACATGCGAGTTGCGTTTTGGCTGGATGGTAGGCCCCTACACGCTAGATTGCCGGTCCGCAATTTTACTGCCTGCCCGTAGTCGTAGGTTGACCAGCCGAAAGGCTTGGCATCGATCCAGGAGCGGCTCGCTGAATCATATTCAGCATCCTGGAGCCCAGACGTAAGCGCCCTGTTCCGTATAGTTTCCCGCCAATAGGGTTTGGGGTTGCCCTCTGATGATAATCGAGCGATTTTTAAGTAAGCCGTGGAGGAAGGCTCTACTCTAAGCATCTCCTCCAGATGGTCGTCCTCTGTTTTGAGGTTGTCGAGACGTTTAGTAAGAATGTAGGGAATAACTCTACGCAGTTGAGGAATTCCTAATCCTCCGTCCCGCAGCTGGCCGTAGAGGTACTGATTTGGAGTGTGGTCGCTCAGGTGGAGTATTCGCTTGAGGAATTTGCGAATGAGACGATCACACTCCGATAGCACCTTGGCTGTTACCGACGGTATTTGCAATCCATGATATAGCCTGGGAATCAAGTACTGCTTTGCGATGACTAATTTTTGATCCACTTTGAGCGGCGCCTTGTAAAGGTTGTTTAACCACATGGTCAGGTTGTGGACGGTTGGTTTTGTTACTCCCGTCGCGGAGACATTGTGCCCGAGGTATTTGAAGGTGTTAAGGTCCTGAAGTTGGCGGATGTATTTGCCTGCCACCTTGTAGACGGGTTTGGTCCTGGCAATGGATTTACCCTGGATAGCTGCTGCGCTGATGACCGCGCACTTACTTGCATTAACTTCCATGCCGCGCGCGTGGAGGAAGCTAATTGCCATATCCAGGGTAGTTGCCATGTCTACGTCTCTGTCCTCGATAAGCACTATATCGTCCGCGAAAGCAAGAGCACAAACGTTGGTTGTCATGCCGCCCATTGTACCACCTGGCCTAACGAAATTCAGGTGGCACAGGAGTTCATCTATGACCATGTTAAAGAGCATGGGGCTCAGTGGATCGCCTTGCTTCACACCTCGGCAAAACTTCATGCTACCGGTGCAGCCTCGTCCTATGGATATGGTGGTTTCAGCATCCATAGTACTAGCGAAGTATTCGATCGATGCATCATCTAGATTGAAACGCCGCAAGGCTCTGATAATCGAAGCATGTGAAACGCTGTCGAAAGCCTTGCGCACGTCCAGGGTAACGAGGTTGTAGGCTTTACCCTGTAATTTACGAGACCTGATGTAGTGGTCTAACGTCAGTATGTTAGCCAAGGTACTGTCTGTCGTTTCAAATCCTCGCTGGTAATGATGTAGTGTTGCAGCCGAGGTCAGCCTTTTGGCCAGGATGCGGTGCAGGAGTCGTTGCACTGCCGACCCAATAGTGATGGGTCGCCAGTTCGAAGGATCAGACAAGTCCCCCTCTTTTAGTAGGAGGATGGTGCGCGAAACTCTCCATGCCGACGGTGTAAAACGACGGTACAGAACAATGTTAAATAAAACAGCCAGCTTTTCGGGCGCGCAAGTTTTGACATCCCTGATTTGAATGCCGTCTGGTCCTGGCGCTGAGTTACGCCACGTATTAATGGACTGCGCAACATCGTTTTGCAGTAACCGGCGCGTGCATGGAGAGTTGCGGTGACATCGCGACAAAACGAATCAACAACCTCGATTGTCGGAACAATGTTCGGCTGCAGTATAGGTTTGCCGTCGAGCACAATAGATGCCAGTTGACTTGTTCTTGGTGTACAAGTCCTGGCACTTCTTGTACTCGGCGGCTCTCCTCTGCCTCCGAGATGTAGGTACTGGAGGGACGGGTTTTTCATCCCCATTCTGCCTGGCTTTTTTCCTTCGCGGGAAATTAATTTCCAGCCAGTTGTTGATGACCAGGTTTACGTCTTGTAGAGTCCCCGATAGGCCAGCATTGATGGCTGCTTTTAACGAATCGTCGGCGCTACGCCGAGCGTCAAGGAGCACCTCAAAGAAGTTCGTGTCACTGGCGTGAGGATTGCCTGTAGGCTCCACTAACGGTGACTCTACTTCGTACGAGCCAGGCAGAAATATTGGCGGAACGCGGATGTCGCGGGCGGCAGCAGTTGTTATTGCCGCGGTAGGTCGCGGATCGGCAATCGCGGCGGATCTTGTAGCCGGCGTGGATGCGACTGGTGTACGTGTCGTCGCTCTCGCGGTACCGGTTTTTAAGGCCGATGCGATCGCGGAAGACGCGGTTGTCGCGGTGGCTGTCAAGGCACCGGTTGTGTTTGCCGACAGCTGGTCGCGGCGGGTGGCCTTACATGGCGGAGTTGTAAGGCCCGGCGACAACGAATCGCGAAAACGCTTGCCCTGCGAGATAGGTTTTGCAGGGGCAGGCGTTATTGTTAGATTTGCGCGCGCGGGGCCGGTCACTCTCCGCCGAGTTGCGGCCGGTTGGTTCTGTGGAGACGCGGATGGTCTGCGTTTCCCACATAACTCTTTGGTAACACAAAATATTGCAATTTTATAATCATAGATCACCCTAAACATATGATAAGAAAAAAAAATAAAAAGTATCAATTTTTTAAACAATTATTATATATAATTTTTTTAAATTTAAAAATAACACTTATTCTAAATTAAATTCAAATCCTGGATTTAAAAATTTTGCTTTAGCAATTTCAAATTGGAGTTTATTTTTTTTATGCACTTTAAATAAAATTATTTAAACTTTTGTTTAAATTAGCAAAATTTTGCATATTTTCTTTATTTTGTTCTGTCAGAATTCTTAAAAACAGGTTCAACAAATGTTTTTTTTTTCTTTTTATTTGTTTGCTGAATTGTAAGATTTTGATCATGATCTGGTTTTTTGGGCAGTTTTCTCTTGTTCTGATGCCTGGTCAGTTTTATCATGTTTTGGTTCGGATATATTTTCTTGAAAAATATCATTATTGTCACTAATGAGAAATAAATCTGTATTAATTATTTCTAAATCTTCATGGTTCTTAATATATGTTGTCGTACTGGTTGAAGGAGTTTCCAATCCATCATAATAAGTAACATTGGTATTGCCTGTTACTACTACTTTTCCCCACGCTGATAATTCGCTTAAAATTATATTTGATTGCGGACCTGCACCAGTTTTATTACTATGTTCGTGTCTTTTTCAATACTTCGCTCTCGTAGAATATTTCCAATCAGTAAATCTCTGTAAATACCATAAATACAAGTTAAAATATTTTTTAACAAAATTCTTATATTAAATTACAATTTACCTTCTTCCACTCGTCAGACGTGAGTGATGGTCAACTTCCAATTGAATTAAGTTTTGTGGTTAGTTCTTTCCACTTGTTTGTTATATAACTTTTGCCCAATGTGGGATTTACTGTACCACTTTTAAAATAATAATCGTTCTCTAAATATGTAATATACATTTCATATTATTCTCGTGACGTGTTTACGGTTCTTTTCCTTTTTTGTACACATTAAGTATGTTTCACGGGTGCACTAAAATTATATAATTTCTATTATTATTTTGGTGCAAACATATAATGTTATTTAATATTTTTAGTTATACAAAAACATATTGAATACATACCTCATGTTTATAATAATATATGTATGAATATTTCTTTATATAAAAATTATTAAAAATAATAATAACGTATAGCGGCTACGTCAAAAATTATTAGGTTATAAGTTAATGTAAAACTTGACAGTTCCAATATGTGTGAACACAGCTACATATCGTAACTAAAAATCTGTAAACATTGTCGATACAGCTACACTCGTAGAATTGCAATTATCGTTAATTTGTAATTTTCAGTTTACGATTTTATCGTATCTTACGGTTTTACGATTTTACGATTTAACGATATGACATGCTTAGAATTGCAGCATAAATTTATAAGCATAAGGCTATTAGTAAACTTTAATGTCATATCTGAATATTTTTCATAGAAGTATGAAGTTAAAGAAGTTAAAATAATAAAAAGAAGTTAAATGAAGAAAAAAGAGCTTAAGGCCACATTAGCATGAAGGTTACGGCAGAAGGCCATATGCAATAGCTTTTAACTTGCTAGAGGTTTTGCTACACATATATAAGAAGAAACATTTTAGCTATGTAAGGATTGGGTCAGATAACTTAAAAACAATAAAATACGTATCTTCGTAGTACCAAAGATACAACAAAAGAAGTAGTAATACAAAAACAGTAATACATCATAGTCATGTCATAGGTAACAATATTTAAAACATATATAACTAATAACATACATGAATTCGTATTCTTAAATATATCATTCATTATATTAGTGTGAGATATGGAAGGGGGGCACAAGTGACGATACGTAGCTCCATCGGGCAAGGACTTTTTTACTGCCGCCTGCATTGACGTAGTTCCTCTCGCTCCAGGTGCGTCTGTAGAAGTTGGAATGGATAGACCATCCGCCTTTTAGGGTGTCAGCTACTATTGATTTCTGCGCCGTTTTTGGAATCTGAAACAAAGAACAAACAGTTTTGTTAAGGCGGCACTATGTGTCGCGAGCCCATAGGGGCTAATAAGAAGGCATGATATACTGGGACAACAACTCACCAAATTTGCTGAATCATCCGAATTCAAGGTCGAAGTAGAACGTCATGTGTGTGGTACGGGCGGCAAACTGCTAAAACCAGATCTGATATGCACAAACGACCAAAAAATTATTATCTGCGATGCCGGAGTGCATTGTGAAGGTGCTTCTCCATTGTCAGCAGCCTATGAAAATAAGGTTACTATTTATAGCACACCTGATTTTATAGAATCTGTCCAAAGAACATACAATCCTCCAGGACAACAGGAGCGCACAATCAATGTGGCACCTCTAATCCTATGATTAGAGGATCCTATAATCATAGGATTAGATGAGGTTCCGTAATAACAAATAGCTTTTTCTTACGTGGGACGCGCTGCGTTGATAGAGCAGTGCACTTCTTTATATTAATACTAAGTCCCCTTGCATTAAGGAAAGATGAAACTATGCTCAGATTGTGCTGTACTTTATGTTTACTGGGCCCCATAATTAGCAGATAGTCTGCGTAAGCCAACGCAGCAATCTTCTCATTTCCAATCTCCAACCCGTATCTGTGATTGATCATTTCCAAAACTTCATCCATGATTAAATTGAATAGTATTGGTGAGAGTGGATCGCCTTGTTTGACACCGCGACTCATTGATATTTGGTCTGTTGTATTACCACCACAAATTATTGTAGTAGTACATCCAATATACATGTTATTGATAAGATTAATAGTCTTACAATGTACTCCAACTCTGTTCAATGCTTGCGGTATACTATTCTGCAAGACGGTGTCAAACGCGTTTTTAAGTCTAGCGCCACGATGATGTATGGTTTTGCCGTCGTGCGATGTTCTTTGATGGCGTGTAGTACAAGTAATACATTCACTAGACACCCGTCAATCGGGCAAAAACCTTTTTGAGCTAGGTGAATATTGAATTTCGATAGACGTTTAGCTAGGATCTTGTCGAAGGTTCTCAGTATTTGATAAGTGACTGTAATGGAACGCCAATTTTTTGGAATGAGGGTAGTCCTACATGCCGATGGTTACGATTTATGTAGTGGACGTTATGGTTCCTCCGGGTCTTCGGGAGTTAAGAGCATACATTAGCTCATCTATATGACTTTCTTAAGATGTCTATTTTTCAATTGAAACGCACGACCCAAAACTGGGTACTTGTTGATCTGCCGAACGGCTAGGCGCGAACGGACAACGTGATTCAACATTTCGACTTAGTGGTCGTCACACGAAGAAAAGACGCATACACAGGAGTGGTTGTTCAAAAAATATAATAAAACTATTGCCAGTATTAGAAAAATTTAGATATATCTTTAAAGAAGTCATATTACACATAACACTTTAAAAAACCAAATCACTTTTGGTTGGACATCACAACAGAAATTACGGTCGTGCCCAACCACTTTAGGAGCTACAATAGTTGTAGAACCGAGTGCCAATCTAAAAAGAAACTTATAATTCGTCGAAGGGGGGAGGGGGCGGTTACCGCTGCCGCCAGGTTCTTCTATAAAAATCTGCATGTATTGACCACCCCCCTTTCAAGGTGTTAGTAATTATTGTATTTAGGTCGGCATTAGAGATTTTCAGAAGTGATACTAGAGTTTTATTAAGAGGGCACCAGGTTCCTCTGGCCCCGACGACAAATGGGGCTACCGTTATTGCCTTAGAGGTACCTTAAAGCTTTTTAATACCAGCAATAAAAGATAGATCTGAATAATATTCCATCTTTCGCTGGTATTCCACAGACATAGGACTTGGTCCTTCCCATTTGACGGCAATACCTGAAATGATGATTGAATTGCCGTCTTAAAGGACCAGGTGTGGCTTTTTAATGGCACCTCCGGCGCACTTAACTCTTGGTTCACTCTCAACCTGAAAACCATTTTTAATACCGACCCGTTTAATGTGGTTTGCCACACGATTATGCCGCTCTATGCGGCTCCAGTGGGTCACGTTGCACCCTTGCAGGACATGGGACAGAGATTCCACACGTCCACATCCTGACCGACACTTTCTTAGTTCTGGAGGGTTATAGGGAGCACCACGGGTGGGCAACATATTTGCCCGAAGTTGGATTGCCCACACGTAATCACGACCTGTCCAATATGGAGGAGGACTTAAGATCCACTAATTACATGCGGACAAATGGCACTGATGAAGGCCATTGCCAGAATAGGACATTTCTAGTTCCAACTTCTGTTTGGACGCGGCATCAGCGGTGCTTGCGACATTTCCTACAACCCTCCGAAGACGTTGGCGAATCAATACCCCCTGCTCACTTGAAACTGCGGCTGCGGCAAATGGATCGCCAGACTGCTCTAGCTGTTCGAGCCTCCTTAACAGAATAAGGGGAATGTGTTGGTGTAACATAATTAGGCCAAGCCCACCGTCATTACGCTTAGCGTAGAAAAAAGCATTAGGTGTTTGGCTTGGCAGATGAAGCGCAGTCTTAACAGCTTTCCTAATCGCCGCGTCACATTTCCTGAGAGTGGCTGATGTTATGCCGGGGTACTGCATGTCGTAGAGTGCCGTCGGGATGAGATGATTTATGACGAGCTGTAGCCGTTGTTGGGGTTTTAGGGGACATTTAAGAAGATTAATTAGCGCAGTTGAAATTTTGTACGAATCCATCTTGTCGGTGCCATCTAAGTTATATGAACGCCCCAGGTATTTAAATTGATCACCTGGGACGATTGCTGGAGGAAACTCCCCACCGATCGTGAAGACAGGATCGGTGACGCAATATAACTTCTCTTTGGCTGGCACTCTTCTAGTATGCAGAGCCGTGCACTTGCTGGCATTGATCTGGAGACCACTTTGGAACAAGAAGTCTTCAATTTTAGCTAGTGTAACCTTCACACTAGCTTCATTTGGTCCCAGTACCAGCAAGTCGTCTGCGTACGCCAAAGTAGCCACCTTAATATCCCCTATCGGAAGACCAACACTATGGTCGATGTGGCTGGTATAGCAGGTGGTTTGCTGTATGGTCGAATAGGCAAAGTATCTTTTTGGTTGTCTTACGGATTAACCGGTCGCATTCAGATAAGATTTTTCCGTTGATGGAAGGAGTCTGCAGACCATATAACAGCCTCGGAACAAGAAAAGTTTTCAGTATGTTAAACTTCTGGTCTGGCTTTAAGGGAGCCCGCTGCAGATTGGTCAACCATTTGGTTAGGTTATATAACGATGGTTTGACAGTGTCGCTCCCTCCAACATGATGACCTAAGTAGCGGAATCTCGGGAAAGGGAAATCGGCGACCACGGGTATGTGTGTTGCCCTTACCTTAAACACGGGTCTTGTTCGTGGCACGGATTTGCCTTGCACGACACCAGCGCTGATGGAAATGTACTTGCCCGCGTTTAAAGACATGCCCCTGTTTTTAATAAACTCGCATGTTTTGTCTAAAGTGGTCGCCATATCGACATCGGAGTCCGTTAGCAGAATTAGGTCATCGGCGAAGGCGATGGTTACAATTTCTGCAGTAGGCGTTACGGTACCTCCGGATCTTTGGGAGTTTAGAGTTTGGATAAGTTCATCCACGACCAGATTGAAGAGCATCGGGCTTAGAGGATCCCCTGCTTAACTCCTCTTCTGAAACTTATCTTGTTCGTGACGTTAGAGCCAACTTGGATCGTCGTGTTGGCATTAACCGTCGACATAATTGTTGACTCCTTTCATCGAGAGCGCGCGTGAGATGGAATGGTGCGATACGGAATCGAACGCTTTCCGGATATCCAAAGAGACAAAATTATAAGATTTACCTGCCAGTTTTCGCGATCGGATGTAATGATCTACGACCAGAACATTAGCAAGAGTGCCATCAAGTTCAGTAAACCCGCGTTGTAGGCCATGGAGGTCGAGCGCAGCATGAAGGCGTTTGGCTAGGATGCGGTGCAGCAGACGTTGCACAGCGGTGCCAATCGTGATGGGACGCCAATTTGTGGGATCCGTTATGTCACCCTCTTTAGGCAGCAGAAATTTCTCGAATCTACCGAAGGACAAAGAGAGTCATACACTACTATTAAAATATTTTTATTTTCCTATTCATAATACAATACTAAAAACAAAACATTTATAGCATTCATATAAACAGGGGAATACATAAATCTGGATAAGATATAACCCCCAGTAAGGTTTTACAAATGCCTAGTGGCATCATAGGTATATGCGACTAGGTTGGGCAAACGATGTCTGCAGACGGACCTGGAATGGCCTGTGGTGGTGGGCGCCCAGGCTGTTGTCCCGCTGGATGCCGATTGTCTCCGTGTAATCCCGGTCTAGTTCTCCACGTCGCCGCCATGAACTGCTTGTGGAGCGTGTTGCCCCACTTTAAGCAGGAGTGCACGCACGAAGCCTTAAGGTGACGAGCAGATCGTCGGCGTAAGCTAAGGCTGCAATCTTGCAGTCGGCTACGGGAAGCCCTCACTCGTGGTTGATGTTAGAGAGAAGCTCGTCCATAATTAGGTTAAAGACGACAGGGGACAAGGGGTTACCTTGTTTAACCCCGCGATTCATCGGTATTGGTCCAGTGCACTTCCCAGCACACCTGATGGCAGTTGAACAGCCGTCGTACATATTGGAGATGAGAGCAATTGTTTTGGGATGGACTCCCACTCTTTTTAATGCACGCGGTATACTATGGACCGACACTATATCGAACGCTTTCCGTAAGTCGACTGTAATAATGTGGTAGGGTTGAATGTTAGTCCGATGATCTTTAATGATTCCTTGTAAGATCAGTGCGTTTGTAAGGCAACCGTCAATCTGACGGAAGCCTTTCTGCGCGATGTTAATGGCGATGCCGTGAAGACGTCGCGCCAGAATTTTATTGAGGATACGTAAAATAAGAGACGTCACAGTTATTGGTTGCCAGTTGTTTAAGTCCGCAAGGTCGCCCGACTTGGGAATTAATGTAGTACGGCACGTTTTCAAAACGACTGCAACGTAGCCCGCAAAAAGAATCAGGTTGTACAAGACTTCTAATAACTGCATATTAACGTTCTTAGCGTCGCTGACTGTAAATTCGTCGGGGCCCGGAGCCGTAGCCTTAAGATTCTTAACAAAAGAGGTGAGTTCGTCTTTTAAAATAGGTTTGTAAGTGGCATCCGGACCTAGGTCGACTGGAATGACAGGGGCATCATCAGCGGGAGATGAAAAAGAAAATATGTTCTTATAGGCCTCCTCAACGTCACTTATGTTCGGTGGCACAGCAGGCGCATCAGGAGAAGTAGAGTCGAATAGATGAGCTGCTACAGCCCTTTTATTTTTACGAAAGAGACCTTGCCAAAGTTTGTAATTTTTGGCACGATTTTGATTGGCCTCGTTCCGCTTTTTTTTTTTTAGGATGAGCTGCAGTCCGGGAAGCAGCAACAGAAACAGAAGGAACTCCCCCAGTTGCTCGACGATTCGGATAGGATCTGGATGTACCAGAAGAGCGCTTAGAGTCCAAAATATCACGCATGATTCTGTCAATCAAGCTCTTGGGTTCAGAACCTCCAAGTACGACCATAATGTCAGGTCTATAGTCCTGAAGTTCCTTCACAGTAGCCAAAAACTCTAGGTGGTTGAAAATACCATCGGGTTCATTGTCTGTGGAGGAAAGATTAGCTAACATGCCAGGGCGAACATTGGAAGACAATGCACTGGGCCCAAGAGAGGCAGAGTTAGCAGAAGAGTTTGGAAGCGACGGCGAGAGAGTCGAATGACTCTCCTGCGGTGCGAAGGATCCGTCCGAATCGGAGTCAGAATTAGAGAAATCCACTACCGTTTCGTGAAAGTAGTCGCTTTCGAAACTATGATAGATGGTGTGGAGCTACATCCAGGACTAGATGGCGGAGTGGTGAAGCAGTCATGTTCGGCCTCCACATACTGCGTCTGAGCGGAAGCTTTTATCGAGCGAGTACGACGGTGACACGGGGGGTGCAAAGGGCCCCCGTTGGTAGAAGAAATGGGCCTACTAGCAAGTGTGTCCACCAAGCAGCGATAGTCATCGTAACGACGACGGCCTTTAATGGACTCGACCGTCCGGCCAAAAACCTTAGCCAACTCGATATTAATACAAACCTTGCCCGGTAGTGCCATAAGCTCTACTTTACATATGGTATTACACCAACTCATATGTGTTTAACATGTAAAAAGGTAAAAATATCGCACAAAGGCGCTCCCATAGCGTTGAACGCCAAGTTTCAGAAAAAAAAACCTCAGCGGCTTGTGTAAGAGTGCATATGGACTCACTCACTATCCACAAACATGAATGTCTGTCATCATCAAAACAAAACTAGAAAAGATATTTTGACGAACATTTTACGACAAGTTGACAAAGTTTTTAAGTGGCAGTTAATGATGATGTTAATAATTTAGTATCTTAAACCTACAAACCAAATCCGGACATAATCGGATAAGTATAACCGGAGTTATATAGATTTGAAGCCATAGAAAGACCTTACAGGCTTCAGCATAAGTGTAGGGTAGTACGGAGCTACCCTAGTGCACAATTACAAGGTTACGTTGTTGTAGAGTGAAAGTTACAGAAGTTATTAAAAAGTTATTCTAATTAATAAACTCTATGAGATTTATTAGAAAAAAAGTTTCAACTCTATGGTTCAAAAAATTCGGAATTTAACCAATTACAATTTTTGTTAATTAATAGAAGTCCTGATCCTGAAGGGCTATCGATTTCAAACAAAAACCATAGGATAGTGATTGAAGAGCTGGAACGATGTATATAAAAATTTTACGTAGTCCTTTCAGGACGACCACAATTCAAGAAAAAAGAAATTTAGAAATTTACTATGTAATTGTGCATATGTAGAAAGTGTTAATAAAAATCTCTATAACCCACCGGTTATTAATCCCAGGTCTTTGTAACTAATACAATCCAAGGATAGTAATGTGGAGTATTCAGCCTGCAGGTTTAATCGACAACAACAATCACCAGCACAAGATATTAAGAAAACAAAATAATACAAACACAGATTTTAGTGCAAAGCACGTATCAAAATTAAAATAATTAATAACTCAAAAACCGTTGCATATATCACTCAGAAATTTTCGTAGGACAAGTACAGCCGTTAAACGAAAACACGTGCAGGAATTCACGATTGTGTCACAAAAACTACCACCAAAAAACGCTCAATCAAGACGGCACGAAAAAAACGTGCACGTTCAGTCTGATAGACCTTAAACAAACTTGCACTCTGGCCTCCTTCGTAGGTTCTCCTACCGTCGCTGGAGAAGAGGGCTATTTTTCAATTAAAACACACGACCCAAAACTGGGTACTTGTTGACCTGCCGAGCGGCTAGGCGCGGACGGACAACTAGATTCAACATTTCGACTTAGTGGTCGTCACACGAAGAAAAGACGCAAACACAGGAGTGGTTGTTCAAAAAATAATAAAGCTATTGCCACTATTAGAAAAATTTAGATATATCCTTAAAGAAGTCATATTACACATAACACTTTAAAAAATCAAATCACTTTTGGTTGGACATCACAACAGAAATTACGGTCGTGCCCAACCACTTTAGGAGCTACAATAGTTGTAGAACCGAGTGACAATCCAAAAAGAAACTTATAATTCGTCGAAGGGGAAGGGGGGGGGGGCGGTTACCGCTGCCGCCAGGTTCTTCTATAAAAATCTGCATGTATTGACCACCCCCCTTTCAAGGTGTCAGTAATTATTGTAGTTAGGTCGGCATTAGAGATTTTCAGAAGTGATTCTAGAGTTTTATTAAGAGGGCACCAGGTTCCTCTCGCCCCGACGACAAATGGGGCTACCGTTATTGCCTTAGAGGTACCGTAAAGCTTTTTAATACCAGCAATAAAAGTTGGATCTGAATAATATTCCATCTTTCGCTGGTATTCCACAGACATAGGACTTGGTCCTTCCCATTTGACGGCAATATCTGAAATGATGATTGAATTGCCGTCTTGAAGGAGCAGGTCTGGCTTTTTAATGGCACCTCCGGCGCACTTAACTCTTGGTTCACTCTCAACCTGAAAACCACTCTTAATACCGACCCGTTTAATGTGGTTTGCCACACGGTTATGCCGCTCTGTGCGGCTCCAGTGGGTCACGTTGCACCCTTGCAGGACATGGGACAGAGATTCCACACGTCCACATCCCGACCGACACTTTCTTAGTTCTGGAGGGTTATAGGGAGCATCACGGGTGGACAACATATTTGCCTGAAGTTGGATTGCCCGCACGTAATCACGACCGGTCCAATATGGAGGAGGACTTAAGATCCACTGATTACATGCGGACAGATGGCACTGATGAAGGCCATTGCCAGAATAAGACATTTTTAGTTCCAACTTCTGTTTGGCCGCGGCATCAGCGGTGCTTGCGACATTTCCTACAACCCTCCGAAGACGTTGGCGAATCAATACCCCCTGCTCACTTGAAACTGCGGCTGCGGCAAATGGATCGCCTGACTGCTCTAGCTGTTCGAGCCTCCTTAACAGAATAAGGGGAATGTGTTGGTGTAACATAATTAGGCCAAGCCCACCGTCATTACGCTTAGCGTAGAAAAAAGCATTAGGTGTTTGGCTTGGCAGATGAAGCGCAGTCTTAACAGCTTTCCTAATCGCCGCGTCACATTGCCTGAGAGTGGCTGATGTTATGCCGGGGTACTGCATGTCGTAGAGTGCCGTCGGGATGAGATGATTTATGACGAGCTGTAGCCGTTGTTGGGGTTTTAGGGGACATTTAAGAAGATTAATTAGCGCAGTTGAAATTTTGGACGAATCCATTTTGTCGGTGCCATTGAAGTTATATGAACGCCCCAGGTATTTAAATTGATCACCTGGGACGATTGCTGGAAGAAACTCCCCACCGATCGTGAAGACAGGATCGTTGACGCAATATAACATCTTTTTGGCTGGCACTCTTCTAGTATGCAGAGCCGTGCACTTGCTGGCATTGATCTGGAGACCACTTTGGAACAAGAAGTCTTCAATTTTAGCTAGTGTAACCTTCACACTAGCTTCATTTGGTCCCAGTACCAGCAAGTCGTCTGCGTACGCCAAAGTAGCCACCTTAATATCCCCTATCGGAAGACCAACACTATGGTCGATACTGGCTAACAACTCGTCCATAATCATGTTAAATAGGACGGGGGAGAGAGGGTCGCCTTGTTTCACCTCTCTGCGCATAGGGATGGGGTCCGTAGTAACGCTGCCGCAAGATATAATAGTGCAACAATCTTCGTGTTGTGCCGAAATTAGATTTATCACTCTTTCGTCAATGCCCAGACGCTGAAGAGCTCTGCTGATGCTATGAACTGATATCGAATCAAAGGCCTTTCTTAGGTCCAGGGGCAGCACCGTATACGGAGCCGCCCTGGCACGGTGGTCCTTAATAATTGAGTGCAGATCTTACGGAACCCCTTTTGCGCTAGATCTAAGGAAATTGATGCGAGGCGTTTTGCTAAGATCTTGTTGAGCACACGAAGAAGCTGGGAGGTTATTGAAATTGGCCTCCAGTTCTTAATGTCCCCGGGGTTGCCTGACTTGGGAATTAAGGTGGTACGGCATTCTTTAAGTTTAGATGGCACGTACCCGAAGGCCATAATTCCATTAAACAAAATGGTAAGTGCCATAGAAGACATAGCCTTTACCTGTTTTGTTGAAATCTTATCAGGTCCAGGGGCGGTCGTTTTAAGTGAAGCAATAACCTCCCTAACTTCTTCTATTGAAATGGAATTATACGTGGAATCTACACCATAATCCACCTTTTGAAACGTAGCATTATCTGGTGGGGAAGGGTCTCCAAAGATTCCCAGATAAGCTTGCTCAACATCAATTTTAGAGGGGTGAACTTGAGGAGAAGAAATATTTGACCCGCTAAACAAGAGAGCAGACAGTTTCCGACGATCGCGGTGAAACAGATCCTGGAATTTTTTATATTCCGAAGCACGATCGTTATGTTTTTGAGATCGTTGGGTGTTTATTGACGGAGATGGAGCCTTGTTTGTAGCTTTTGTGGCCGAAGAAGAAGGAGGCCGGCGATTCCGTTTCCGTTTACTTGACGAAGAAGAAGACTGACAGTCTCGGAGAATGGTGTCAACTGCTAGGCGGTGGCATCCGTTAAGCATTTGATGCAGTACGTCAGAATAGTCACCAATCTCCGGGTGTTCGGTTAATGTTGCAAGATAATCCAATATTGGATCTGAACATTAAAAGCAAGTGGTGGAACGACAGCAGAAGAAGTGGTAGCGGCTGTTAGTTCCCCAACTCGCGAAAGAGGGGTAGAGTTGTCATTCAAGGTGACCTCGACAGGTAAAGGAAAATAATTCACCTGCGAGCCTGAAGGCAATTCTCTGTCAGTTAAGTCAATTGGCATAGAAACGGGATCGTGGAACTTGTCGTTGGCTGCCGGACTAGAAGGGGGGTTTGAAAATCCTCCTCTTCACCATTCTTTAGCCGATGAACTAGCTCCCTATAAGAGGCCTTTCTTCTAGTGCCTTTAATTGCTTCCTGTGACCGGGGTATCTTGGAATATAGATATGAATTGACTTGTCTGGCTGTACCAGTAAATTTGGCCTCCAAAGAGGCCATGCGCCTGATTTCTAGCTCAGACCAATATCGCCACCCCTTAGATGTTGTGGCTTCATTCTCCATCTCTCTATTATATTCGGCTGGATGTACTTGCCGTCTGTGCTGATTAAGTGATTGAAGTGAATTGTGTTCTTCACTACAATCAGCACACTCGGGGACAAAGTCTGCTCCCTTACAGTAGTGACGCTTTTGCTATCATCCGTCGTAAGGCAACCGAAAAAAGTTTGTGGGGAGTAGTTTAGCGAATTAACACAATCTACTAAACCGTTTTAAAAAAATTTTTCTTTACTGTCTCTCCACATGAGCCGGCTCATAGAACCGGCAGCAAACCATCGCTGGTTTGGATTTCTCCTAGGCGTTAGGAGAGGTCACGCAGCCACGGAGACCCTAGCTTTTTGCTCCCGAGGCGTACAAATCCCGCAGGTGAAATGTCGCGGGGTATCTTTGATTCTATTTTGGGAATAAATAGAATCGCACTTACAGCGGGCCGGAAGTAGTACAAAACCGTACATCCGAATACGATCCTTTAGTGCGACGAGTGCACTGTGCGAGATACTTGGCATCCGCCCGCCCGCGGACCGTAGGCAGGGAATGGCGCAGCACCCAGTAAGTTTATGACTGATCCAGTCACGGCTGGCTGTGTCGTTGGCGGCCTCTTCAATTCCAGCACTCATAGGTCTGGTTCTAAGTTGTTCGCGCCAGAAATCGTCAGGATCCCCTTGCTTAGCGTAGGTTCTCTTACCGTCGCTGGAGAAGAGGGCTTTTAAAATATTTTTATTACCTATTAATACATGTCTATAAAGTCATACATAGAATTCATTATATTCATAATACTATTAGCTAAATACATTTGGCTGGTAAAGGTGGTACCCCCAGCAAGGTTTACAATATATATATATGCCTAAAAGCATCATTCGTATATGCGATTAGGGGGGGAGCGTTCAGTCCGGAAGGTCCTGGTATAGCCGAAGGTAGCGTGTGGCTAGTGATTCTCGGCGGCGGCCGGCTCGTCCTTTCGTCTCGTCGTGCGCAAGGTCCTACTCTCCACGTCGAGGCCATGAATTGCCTATGTAGTGAGTTTCCCCACTTCAGGCAAGAGTGCACACAAGATGCCTTGACGTGTTTGGGCAGATGTAGTGCCTCTTCCGTTTGTGAGTTGGCTCTTGGCCAGATCCCGCGCGCCGAGCAAAATAGGTAGAACCTTTATTGTTTTGCCCGGCCATAGTCGTTCTGCAGCTTGCCTAAATTTCAGGTTGTCATAGACAAGCTGCTTGTTTGCCCAACTCTGTGCCAGAGTGCGGGGTCCCTCCCAGCAGATTTGAATGTCCACAATGTGGACATCCCTTTCTGCTGTATGGACCGCGAGATCCGGGATGAAAAGCTGGCCGTCACGATGTCGAACTCGGGGCTCGACTTCCGTTACCCACTTTTTAATGCGACAATGCTTATCAAATCTTCCGCACCACATCGTTGTGGCGCTCTAGCCTTGCGTAGTGCGTGTTTGGGCAGCCTTGCAATATGTGCGATAGAGACTCAACCCTATCGCACCCCGCACGGCACATGCGAGTTGCGTTTTGGCTGGATGGTAGGCCCCTACACGCTAGATTGCCGGTCCGCAATTTTACTGCCTGCCCGTAGTCGTAGGTTGACCAGCCGAAAGGCTTGGCATCGATCCAGGAGCGGCTCGCTGAATCATATTCAGCATCCTGGAGCCCAGACGTAAGCGCCCTGTTCCGTATAGTTTCCCGCCAATAGGGTTTGGGGTTGCCCTCTGATGATAATCGAGCGATTTTTAAGTAAGCCGTGGAGGAAGGCTCTACTCTAAGCATCTCCTCCAGATGGTCGTCCTCTGTTTTGAGGTTGTCGAGACGTTTAGTAAGAATGTAGGGAATAACTCTACGCAGTTGAGGAATTCCTAATCCTCCGTCCCGCAGCTGGCCGTAGAGGTACTGATTTGGAGTGTGGTCGCTCAGGTGGAGTATTCGCTTGAGGAATTTGCGAATGAGACGATCACACTCCGATAGCACCTTGGCTGTTACCGACGGTATTTGCAATCCATGATATAGCCTGGGAATCAAGTACTGCTTTGCGATGACTAATTTTTGATCCACTTTGAGCGGCGCCTTGTAAAGGTTGTTTAACCACATGGTCAGGTTGTGGACGGTTGGTTTTGTTACTCCCGTCGCGGAGACATTGTGCCCGAGGTATTTGAAGGTGTTAAGGTCCTGAAGTTGGCGGATGTATTTGCCTGCCACCTTGTAGACGGGTTTGGTCCTGGCAATGGATTTACCCTGGATAGCTGCTGCGCTGATGACCGCGCACTTACTTGCATTAACTTCCATGCCGCGCGCGTGGAGGAAGCTAATTGCCATATCCAGGGTAGTTGCCATGTCTACGTCTCTGTCCTCGATAAGCACTATATCGTCCGCGAAAGCAAGAGCACAAACGTTGGTTGTCATGCCGCCCATTGTACCACCTGGCCTAACGAAATTCAGGTGGCACAGGAGTTCATCTATGACCATGTTAAAGAGCATGGGGCTCAGTGGATCGCCTTGCTTCACACCTCGGCAAAACTTCATGCTACCGGTGCAGCCTCGTCCTATGGATATGGTGGTTTCAGCATCCATAGTACTAGCGAAGTATTCGATCGATGCATCATCTAGATTGAAACGCCGCAAGGCTCTGATAATCGAAGCATGTGAAACGCTGTCGAAAGCCTTGCGCACGTCCAGGGTAACGAGGTTGTAGGCTTTACCCTGTAATTTACGAGACCTGATGTAGTGGTCTAACGTCAGTATGTTAGCCAAGGTACTGTCTGTCGTTTCAAATCCTCGCTGGTAATGATGTAGTGTTGCAGCCGAGGTCAGCCTTTTGGCCAGGATGCGGTGCAGGAGTCGTTGCACTGCCGACCCAATAGTGATGGGTCGCCAGTTCGAAGGATCAGACAAGTCCCCCTCTTTTAGTAGGAGGATGGTGCGCGAAACTCTCCATGCCGACGGTGTAAAACGACGGTACAGAACAATGTTAAATAAAACAGCCAGCTTTTCGGGCGCGCAAGTTTTGACATCCCTGATTTGAATGCCGTCTGGTCCTGGCGCTGAGTTACGCCACGTATTAATGGACTGCGCAACATCGTTTTGCAGTAACCGGCGCGTGCATGGAGAGTTGCGGTGACATCGCGACAAAACGAATCAACAACCTCGATTGTCGGAACAATGTTCGGCTGCAGTATAGGTTTGCCGTCGAGCACAATAGATGCCAGTTGACTTGTTCTTGGTGTACAAGTCCTGGCACTTCTTGTACTCGGCGGCTCTCCTCTGCCTCCGAGATGTAGGTACTGGAGGGACGGGTTTTTCATCCCCATTCTGCCTGGCTTTTTTCCTTCGCGGGAAATTAATTTCCAGCCAGTTGTTGATGACCAGGTTTACGTCTTGTAGAGTCCCCGATAGGCCAGCATTGATGGCTGCTTTTAACGAATCGTCGGCGCTACGCCGAGCGTCAAGGAGCACCTCAAAGAAGTTCGTGTCACTGGCGTGAGGATTGCCTGTAGGCTCCACTAACGGTGACTCTACTTCGTACGAGCCAGGCAGAAATATTGGCGGAACGCGGATGTCGCGGGCGGCAGCAGTTGTTATTGCCGCGGTAGGTCGCGGATCGGCAATCGCGGCGGATCTTGTAGCCGGCGTGGATGCGACTGGTGTACGTGTCGTCGCTCTCGCGGTACCGGTTTTTAAGGCCGATGCGATCGCGGAAGACGCGGTTGTCGCGGTGGCTGTCAAGGCACCGGTTGTGTTTGCCGACAGCTGGTCGCGGCGGGTGGCCTTACATGGCGGAGTTGTAAGGCCCGGCGACAACGAATCGCGAAAACGCTTGCCCTGCGAGATAGGTTTTGCAGGGGCAGGCGTTATTGTTAGATTTGCGCGCGCGGGGCCGGTCACTCTCCGCCGAGTTGCGGCCGGTTGGTTCTGTGGAGACGCGGATGGTCTGCGTTTCCCACATAACTCTTTGGTAACACAAAATATTGCAATTTTATAATCATAGATCACCCTAAACATATGATAAGAAAAAAAAATAAAAAGTATCAATTTTTTAAACAATTATTATATATAATTTTTTTAAATTTAAAAATAACACTTATTCTAAATTAAATTCAAATCCTGGATTTAAAAATTTTGCTTTAGCAATTTCAAATTGGAGTTTATTTTTTTTATGCACTTTAAATAAAATTATTTAAACTTTTGTTTAAATTAGCAAAATTTTGCATATTTTCTTTATTTTGTTCTGTCAGAATTCTTAAAAACAGGTTCAACAAATGTTTTTTTTTTCTTTTTATTTGTTTGCTGAATTGTAAGATTTTGATCATGATCTGGTTTTTTGGGCAGTTTTCTCTTGTTCTGATGCCTGGTCAGTTTTATCATGTTGTGGTTCGGATATATTTTCTTGAAAAATATCATTATTGTCACTAATGAGAAATAAATCTGTATTAATTATTTCTAAATCTTCATGGTTCTTAATATATGTTGTCGTACTGGTTGAAGGAGTTTCCAATCCATCATAATAAGTAACATTGGTATTGCCTGTTACTACTACTTTTCCCCACGCTGATAATTCGCTTAAAATTATATTTGATTGCGGACCTGCACCAGTTTTATTACTATGTTCGTGTCTTTTTCAATACTTCGCTCTCGTAGAATATTTCCAATCAGTAAATCTCTGTAAATACCATAAATACAAGTTAAAATATTTTTTAACAAAATTCTTATATTAAATTACAATTTACCTTCTTCCACTCGTCAGACGTGAGTGATGGTCAACTTCCAATTGAATTAAGTTTTGTGGTTAGTTCTTTCCACTTGTTTGTTATATAACTTTTGCCCAATGTGGGATTTACTGTACCACTTTTAAAATAATAATCGTTCTCTAAATATGTAATATACATTTCATATTATTCTCGTGACGTGTTTACGGTTCTTTTCCTTTTTTGTACACATTAAGTATGTTTCACGGGTGCACTAAAATTATATAATTTCTATTATTATTTTGGTGCAAACATATAATGTTATTTAATATTTTTAGTTATACAAAAACATATTGAATACATACCTCATGTTTATAATAATATATGTATGAATATTTCTTTATATAAAAATTATTAAAAATAATAATAACGTATAGCGGCTACGTCAAAAATTATTAGGTTATAAGTTAATGTAAAACTTGACAGTTCCAATATGTGTGAACACAGCTACATATCGTAACTAAAAATCTGTAAACATTGTCGATACAGCTACACTCGTAGAATTGCAATTATCGTTAATTTGTAATTTTCAGTTTACGATTTTATCGTATCTTACGGTTTTACGATTTTACGATTTAACGATATGACATGCTTAGAATTGCAGCATAAATTTATAAGCATAAGGCTATTAGTAAACTTTAATGTCATATCTGAATATTTTTCATAGAAGTATGAAGTTAAAGAAGTTAAAATAATAAAAAGAAGTTAAATGAAGAAAAAAGAGCTTAAGGCCACATTAGCATGAAGGTTACGGCAGAAGGCCATATGCAATAGCTTTTAACTTGCTAGAGGTTTTGCTACACATATATAAGAAGAAACATTTTAGCTATGTAAGGATTGGGTCAGATAACTTAAAAACAATAAAATACGTATCTTCGTAGTACCAAAGATACAACAAAAGAAGTAGTAATACAAAAACAGTAATACATCATAGTCATGTCATAGGTAACAATATTTAAAACATATATAACTAATAACATACATGAATTCGTATTCTTAAATATATCATTCATTATATTAGTGTGAGATATGGAAGGGGGGCACAAGTGACGATACGTAGCTCCATCGGGCAAGGACTTTTTTACTGCCGCCTGCATTGACGTAGTTCCTCTCGCTCCAGGTGCGTCTGTAGAAGTTGGAATGGATAGACCATCCGCCTTTTAGGGTGTCAGCTACTATTGATTTCTGCGCCGTTTTTGGAATCTGAAACAAAGAACAAACAGTTTTGTTAAGGCGGCACTATGTGTCGCGAGCCCATAGGGGCTAATAAGAAGGCATGATATACTGGGACAACAACTCACCAAATTTGCTGAATCATCCGAATTCAAGGTCGAAGTAGAACGTCATGTGTGTGGTACGGGCGGCAAACTGCTAAAACCAGATCTGATATGCACAAACGACCAAAAAATTATTATCTGCGATGCCGGAGTGCATTGTGAAGGTGCTTCTCCATTGTCAGCAGCCTATGAAAATAAGGTTACTATTTATAGCACACCTGATTTTATAGAATCTGTCCAAAGAACATACAATCCTCCAGGACAACAGGAGCGCACAATCAATGTGGCACCTCTAATCCTATGATTAGAGGATCCTATAATCATAGGATTAGATGAGGTTCCGTAATAACAAATAGCTTTTTCTTACGTGGGACGCGCTGCGTTGATAGAGCAGTGCACTTCTTTATATTAATACTAAGTCCCCTTGCATTAAGGAAAGATGAAACTATGCTCAGATTGTGCTGTACTTTATGTTTACTGGGCCCCATAATTAGCAGATAGTCTGCGTAAGCCAACGCAGCAATCTTCTCATTTCCAATCTCCAACCCGTATCTGTGATTGATCATTTCCAAAACTTCATCCATGATTAAATTGAATAGTATTGGTGAGAGTGGATCGCCTTGTTTGACACCGCGACTCATTGATATTTGGTCTGTTGTATTACCACCACAAATTATTGTAGTAGTACATCCAATATACATGTTATTGATAAGATTAATAGTCTTACAATGTACTCCAACTCTGTTCAATGCTTGCGGTATACTATTCTGCAAGACGGTGTCAAACGCGTTTTTAAGTCTAGCGCCACGATGATGTATGGTTTTGCCGTCGTGCGATGTTCTTTGATGGCGTGTAGTACAAGTAATACATTCACTAGACACCCGTCAATCGGGCAAAAACCTTTTTGAGCTAGGTGAATATTGAATTTCGATAGACGTTTAGCTAGGATCTTGTCGAAGGTTCTCAGTATTTGATAAGTGACTGTAATGGAACGCCAATTTTTTGGAATGAGGGTAGTCCTACATGCCGATGGTTACGATTTATGTAGTGGACGTTATGGTTCCTCCGGGTCTTCGGGAGTTAAGAGCATACATTAGCTCATCTATATGACTTTCTTAAGATGTCTATTTTTCAATTGAAACGCACGACCCAAAACTGGGTACTTGTTGACCTGCCGAACGGCTAGGCGCGAACGGACAACGTGATTCAACATTTCGACTTAGTGGTCGTCACACGAAGAAAAGACGCATACACAGGAGTGGTTGTTCAAAAAATATAATAAAACTATTGCCAGTATTAGAAAAATTTAGATATATCTTTAAAGAAGTCATATTACACATAACACTTTAAAAAACCAAATCACTTTTGGTTGGACATCACAACAGAAATTACGGTCGTGCCCAACCACTTTAGGAGCTACAATAGTTGTAGAACCGAGTGCCAATCTAAAAAGAAACTTATAATTCGTCGAAGGGGGGAGGGGGCGGTTACCGCTGCCGCCAGGTTCTTCTATAAAAATCTGCATGTATTGACCACCCCCCTTTCAAGGTGTTAGTAATTATTGTATTTAGGTCGGCATTAGAGATTTTCAGAAGTGATACTAGAGTTTTATTAAGAGGGCACCAGGTTCCTCTGGCCCCGACGACAAATGGGGCTACCGTTATTGCCTTAGAGGTACCTTAAAGCTTTTTAATACCAGCAATAAAAGATAGATCTGAATAATATTCCATCTTTCGCTGGTATTCCACAGACATAGGACTTGGTCCTTCCCATTTGACGGCAATACCTGAAATGATGATTGAATTGCCGTCTTAAAGGACCAGGTGTGGCTTTTTAATGGCACCTCCGGCGCACTTAACTCTTGGTTCACTCTCAACCTGAAAACCATTTTTAATACCGACCCGTTTAATGTGGTTTGCCACACGATTATGCCGCTCTATGCGGCTCCAGTGGGTCACGTTGCACCCTTGCAGGACATGGGACAGAGATTCCACACGTCCACATCCTGACCGACACTTTCTTAGTTCTGGAGGGTTATAGGGAGCACCACGGGTGGGCAACATATTTGCCCGAAGTTGGATTGCCCACACGTAATCACGACCTGTCCAATATGGAGGAGGACTTAAGATCCACTAATTACATGCGGACAAATGGCACTGATGAAGGCCATTGCCAGAATAGGACATTTCTAGTTCCAACTTCTGTTTGGACGCGGCATCAGCGGTGCTTGCGACATTTCCTACAACCCTCCGAAGACGTTGGCGAATCAATACCCCCTGCTCACTTGAAACTGCGGCTGCGGCAAATGGATCGCCAGACTGCTCTAGCTGTTCGAGCCTCCTTAACAGAATAAGGGGAATGTGTTGGTGTAACATAATTAGGCCAAGCCCACCGTCATTACGCTTAGCGTAGAAAAAAGCATTAGGTGTTTGGCTTGGCAGATGAAGCGCAGTCTTAACAGCTTTCCTAATCGCCGCGTCACATTTCCTGAGAGTGGCTGATGTTATGCCGGGGTACTGCATGTCGTAGAGTGCCGTCGGGATGAGATGATTTATGACGAGCTGTAGCCGTTGTTGGGGTTTTAGGGGACATTTAAGAAGATTAATTAGCGCAGTTGAAATTTTGTACGAATCCATCTTGTCGGTGCCATCTAAGTTATATGAACGCCCCAGGTATTTAAATTGATCACCTGGGACGATTGCTGGAGGAAACTCCCCACCGATCGTGAAGACAGGATCGGTGACGCAATATAACTTCTCTTTGGCTGGCACTCTTCTAGTATGCAGAGCCGTGCACTTGCTGGCATTGATCTGGAGACCACTTTGGAACAAGAAGTCTTCAATTTTAGCTAGTGTAACCTTCACACTAGCTTCATTTGGTCCCAGTACCAGCAAGTCGTCTGCGTACGCCAAAGTAGCCACCTTAATATCCCCTATCGGAAGACCAACACTATGGTCGATGTGGCTGGTATAGCAGGTGGTTTGCTGTATGGTCGAATAGGCAAAGTATCTTTTTGGTTGTCTTACGGATTAACCGGTCGCATTCAGATAAGATTTTTCCGTTGATGGAAGGAGTCTGCAGACCATATAACAGCCTCGGAACAAGAAAAGTTTTCAGTATGTTAAACTTCTGGTCTGGCTTTAAGGGAGCCCGCTGCAGATTGGTCAACCATTTGGTTAGGTTATATAACGATGGTTTGACAGTGTCGCTCCCTCCAACATGATGACCTAAGTAGCGGAATCTCGGGAAAGGGAAATCGGCGACCACGGGTATGTGTGTTGCCCTTACCTTAAACACGGGTCTTGTTCGTGGCACGGATTTGCCTTGCACGACACCAGCGCTGATGGAAATGTACTTGCCCGCGTTTAAAGACATGCCCCTGTTTTTAATAAACTCGCATGTTTTGTCTAAAGTGGTCGCCATATCGACATCGGAGTCCGTTAGCAGAATTAGGTCATCGGCGAAGGCGATGGTTACAATTTCTGCAGTAGGCGTTACGGTACCTCCGGATCTTTGGGAGTTTAGAGTTTGGATAAGTTCATCCACGACCAGATTGAAGAGCATCGGGCTTAGAGGATCCCCTGCTTAACTCCTCTTCTGAAACTTATCTTGTTCGTGACGTTAGAGCCAACTTGGATCGTCGTGTTGGCATTAACCGTCGACATAATTGTTGACTCCTTTCATCGAGAGCGCGCGTGAGATGGAATGGTGCGATACGGAATCGAACGCTTTCCGGATATCCAAAGAGACAAAATTATAAGATTTACCTGCCAGTTTTCGCGATCGGATGTAATGATCTACGACCAGAACATTAGCAAGAGTGCCATCAAGTTCAGTAAACCCGCGTTGTAGGCCATGGAGGTCGAGCGCAGCATGAAGGCGTTTGGCTAGGATGCGGTGCAGCAGACGTTGCACAGCGGTGCCAATCGTGATGGGACGCCAATTTGTGGGATCCGTTATGTCACCCTCTTTAGGCAGCAGAAATTTCTCGAATCTACCGAAGGACAAAGAGAGTCA
Source organism: Clivina fossor (assembly GCA_963966155.1). Lineage (NCBI taxonomy): Eukaryota > Metazoa > Arthropoda > Insecta > Coleoptera > Carabidae > Clivina > Clivina fossor. The sequence goes on along the minus strand of OZ014556.1, from coordinate 2,755,461 downwards.
TACACTACTATTAAAATATTTTTATTTTCCTATTCATAATACAATACTAAAAACAAAACATTTATAGCATTCATATAAACAGGGGAATACATAAATCTGGATAAGATATAACCCCCAGTAAGGTTTTACAAATGCCTAGTGGCATCATAGGTATATGCGACTAGGTTGGGCAAACGATGTCTGCAGACGGACCTGGAATGGCCTGTGGTGGTGGGCGCCCAGGCTGTTGTCCCGCTGGATGCCGATTGTCTCCGTGTAATCCCGGTCTAGTTCTCCACGTCGCCGCCATGAACTGCTTGTGGAGCGTGTTGCCCCACTTTAAGCAGGAGTGCACGCACGAAGCCTTAAGGTGACGAGCAGATCGTCGGCGTAAGCTAAGGCTGCAATCTTGCAGTCGGCTACGGGAAGCCCTCACTCGTGGTTGATGTTAGAGAGAAGCTCGTCCATAATTAGGTTAAAGACGACAGGGGACAAGGGGTTACCTTGTTTAACCCCGCGATTCATCGGTATTGGTCCAGTGCACTTCCCAGCACACCTGATGGCAGTTGAACAGCCGTCGTACATATTGGAGATGAGAGCAATTGTTTTGGGATGGACTCCCACTCTTTTTAATGCACGCGGTATACTATGGACCGACACTATATCGAACGCTTTCCGTAAGTCGACTGTAATAATGTGGTAGGGTTGAATGTTAGTCCGATGATCTTTAATGATTCCTTGTAAGATCAGTGCGTTTGTAAGGCAACCGTCAATCTGACGGAAGCCTTTCTGCGCGATGTTAATGGCGATGCCGTGAAGACGTCGCGCCAGAATTTTATTGAGGATACGTAAAATAAGAGACGTCACAGTTATTGGTTGCCAGTTGTTTAAGTCCGCAAGGTCGCCCGACTTGGGAATTAATGTAGTACGGCACGTTTTCAAAACGACTGCAACGTAGCCCGCAAAAAGAATCAGGTTGTACAAGACTTCTAATAACTGCATATTAACGTTCTTAGCGTCGCTGACTGTAAATTCGTCGGGGCCCGGAGCCGTAGCCTTAAGATTCTTAACAAAAGAGGTGAGTTCGTCTTTTAAAATAGGTTTGTAAGTGGCATCCGGACCTAGGTCGACTGGAATGACAGGGGCATCATCAGCGGGAGATGAAAAAGAAAATATGTTCTTATAGGCCTCCTCAACGTCACTTATGTTCGGTGGCACAGCAGGCGCATCAGGAGAAGTAGAGTCGAATAGATGAGCTGCTACAGCCCTTTTATTTTTACGAAAGAGACCTTGCCAAAGTTTGTAATTTTTGGCACGATTTTGATTGGCCTCGTTCCGCTTTTTTTTTTTTAGGATGAGCTGCAGTCCGGGAAGCAGCAACAGAAACAGAAGGAACTCCCCCAGTTGCTCGACGATTCGGATAGGATCTGGATGTACCAGAAGAGCGCTTAGAGTCCAAAATATCACGCATGATTCTGTCAATCAAGCTCTTGGGTTCAGAACCTCCAAGTACGACCATAATGTCAGGTCTATAGTCCTGAAGTTCCTTCACAGTAGCCAAAAACTCTAGGTGGTTGAAAATACCATCGGGTTCATTGTCTGTGGAGGAAAGATTAGCTAACATGCCAGGGCGAACATTGGAAGACAATGCACTGGGCCCAAGAGAGGCAGAGTTAGCAGAAGAGTTTGGAAGCGACGGCGAGAGAGTCGAATGACTCTCCTGCGGTGCGAAGGATCCGTCCGAATCGGAGTCAGAATTAGAGAAATCCACTACCGTTTCGTGAAAGTAGTCGCTTTCGAAACTATGATAGATGGTGTGGAGCTACATCCAGGACTAGATGGCGGAGTGGTGAAGCAGTCATGTTCGGCCTCCACATACTGCGTCTGAGCGGAAGCTTTTATCGAGCGAGTACGACGGTGACACGGGGGGTGCAAAGGGCCCCCGTTGGTAGAAGAAATGGGCCTACTAGCAAGTGTGTCCACCAAGCAGCGATAGTCATCGTAACGACGACGGCCTTTAATGGACTCGACCGTCCGGCCAAAAACCTTAGCCAACTCGATATTAATACAAACCTTGCCCGGTAGTGCCATAAGCTCTACTTTACATATGGTATTACACCAACTCATATGTGTTTAACATGTAAAAAGGTAAAAATATCGCACAAAGGCGCTCCCATAGCGTTGAACGCCAAGTTTCAGAAAAAAAAACCTCAGCGGCTTGTGTAAGAGTGCATATGGACTCACTCACTATCCACAAACATGAATGTCTGTCATCATCAAAACAAAACTAGAAAAGATATTTTGACGAACATTTTACGACAAGTTGACAAAGTTTTTAAGTGGCAGTTAATGATGATGTTAATAATTTAGTATCTTAAACCTACAAACCAAATCCGGACATAATCGGATAAGTATAACCGGAGTTATATAGATTTGAAGCCATAGAAAGACCTTACAGGCTTCAGCATAAGTGTAGGGTAGTACGGAGCTACCCTAGTGCACAATTACAAGGTTACGTTGTTGTAGAGTGAAAGTTACAGAAGTTATTAAAAAGTTATTCTAATTAATAAACTCTATGAGATTTATTAGAAAAAAAGTTTCAACTCTATGGTTCAAAAAATTCGGAATTTAACCAATTACAATTTTTGTTAATTAATAGAAGTCCTGATCCTGAAGGGCTATCGATTTCAAACAAAAACCATAGGATAGTGATTGAAGAGCTGGAACGATGTATATAAAAATTTTACGTAGTCCTTTCAGGACGACCACAATTCAAGAAAAAAGAAATTTAGAAATTTACTATGTAATTGTGCATATGTAGAAAGTGTTAATAAAAATCTCTATAACCCACCGGTTATTAATCCCAGGTCTTTGTAACTAATACAATCCAAGGATAGTAATGTGGAGTATTCACCCTGCAGGTTTAATCGACAACAACAATCACCAGCACAAGATATTAAGAAAACAAAATAATACAAACACAGATTTTAGTGCAAAGCACGTATCAAAATTAAAATAATTAATAACTCAAAAACCGTTGCATATATCACTCAGAAATTTTCGTAGGACAAGTACAGCCGTTAAACGAAAACACGTGCAGGAATTCACGATTGTGTCACAAAAACTACCACCAACAAACGCTCAATCAAGACGGCGCGAAAAAAACGTGCACATTCAGTCTGATAGACCTTAAACAAACTTGCACTCTGGCCTCCTTCGTAGGTTCTCCTACCGTCGCTGGAGAAGAGGGCTATTTTTCAATTGAAACACACGACCCAAAACTGGGTACTTGTTGACCTGCCGAGCGGCTAGGCGCGGACGGACAACGAGATTCAACATTTCGACTTAGTGGTCGTCACACGAAGAAAAGACGCATACACAGGAGTGGTTGTTCAAAAAATAATAAAGCTATTAGAAAAATTTAGATATATCCTTAAAGAAGTCATATTACACATAACACTTTAAAAAACCAAATCACTTTTGGTTGGACATCACAACAGAAATTACGGTCGTGCCCAACCACTTTAGGAGCTACAATAGTTGTAGAACCGAGTGACAATCCAAAAAGAAACTTATAATTCGTCGAAGGGGGGGGGGGGCGGTTACCGCTGCCGCCAGGTTCTTCTATAAAAATCTGCATGTATTGACCAACCCCTTTCAAGGTGTCAGTAATTATTGTAGTTAGGTCGGCATTAGAGATTTTCAGAAGTGATACTAGAGTTTTATTAAGAGAGCACCAGGTTCCTCTCACCCCGACGACAAATGGGGCTACCGTTATTGCCTTAGAGGTACCGTAAAACTTTTTAATACCAGCAATAAAAGATGGATCTGAATAATATTCCATCTTTCGCTGGTATTCCACAGCCATAGGACTTGGTCCTTCACATTTGACGGCAATATCTGAAATGATGATTGAATTGCCGTCTTGAAGGACCAGGTCTGGCTTTTTAATGGCACCTCCGGCGCACTTAACTCTTGGTTCACTCTCAACCTGAAAACCACTCTTAATACCGACCCGTTTAATGTGGTTTGCCACACGGTTATGCCGCTCTGTGCGGCTCCAGTGGGTCACGTTGCACCCTTGCAGGACATGGGACAGAGATTCCACTCGTCCACATCCCTACCGACACTTTCTTAGTTCTGGAGGGTTATAGGGAGCACCACGGGGGGACAACATATTTGCTTGAAGTTGGATTGCCCGCACGTAATCACGACCGGTCCAATATGGAGGAGGACTTAAGATCCACTGATTACATGCGGACAGATGGCACTGATGAAGGCCATTGCCAGAATAGGACATTTTTAGTTCCAACTTCTGTTTGGCCGCTGCATCAGCGGTGCTCGCGGCATTTGCTACAACCCTCCGAAGACGTTGGCGAATCAATACCCCCTGCTCACTTGAAACTGCGGCTGCGGCAAATGGATCGCCTGACTGCTCTAGCTGTTCGAGCCTCCTTAACAGAATAATGGGAATGTGTTGGTGTAACATAATTAGGCCAAGCCCACCGGCATTACGCTTAGCGTAGAAAAAAGCATTAGGGGTTTGGCTTGGCAGATGAAGCGCAGTCTTAACAGCTTTCCTAATCGCCGCGTCACATTTCCTGAGAGTGGCTGATGTTATGCCGGGGTACTGCATGTCGTAGAGTGCCGTCGGGATGAGTTGATTTATGACGAGCTGTAGCCGTTGTTGGGGTTTTAGGGGACATTTAAGAAGATTAATTAGCGCAGTTGAAATTTTGGACGAATCAATTTTGTCGGTGCCATTGAAGTTATATGAACGCCCCAGGTATTTAAATTGATCACCTGGGACGATTGCTGGAAGAAACTCCCCACCGATCGTGAAGACAGGATCGTTGACGCAATATAACATCTTTTTGGCTGGCACTCTTCTAGTATGCAGAGCCGTGCACTTGCTGGCATTGATCTGGAGACCACTTTGGAACAAGATGTCTTCAATTTAGCTAGTGTAACCTTCACACTAGCTTCATTTGGTCCCAGTACCAGCAAGTCGTCTGCGTACGCCAAAGTAGCCACCTTAATATCCCGTATCGGAAGACCAACACTATGGTCGATACTGGCTAACAACTCGTCCATAATCATGTTAAATAGGACTGGGGAGAGAGGGTCGCCTTGTTTCACCTCTCTGCGCATAGGGATGGGGTCCGTAGTAACGCTGCCGCAAGATATAATAGTGCAACAATCTTCGTGTTGTGCCGAAATTAGATTTATCACTCTTTCGTCAATGCCCAGACGCTGAAGAGCTCTGGGGATGCTATGAACTGATATCGAATCAAAGGCCTTTCTTAGGTCCAGGGTCAGCACCGTATACGGAGCCGCCCTGGCACGGTGGTCCTTAATAATTTAGTGCAGATCTTACGGAACCCCTTTTGCGCTAGATCTAAGGAAATTGATGCGAGGCGTTTTGCTAAGATCTTGTTGAGCACACGAAGAAGCAGGGAGGTTATTGAAATTGGCCTCCAGTTCTTAATGTCCCCGGGGTTGCCTGACTTGGGAATTAAGGTGGTACGGCATTCTTTAAGTTTAGATGGCACGTACCCGAAGGCCATAATTCCATTAAACAAAATGGTAAGTGCCATAGAAGACATAGCCCTTACCTGTTTTGTTGAAATCTTATCAGGTCCAGGGGCGGTCGTTTTAAGTGAAGCAATAACCTCCCTAACTTCTTCTATTGAAATGGAATTATACGTGGAATCTACACCATAATCCACCTTTTGAAACGTAGCATTATCTGGTGGGGAAGGGTCTCCAAAGATTCCCAGATAAGCTTGCTCAACATCAAATTTTAGAGGGGTGAATTTGAGGAGAAGAAATATTTGACCCGCTAAACAAGAGAGCAGACAGTTTCCGACGATCGCGGTGAAACAGATCCTGGAATTTTTTATATTCCGAAGCACGATCGTTATGTTTTTGAGATCATTGGGTGTTTAGTGATGGAGATGGAGTCTTGTTTGTAGCTTTTGTGGCCGAAGAAGGAGGCCGGCGATTCCGTTTCCGTTTACTTGACGAAGAAGAAGACTGACAGTCTCGGAGAATGGTGTCAACTGCTAGGCGGTGGCATCCGTTAAGCATTTGATGCAGTACGTCAGAATAGTCACCAATCTCCGGGTGTTCGGTTAATGTTGCAAGATAATCCAATATTGGGTCTGAACATTAAAAGCAAGTGGTGGAACGACAGCAGAAGAAGTGGTAGCGGCTGTTAGTTCCCCAACTCGCGAAAGAGGGGTAGAGTTGTCATTCAAGGTGACCTCGACAGGTAAAGGAAAATAATTCACCTGCGAGCCTGAAGGCAATTCTCTGTCAGTTAAGTCAATTGGCATAGAAACGGGATCGTGGAACTTGTCGTTGGCTGCCGGACTAGAAGGGGGGTTTGAAAATCCTCCTCTTCACCATTCTTTAGCCGCTGAACTAGCTCCCTATAAGAGGCCTTTCTTCTAGTGCCTTTAATTGCTTCCTGTGACCGGGGTATCTTGGAATATAGATATGAATTGACTTGTTTGGCTGTACCAGTAAATTTGGGCTCCAAAGAGGCCATGTGCCTGATTTCTAGCTTAGACCAATATCGCCACCCCTTAGATGTTGTGGCTTCATTCTCCATCTCTCTATTATATTATCAAGATATCTCGAGGTCTCAAGGTCGACAAGGGACCGTATCCGTTGACCATTAACCTTGAATATGGCCTTAGTCCGGGGAACCGATTTGCCCGCCACAGTAGCGGCAGAAATGGCAACACATTTCTTATGGTTCAGGACCATTCCATGGTGAGATAGGAATTCTTCGGTCCTAGCTAATGTGATCCCCATGTCGACGTCTCTATCCTGAAGGAGCACCAGATCGTCGGCAAATGCAAGCGTCGACACTTTTACGGATGTTGTGACGGATCCTCCAGGTCTAGTCACGTTCAGCTCGGTGAGAAGCTCATCGAGCACGGCGTTGAATAGAAACGGACTTAGAGGATCTCCTTGTTTCACCCCACGTTTGAAATAAATCCTCCTTGATTGCTCGCTTCCGAAGTAGATGTTGGTGTGCGAGCGCAAAGACCCCGCTATGTACTGGACTGTACCCTCGTTGACGCCTTTTAATCGCAAGGCACGTAGGATGGATTGATGTGCCACCGAGTCAAAGCCTTGCGTATATCCAAAGAGATAACATTATACGTTTTCCCTTGCAATCTCTGCGACCTGATATACTGGTCTAAGGCCAGCGTGTTAGCCAGCGTCCGATCTACCTCCTTGAACCCGCGCTGGAGGTTATGAGATGGGAAATTTGCCGAGAGCCTCTTGGCCAGGATCCGATGAAGCAATCGCATCATTGCGGATCCGATGGTAATTGGCCTCCAATTACTAGCGTCCTTCGGATCGCCATCCTTAGGAATAAGGATTGTTTTATTCTCCCACCACGCCGTAGGGGTATGCCGTCGATAGAGGAGGATGTTGAAGAACACATGCACCAAATGGATTGGGCAGCGTTTGACCTGCGAGATGGTGATTCCATCAGGTCCTGGCGAGGAATTTTTCCACTGTAGCATGGATCCCCTGATCTCCTCTATTGTTACGGTAGTATGCGAGTTGTAATCGGACTCGACGCGATCGTACGGTTCGTTAGTAGGTATGGAGCGTTTCTCGAATAACCCGCTATACAGTTCCTCAACTTCTGCTAGGGGGGGAAAGGTTTCCTCGCGGAGAATATCGGTGCCATCCATAATTTTTCTGGCAAGACCTGATCTATCCTTCCGATAGAGGTCTTGACACTTTTTGTATACCGCCGCCCGGCGAGCGCTTCTGTGCTGCGGCGGTTGCCCAGGTGGTCTAGGGCGTGGCCTGGCTCTCCTGGCGCGGGATTTAGTTGGAAATACCTTTTCCAGCCAGTTGTTGATCTCTATGTCCAGCTCTCCCATCGACCCACTCAGCGCAGTTTTGATGAGCGACTTGGTGCTCTCATCAACTTCCCTACGCGCTTGTAACAACACTTCTAAAAAAGCGTGTTGAGTAGCTAGCTCATCGCGAGTAGATTGAGTGGAGAGCTGATCATCAGTTGGCTCGTGAGCCAAAGTCCTGGAGAGTGACGAAGTTGTAGGGGGAGCGGCTGATGCCGAAGAGGATGATGTAATGTTTCGATGTAGAAATTCCGGTGTTAGAACTTGCAGGTCCACAGTGCAGGGTAGAACTACTACCTCCTGAGTGGTACTCTCGACCCTGCGCCTGGGGGCGGCGGTCTCGGGAGTACACGGTGATCCATGATCCGGCTTTTTCCGCTTATTCCCTTCACCAGCAAAGGGAGTACCTGGTGTAGTGGCGGGTAGCGTGTAATCGTCCACACGCCGCCTTACTGGTGGTGGTTGCGACAGAGGGGAGGAAGATGGTCGTCGCTTAGCCCCTATGTCGTGTGGGTAGAGCGTACAAGCTCGGTCCGGCGTTGTGACCTGCGAGACAAGTCCTGATGGTGCGTCGTTTGCAATGATCGAAGCCGTCCCCACCGTCATCTCGGGATGAGATGCGGAGAAGATCGGGATATCTGTTCTGGTCGGCAGATTTACCTGCACGAGAGAAGCCGGAGGGCCTGCTGTTATTGGCGGGGTAAGTCCTGATCCGTGGCTCGATGGTGCTGAGGTATTTCCTCCTGTGGTGAAGAAAGTGGGGGTTTTAGCTCTCAGCACTTTCTTTGCCCTTTCCAGGTACTTTTTGTATTCCGGCTTCTCTCGCCGGTACCGGATTTGATGGCTTGTCAAACCGGTTGCTTTCTCCAGTGTCTTGTAGTTAATCACGCCTCCTTTACACGCGGCCTCTATCTCGGCGATTTGGGCCATAAGTTCTGTGTCGGAGGCGGGAAGTGTGTCTTCTAGTGCTTTACGGTACTCAATGGGATGAGCCCGTCGCTCGTGCTGACGCACGGCAGGATAGTCAGGGAAATTCATCCCGCAAACGACGCATTTCAGGCGGTTTCGGGAACCGCAGTCCTTCGTGTGGCGAGCAAGGCTCGATTTAAGCTTGTACGCTTTCCCATACTTGTCGCATTTAAAAGGTAACTCCTCTTGGGTGCTACCTAAAAGAGGAGGTTGCGGAACGCCAGCATCATGCTTGGCGTCCACTCTAGATGAAGTGGTTGCTGCAACCTCCTGTTGCGTTGCCCAGCCAGAAGCCGGTGTTGACAGTCTTCTGTTCCCTGCCGATAGAGAGGCCCTCCGGAAGGAGATGCTCTCTCTGGTAGAGGTGCCTGGTGTATCCACGGTGCCGACGGCGGCGCAAGCGCCAGACGGAGAATCCCTGCTTCCCCGCCTGGTGGACGTTTTGCTCTTGCTGTCGCCGGCCTTGGATGAACTTGATTTATCCATCGTGGTACACTAAAGCTCGAATCAAGTACCCGCGAGAACGACGGATAGCCAAGGCGCGCTTGGCTCGCGTGCAGATAGCGAAAAAGTTCCTGGACGCGAGTTCCTACGTGATTCGCGGGTCGTCCACTAGCACGTGAGATGGAATGTAGAAGGTGAATTAATGTCCTCAGATGAAGTTAATTCACGATCACGCGCAAACAGTACGGAGCTCGGCACGTAGCTCTCAAAATAGCCGTCAACCCGGTTATCATTTCCGACGCACTTCCGGTATTAAAATCGACCGGAGGTTGGTTTTCAGCAACTTCCGGCTTCACTTCCGGTTTGGGGTTTCGCCGGAAATCAACTCGCATCAACTTTCGGTTTCACTTCCGGTTTGAAGTTAGGTCGGATCCGATAATTACCGGTACAGTCCGCCCAATATAAGTGTCCACAAAAGTCTAGAATGGATACTCTATGATAGAGTGGTGTAAGGTAAGAAACACCGTTTAATCCGAGCGAGATCGGTCCAGCAGTAGCCGAGATATCGCGACTTCGGTGTAGCAGGGGGTGACGTACTGCTACGGCTCCGGCACCACCACGCCACTACAGCACCCAACCGAACACGCCTCCGGCGACTACAGAATTGTCAAATCTAATGGTAGACAGGTTTAAACCTGTTGCGCGAGATGTGAGGCAGTAGAGGACCACCCCACATAAGGGATAAAACAAGTTTTTACTCTAAGACCCGCAAAACAAAGAAGTTGAAAAAGATGACTCCAACATAAAAACCCTCTATAGGATAATTATCGAAGAGACGTCTCTGAAACATAGCCTCTATGGTACAGAAATTTCCCAATTAAACAGGTTGAGAACCAAATTTAATTAACAAAAATCCTGCACCATAGGTCCTACGTCCTTGCGGGAATTCCTGCCAGGACGAAAGATATTGTAAAAAAAAGAAAATTAAAATTTTATATGTAAATTTAAATTGAAAAATTAATATTTTAAACGCAAAAATATCCGGAATTGAGTCCGCAAGGATGTAGTCCTTTTAAACTAGGCTCTGTATAGTAATGTACTTACGGTTGGAAGAGAAAAAACGGCGAAAAACAACGTAGATTTGACAGATACTGAAGTCACAGAAAAACACGCACAGCTAGGAAACCACAGGACGCAGGACACTGAAACTTTCACAGCACGCACAGGTACACTAAACACACCACTGGACAAATTTTCGCGAATTAATTCGACGTATTTCCAAAGTTATAGACAATTTCTGCGGAGCGCAAATACTATGCGTCCGTCTATTGTGATGACTATTAAGAGAGTCGCTGGAGAAGAGGGCTATTTAAATAATTTTATTTACATACTTTTGATACAGAGTATAAAGTTAGTTTGCATTATGGCCTAAGATTAAACACCGGCCAGAGGTGTAGAAATTTTATTCATTCGATTCATCTTATTCAAGAGGTTCATGTTGGGCAATAATCTGCATGTATAACATGCCTACTTAAATAGAATATTCTGGGGAGGGCACGGTCCTAGAGGTTGTTGGCGGCGGCTGGTCTCCTCCTTGGTGGTGGTGTGCGTTTCCTCCAAACTGCAGCCATGAAGGAACGGTGCATCGATGCGCCCCATTTGAGCACCGAATGGACGCATGACGCACGCAGATGTTGGGGCAGACGTAGGGCCTCCACGACCTGGGTGTTGCATCTGGGCCAAATCCCTCTGGCTCCAACTGTAACAGGGAGAACAGATAAAATTTTACCCGGCCACTTGCGGGTGGCAGCTTCACGAAACCGGTCGTTGTCGTAAACGCGTCGTTTTTGCTCGTGGCTTTCCGCGAGCGGTTGCGGGCCTTCCCAGCGGACCTGGACATCCGCAACGATTGAGTTGGTGGCAGACACATGAACGACCAAATCGGGCTTGTAAAGCTGGCCATCTGTGTGGCGGACGTGTGGCTCTACGTCTGTTTGCCAGCCCTTTCTGCGACAGTGAGCGGCAAGCTTCTTCACAATTTCGTTATGTCGCCTTATGGCAGAGTAGTTGGTCTCTCTGCACCCCTGCAGAATGTGCGAAATTGATTCGATGCGGGGGCAACCCGCCCTACACATACGTTGTTCGGGCGGTCCGGCGACACCAGGTTTTCCGAGGCATGGCAATTCGTTGGTGCGCAGCTGAATTGCCTTGATGTAGTCCTTACCCGCCCACCCTGTCGGTTTTCTCAAAATCCAGTCACGGCTGGCTGTGTCGTTGGCGGCTTCTTCAATACCAGCACTCATCGGTCTGGTACGTAATTGCTCACGCCAGAAATCATCAGGGTCTCCAAGACTGGTTAGTTTCTGGAGCCTGCGGAATAGCGATTGCGAAGGTTCGCAATTTAATAAGTCGTCAAAGGCTTCGACCTCACTGGACAGTTGACGTAGCCTGTTCAGCATAATGCACGGTATCTTCCCCCTCAGCTGGGTAATTCCCAGTCCACCATCCACGGCTTTAGCGTAGAAAAACTGGTTTCCAGTATGGAGTCCAAGGTGGAGTATCCGTTTGGTTGACCGACGGATTGCTCTATCGCACTCATTCAGAGTTTTAGCTTCAATTGAAAAGGATTGCAGGCCGTGGTATAATTTTGGAATTATATGTTCTCTCAGAATGCAGAATTTCTGGTCGGGCTTGAGCGGAGATTTTTCTAAGTTCCTAAGCCATACCGTTAGGTTGTGCAGGTTAGGTTTGCTCGAACCCGACATAGAAAAGTGGACTCCGAGGTATCGGAATGCCTGGACGTCCGATACGCAGCGTATCTTCCCACCGTTTATTGTAAAGACCGACTTCGAACGGGGGACCGACTTCCCTTTCAGAGTGGATGCGCTGATCGACACGCATTTACTTGGATTAACGGTCATTCCTCTCTTCCGCAGGAAGTCCGAAGTAGTGTCTATTTTGAGCTGCATATGGACGTCCGAGTCACTGAACAATACGATGTCATCCGCAAATCCTAGGGCAGAAATTTCATGTCTACTGGTGATCGATCCACCGTGCGTAGTATCTTCGAGTTGCTCCAGCAGCTCGTCGATTACTAAGTTAAATAAAAATGGCGATAGGGGATCGCCCTGTTTGACGCCTCTTCGAAAACAAACAATATCCGTCGTCTCGCACCCCACACAGATGTTCGTGTGTGAATTTAATGTACCTGACAAGTAATCCACGGTCCTGCCATCCAGTCCAACTCGTTTTAGAGCTCTTATAAGAGAGTGATGGGAGACCGAGTCGAATGCTTTCTTTACGTCCAGCGACACGACGTTGTACGCCTTGCCGTGCAGACGCCTGTACCGGATGTAGTGGTCAGTAGTTAAGATATTCGCCATCGTTCCATCAAGCTCTTTGAAGCCGCGTTGCAAATGGTGTGAGGGAAAGAGCCGCGACAGTCTGCGAGCCAGAATCCGATGCAGAAGGCGCTGGAGAGCCGAACTAATGGTTATGGGCCTCCAATTGGAAGGATCAGTTAAGTCCCCGTCCTTGGGGATAAGCACTGTGCGCGCTTTCCTCCAAGAAGTTGGCGTGTGTCTGCGATATAAGATGCAGTTGAACAGTACTACCAGCAGGGTAGCAGGGCAGCTCTTCGCCTGTGGTATCGTGATGCCATCAGGTCCTGGGGCAGACACTTTCCAACCCTTGACGGCATACGATACCTCGTCCTCAGAAATAGGGACGAATGCTACGCGGTGGTGTTCTGGCGTGGCATACTGTTGTCTGTCTGGCGGAGACTCTGATTCGTAGATCTTTTTGTAGAAATCTTCGACATCGGCGATATTAGGTCTGACGTCGTCTTTGGTAAGGGCAACGCCATTAATGACTTTGTTAGCTAGTTCTGCTCTGTCCTTGTGAAACAGATCCTGAGCTTTTTTATACTCGGCCGACCGTCTTTGTGCCGCATTGGTCGGCGCAGGTGGTGGCGCTCTTTTCCGGCGTGAGGGCCGTCGCCTAGCTTTATCCGGAAATGTTTCGTGTAGCCAGTGGTGGATGCACTGATCCAGGTTGTTTGTGGATCCACTTAGAGCACTGCGAACCATAGCTCGAGTACTCTGGTCCTCAGTGTCGCTATACTTCAGAAAGGCAGAAAGGAATTCCCGATCCAATTCTGAGTAAGCATCTATACTGGTAACATCGGTGTTTGAAACTGAGAGTCCAGGCGGGCGGTAAGGAAGCGAATCGGAAGAAGCTGGCTCTTCCGTGTCGGATGGTCGGACTAAGCTAAAAGAGGCTGGCTGAATGTTTTCCAGTAATATCCTGGCCTCTTTCAGAGTTTCTCCCACCGCCGCTGGAGAAGAGGGCTTTCTTTTTGAGCCCCTCGGAGCTGGGGTTGAGCCGGGTGTACTGGCTTTAACCCGCTTGTCCACTTTCTGCCGCGTTGGCTCCGGCTGTGCGACGGGAGAGGAAGCTCCCGTTTGAATTGTGAGCATAGCAGTATGAGTTTGAGTTGGTGTGTGCAGTTTCTGTTGAAGGATGGTGGGTGCTTCTTGTTGCGATCCTGATGCGGTCACGACGTTCTCCTCAGTAGTCGTTCTCACCACCGAAGGTTCGGAAGTGACCAGAGGCTGGGACACTAGCACAGACGGGGGCTGCCGTGATGTTGCGGCAGTCGGTGTAGAAGCAGTTGCATTCGGAGTAGAAGCGGTAAAAAATGATTTCGCTCTATTTCTGATTTCTTGCTTTGCTTTTACCAGGTACCTAGAGTACTCTGGCCTCTCCCGTCTGTACCGGATCTGATGCTCAGTCAGTCCGGTCGCTTGTGCCATCTCCCTATAACTTATTATCCCCTTATGTCTCTGTGCCTCAATTTTTGCTAGTTGAGACATTATTTCATTTTCTGACCGGGGTAATTTCTCTTCCAGCGCCTTCCGGTACTCCAACGGGTGGGCCCGGCGCTCGTGCTGACGCACTGCAGCGAATGTAGGCTGGGAAAATTTGCAAAAGATGCACCTGGTGCGGTCACGGGTGCCGCAATCCTTCAAACTGCTCTTAAGCTCATACTGCTTGCCACAATTTTCGCAGAAGGGTTTCCATCAGACCCCGGAAACTCTACTACCCTGGATGTGGAGGGTGTAGGCGTTGACAACTTTCGGGCAGTTGTCCCTTTTCTCACAGCCCCAGTGCTATGAGAGGGGCCGGAGGATGTAGGAAGAATGGCCTGGATGCCACCGCTGCTAAGTCTGCGGGCCGCAGATTGCCCGGCCGTGGACTGACCGGTCGGCTCTTTGGCCTTTGCCGCGTTTTTTGTTTCGTCCATGTGGCACCCTGATCCAGTGGACGCTTCTTAGTGGAAGTTGCCGATGAAAAATTTGTATCGAACAATTAACCGTTGAACCGGTTCAGAACTGACCGGTGCAGACACGAGACGTAACCGACCGCAAATGTCCAATAAAATAACTCTACACGAGAGTCATATAAAACATAAACAAAGTTCAATTCTCGCGAAAATTGTCCAGTAAAGTCGAGATATAGCGACTAAAAATGAAACCAACAGGTTAAAACCCGAATGCAGTGTGAGTCGATCCGCAAGAGGCCCGATGCCGTCACGACACTATAGCACCGAACCGCACACGCCACTCGTGGCTTCAGAGAAGTCAAATCTAAAGGAAGACAGGTTACAACCTGTTGCGCGAGATGCAGGGCAGTTGGGGACTGTCCCACATATGTGCAAACTAATTATTTTCCCGAATTAACCGAAGCCCAAGGAATTTAACAAGGTGACGCCAACATCAATCAACCTCTATGGGTGTATTTTGATAGCTGGGTCTACAATGTTTCACCTCTATGGTATGAAAATTTCAATAACAAACTGGTTGGTAACCAAATTTAATTAATGAAACTTCCGCACCGGAAGTCGTACCTCCCTGCGGATGGTATCAAAAGACGCGCCTTGAATCAACGAATTGGAGAGTAAAAATTTCGTCCTGATATTCCATCCAGGACGAAAGTTATTCAGAAAAACTACTTAATAAAATTTAACGTGCAGAATTTTAGTAAAATTTTAAATCAAAAAATGCAAAGAAAAAGTTACTGTATGAAGTCCGCAAGGGTATAGTCCTTCAGGATAAGGTAGAAACAGTATGGTACTCACGTGAAAAAACGAGAAAAGGCCGAGAACAACGTAGATTTGACAAAACTTAGCACCACACAAAAACGCGCACAGTCAGGAAACCACAGGACGCAGGACACTGAAACTTTCACAAATCGTACTAGGACACTACACACACAACTGGACCAAAAATCGCGAAGAAAATCGAAAAATGTCCAGAGATAATACGAATAATTGCGGAGCGCTCAGAAACGTGTCTGTCGTATTCAACGAATACTAAGAGAGTCGCTGGAGAAGAGGGCTATTTAAATATGTTTATTTTCAGAAAACAATACATTTCTGCTTAAGGTGTTGGCCAAGCAGTTGGACAAACAAATAATAGATATATAATTCAAATGACATATTTCATTCATTGTATTCATTCGATTCAATCTATTCTTCAAAATGCTTAAGGCATATGAACTTAATATACGCATTTTGGGGGGGGGGGCAGGGACCAGAAAGAGCGACGCCCTATTGTTGGCTCTGTTGACCGGGTTGGATCGGACGCGGAACTCCCCCTCTCCGTCTCCAGACGCCTGCCATAAAACGGGTATGTGCGGAGGCACCCCATTGGAGGGTACCTATAACAATAGATTTCTTTAGGTTATTCGAAATCTGGAGGCTTACCTCCGTCTCCATATTGGCCCGAGGCCAGATTCCCCGAGCTCCTACGAGCAGAGGGAGAAACTGGAGACGTCTGCCGGGCCATTGGCGGGCGGCTGCTTCCCGGAATTTGTGGTTATCGTAGACTAGTCTCTTTCGAGTCCAGCTTTCAGACAAAGATCTTGGGGCCTCCCAGCATACTTGCACGTCGCAAATGACGGTGTCCTGCTGCGAGGTATGCACAGCTAAGTCCGGTATATACAGTTGCCCGTCAGGATGTCTAACTCTAGACTCTACCTCCGTAGTCCACCCTTTGGACCTTGTATGTTTAGCAAGTTTCCCGACGATTACGTCGTGACGTTTGATTCGTTCATGGTGGGTGATGTGGCATCCTTGTAGAATATGGCTAACGGATTCCACTTTATTGTCACAGCCCCGGCACTTTCTCAGGTGCTCGGGGTTGGATGGCACCCCCATGCACGGCAAGGCATTGGATCGTAATTGGATAGCCTTAACGTAATCTCGTCCTGTCCAAAATTTTGGTTTGCTCCTGATCCAACTTCGGCTGGAGTGGTCTTCCACAACCGCTTCAAGCGCCGCGCTAAAGGGCCTGGTGGAAATCTGCTCCCTCCAGAACGCGTCTGAAGAAGCATCTGGAGCCAACTTCTTGACGCGACGAAGAAAGCTGCTGCTCGGCTCGGAGTCCAAGATGTTTTTGGTAAGGCTGTCGGTCGACAGCCTCCGCAGCCGCCCCAGCAAAATCGAAGGAACTTTGGTTCGTAGTTGGGTTATCCCCAAACCTCCGTCTCGTAGCTTCGCGTGAAGTAATTGATTGCCAGTGTGCACGCCTAAATGGAGGATTCGCTTGGCTGATCGGCGGATTAGGCGGTCGGCTTCTGCTAGGATGTTCGCAGTTATTTTTGGCGTTTGAAGTCCGTAGTACATGCGGGGTATAAGGTGTTGGATGAGGATGTTGAGTTTTTGGTCCGGTTTAAGTGGTGCTCGCTCGACGTTTTGAAGCCATAGATTCAAGTTGCAGATTTTAGGTTTTGCAACCCCTGAAGAATCGATCTGGTGACCGAGGTATCTGGACGAATCGATATCTACCAGGGATCGAATTCGATGGCCATTCACCTTGTAGATGGCCTTCGTTCTGGGAACCGATTTGCCGGCCATAGTTGCGGCGGATATGGCAACACATTTTTTTGGGTTTAGGACCATTCCATGGCTGGCTAGGAATTCTTCGGTCCTTGCGATGGTGATCCCCATATCGACGTCCCTGTCCTCCAGGAGCACCAGATCGTCGGCGAAAGCGAGCGTCGACACTTTGTCGGACTTGGTGACGGATCCTCCTGGCCTAGTCACGTTAAGCTCTGCGAGAAGTTCGTCGAGCACGGCGTTAAATAGGAACGGACTCAGAGGATCCCCCTGTTTTACTCCTCGTCGGAAGTAAATTTTCCTCGTTTGTTCATTTCCAATGAGGATCTTCGTATGTGAACGTAGAGACCCCGCAATGTACTGGACTGTAGCCTCATTTACCCCTTTCATCCTCAAGGCACGTAGGATGGAGTTGAGCGCCACAGAGTCGAAGGCCTTACGAATGTCCAGGGAAATGACGTTGTACGTCTTTCCCTGTAGCCTCCGATACCTGATGTACTGGTCTAAAGCTAGCGTGTTAGCCAGTGTACCATCTACCTCCTTGAAGCCACGCTGAAGGTTGTGTGATGGGAAGTAAGTCGATAAACGTTTGGCCAGGATCCGGTGAAGCAACCGCATCACTGCGGATCCGATGGTGATTGGCCTCCAGTTTCCAGCGTCCTTTAAATCGCCGTCCTTCGGAATGAGTATGGTTTTATTTTCTAACCACGCAGTCGGGGTATGCCGGCGATAGAGGAGGATGTTGAATAGCGCATGCAGCAGGTGGACCGGGCAGCGCTTGACCTGCGCAATGGTGATGCCATCAGGTCCAGGAGATGAATTCTTCCATGAAAGCATGGCTCCTCTAATCTCCTCTATCGACACGGGAGTGTGCGAGTTATATTCCCAGACGGTACGATCGTAGGGTTCTGAGGAAGTGTTTGTACGTTTCTCAAACAACCCGCTATATAGTTCCTCTACTTCTGCCAGGGGAGGCAGAGTCTCCTCGCGGAGAATGTCAGTGCCGGCCATTATTTGTCTAGCAAGACCCGACCTGTCCTTTTGGTACAAGTCTTGGCACTTTTTATATACCGCCGCCCTGCGAGCGCTTCTATTCTGCGGCGGTGGCCCAGGTGGTTTGGGTCGTGGCCTGGCTCTCCTGGCGCGGGTTTTTTCAGGAAAGACCCTTTCCAACCAGTTATTTAGGTTGATGTCCAGCTCCTCAATAGTCCCACTCAGCGCAGTTCGGATGAGCGACTTGCTGTGCTCGTCTACCTCTCTGCGTGCTTGGAGCAACACTTGTAAGAAGGCGTGCTCGTCTAGATGTTGCGTGTCCTGAGTTGGTTGGATTGAGAGCTGGCTATCAGTTGGCTCGTTCGACCAATCTCTCGAAGTGGACGGTCTCGTCGGGGAAACGGCGGATGTCGAGGCAGATGTTGTTGCTCGTAGCGGTGTTCCTGATGTTTGGGCTTGCTGGTCCACAGTGCAGGGCAATTCTCCTGCCTCCTGTGCGGTACCCTCGGCCCGGCGCCTGGGGGCGGGGGTCTCTGGAGTACCAGGCGATCCATGGTCCGGTCTTTTCCGCTTATTCCCTTCACCAGCAAAGGGTGTGCCTGTTGTAGTGGCGGGTGGCGCGTATTCGTCCACACGCCGCCTTACTGGTGGTGATTGCAGGACAGGGGAGGAAGATGGTCGTCGCTTCGCCCCTGTAAAATGAGAAGAGGGCTACACTAAGAGAGTCATAGTTACTCTCGCCGTTTACCCGCGCTTGCTTGCTTCAATTTCTTCACGTTGACATTCAGAGCACTCGACAGAAATCACAGGCGTCAACAACTGCTAAGTCCATCGACGATAAACCGCCTGCGAGTGAAACGCCGGCGGGTGGAACGGTGACGGGTGAAACTCCGGCAGGTGGAACACAGGCGGGTACAACGCTAGTGATGTTGCGGCAGGTTTCTGTGGGGAAGCGAGAGCTTTGGGAGTTTGAGCGGTGAAAAATAATTTCGCTCGTTCTTTGACGTCTCGCTTTGTTTTCTCCAGGTACTTTGCTTACTCTGGCTTTTCACGTCTATACCGAATCTGATGTTCTGTCAGTTCGGTTGCCTGTGCCATCTCTCTGTATCTTAACACCCCTTTTTGCCTTTGTGCTTCAATTTTCGTAATTTGAGACATCAATTCGTTTTCTGGCCGGGGTACTTTTCCTCTATCTCTTTCCGGTATTCCACCGGATGGGCCCGGAGTGGTGACGCACTGCAGCGTAAGAAGGTTTGTTATATTTGCAGAAATGCACCTTGCGCGGTTGCGAGTACCGCAATCTTTCATATGTCGAGCAAGACTGCTCTGAAGCTCGTACTGCTCTTTTCTAGCTTCAGTGTCTCCTGTTGGGGTCTGTGTCGAGCTAGAGTTACTCGAAGACCTTTGGGAAATAGGGTTTCCATCAGACTCCCGAAACTCCACTACCCTAGATGTCGAGGGTGTGGGTTTAGACAACTTCGTAGCAGTTGTCGTTTTTCTCACAGTTCCAGTACTGGAAGAGGGGCCAGAGGATGTTGAAGTGAAGACCTGAGTGCCATGGTACCGTAGATTTCCCGGCCGTGGACTGGCCGGTCTGATCTTTGGCATTTGCAACGTCTTAGTTCCTTTCATGTGACAAACTGGTCGACTGGTCTTTAGTAATGTTTGCTGATTATTGGGTTAAATCGAGCAAGTATTCATCGATCCGGTCAAGAATCTGTCCCGTGCAGATTATGTAATAATAATCTGTTCCACAATTGTTCTGTGTAGTGATACTCTACGATAAGGTGGTGGTGTAAGACGTAAACACAGTTTTAATTTGAGCAAAATTAGTCCAGTGGAAGCCGAGATATGACGACTATAGGGACCTAACCGACCGTATAAAACCTGCTTGTACGGTGTGACGATCTGATAGAGATTCGATGGCGTCACGTTACCATAGCACCAAACCGGCAGTGATACTAACACACATACCGTTGCCCCCGGCCTTCTACTGTTGAGCTCGTCTAACAGCTCGTCAAGCAAGATGTTGAATTGGAAGGGTGAAAGCGGGTCACCCTGCTTCAACCCTCGCCGGAATTCGATTTTACTAGTCTTTTCATTCCCTACTCTGGTGTTGGTGTATGACTTTAGACTGCTGGCGATGTAATTGATGGTCTCGCCATCTACCCCTACTCTATGTAGTACTCTAACCACTGCACCGTGTGTAACGGTGTCAAATGCCTTCCGAATGTCCAGGGAAACCACGTTGTATGATTTCCCTGATAGACGTCGGGATCTGATATACTGATCCACAAGAATCGTGTTTGCCAGCGTTTCATCTATTTCCTTGAAGCCCTTTTGGAGGTGGTTCGTAGGGAACAACGTCGATAGGCGTTTGCCCAGGATCCGGTGTAACAGCCTCATCAGGGCCGGACCGATAGTAATTGGCCTCCAATTGTTGGGGTCCCGTCTCTCGCCATCTTTATGAATGATGACGGTTTTGTTCGCTTTCCATGCCGATGGGGTAAACGTACGAAAGAGGATAAAAAGAGTTTTAATTAGGTGTAGGGGGCACCTTTTAACCATTTGGACTGTAATCCCGTCAGGGCCTGGAGAAGAATTTCTCCAGTCCTTGAGGGAGTCCAACATTTCCTTTTCTCTCACCGGCATGCGAGCGTTCATGGTTGTTGTTGGTTTGGAGACGGGAACCTCAATATCGGCGATGTTGCCCTCGAACAAGTTCTTAAACAGTGGCTCAACCTTGGTGGGCGGAAAAATAGGCGACTCTGCAGTCAGGCTTTTGCCGTCGATAATCATGTGTGCCAAGTCTCTCCTGTTCTTTTGGAACAGATCTTGGCACTTTTTATAATCTGCCTTCCGCCTTTCGGCCCTGGAGGCAGGTTGCCTAGGTGGTTGTTGGCATGTGCGGCTCCTGTTATCCCGAGTACCATGCTTAATCGGGAAGACGCGGTTAGTCCAGTTCTGGGCTGCTAGATCCAGTTCTGGACTGCTAGATCCAGTTCCTCCCATTTGACAGTAACGTCACAAATTGTGACAGGAAGGTGGGAGGTGTGTATAGCAAGATCCGGTTTATATAGTGTACCGTCCGTCCGTATGGCGCGTGTGCGGCTCAATTTCGGTAGGCCAACCTTGTTTACTGGAATGGGCAGCGATCTTATGCGCGATTTCGTTGTGCCTCTGTATACGGTCTCTGTGTACTACCGGATATCCTTGCAATATATGTTAAATAGTTTCTTGTTTCCCATATATATTGCTCCAGCACGTTCGATCCTCAACTGGGATGTGAAGAAGAACCTTAGTAGGTATGGCGGTGATTGAGCGTGGGAAAATTTTGCGTACCGTGGGAACTTTTTACTGATAAGGATTCCTTTGATGTATGCCGCCGACCGTGCAGGTGCTAATTAGTTTTGCACACCTGGTGGGACGCTTCAAACCTAATAAATTTCGTACAGCCCCACAGTCTAAAAGATTGATATTGATTATCAGCACTGCGTCTGTGCCCCTCAATAGGGCTTCGCCCCCCAGGGCCCCATTGTTGGGGCCCCATTGTTGCTTCGAAGAAGGCTCCGATGATTCTATTAACAGAATAAATTTGGTGTTGTAATAATTTTGAGATATTGATTATTGATTGATTATCGATTACCTCGTTGATTACCGCTAGTTGTAGATTATGTATATTTGTACATATGCGAAACGCCTGAGTTAATATAATTAATTAAATAAATAAATAAATAAAAATTTGTCGGCGTTGGGGATTGAACCGTGGTTCTGTTGCACACCAGCCATGTCTTTTAGCCTCTCGGCTAAATGAGACATACGAAATATTCTGTTAAACAAGTATAAAATAAACGTTTATCTAGTTATGCGTCACAACCGTTTATCGGCAGTGAAAATATGTATTTCATGCGTGGGCGTTTATCGCTAATGTAAATTTAATTTTAATAAAATTGTAAGTCAGGGCGAAATTATTAAAAACACATATATACACACACACACATACATATACATTCATATACCAAAACACCCCTACGCACATACACAATCACGCTATGTACCTAAAATGGTCCAGCATAAATTCTTTGCATTATTTCACCAAACAAACCTATTCAAACATACATACAAACATGCATATATATATATATATACGTAAATACATACAGACATACGTTTGTACAAACGTACATACATACGTACCAAACATACATGAAAAACATGAAATATACATGAAATCATGAAAAAACTAAAATATACAGCATATACACATCCAAATACACACACACACACACACACACACACACACACACACACACACACACACACACACACACACAGACACACATACACATAAACATAACATACATATAAACTCTTTTCAATATTCTGAAATCGGTCTCCACCAAACAATCCTATCCAAACAAGCAACTTTAGTTTTATCTGCAACCATAAACCCTCTCGTACATGCTCTTCTATTCCTACTATTTGGAAACTTTACTCGCGCACCCCACTCTCATTCATACCACTCCATCTACTCAACGGCCGTTCATGTACACCTTCAAAATAATTCATACAAACTTTACATGTATATATGCATTTATATTATACGTAGACGATCAAAACCTATAGTTTATAGAAAGAAATAATTACAAGCGCATATTTAAAAATTATTTTATTTCTTATATAATTATATAAGAGTATTATTTTTACATAAAAATTCCATTAACATATATAAAGAAGATTTATTTAAGCGTAGGAGTCTCGGATTTCCGGTACATCTCTGATAAATTTATAGTTTATATGAAATTTGCTTATTTTAAACATTGTTTTTTCTCGCAATGAGTGCAAAAGAGATAGATATATTTACAATTACAAAACGTTTATCGTTATAAAATAATACACAATATTTTTGGCGTGGGTGTTAGAAACGTATTTAGCACAATTTGTTTATGGCTGCTAACTTATTTCAGGGTGGAATAAATAGATCGTGTGAGGTATCGATTTCGACTAATTTCGCCCCGTAGAATACGAATCCAGTATCAATTTATTGATCAAGGGTTGTTTACACCCTGAATCATAGGAGTGCCCCTTAAGGGTTGCTAATTTTGACAAGTGAGGTATCGATTTCGACTATATCGAACATGTAAAATACGAATCCAGTATCAGATTTCTGATCGGGGGTTTGTTTATACCCTGAAGAGGTTTGTATAGTTTATTTTGTATAAATATATAATATTTAACATTTTATCTGTTGAAACAGTAACAAATATATGTTTAAAAAGATTAATTCAACAAAAAGGAAGTTACAAAAAGAATGATAAATTTAGATAGATTAAAGGGGCGTTTAATCCGGTTACATCATTCAGGCGTATATCAATAAATTAAAAAAGAGTTTCTCAAACAGAATACACAAAATTAAAATAAAATTTATTAGCATCTTACACAATGTAATGTCTTAAATAAAAATATCAATATAATAAATTACATATATTAAATACAATGTTTTGATATTTACTGTTATTTTAATAATTATTACCAAATTAAATGTAATAAATAATACATTTTTAAAAAAAAGTTTGAGGTTCACTGTTTAATTAGATAATTATTTTTTAAAAAGCAGAACATTTGTGATTTTTTTTCATTTGTTGTTAACAGTTGTCAATACCTTTCAGTGTCTTTAATAACAATGTTGTCAGTGTCTTTTAGTGTTTTTAATTACATTGTTTAGTGTTTTAATAATAATAAATTATTTTTAGAAGTTTTCCGAATTTGGTAAAAGTGTGTTTTTAAATTTAAATTTAAGATGTGTATATAAATATTCAAAGGTAAGTTTTTATACTTTTTTTTTTTTTGTATATGAGTTGGTGTGCATATATTATTTAAGAATTTCGAATATTCTTTCTGTTGAGGACGTTGATATTTTAAAACATTTACAGTCTTTATACAAATAATAATTTTGGGGCCATAAAAATGTAGGACAATTGTTCGGATTTCAGAAATGCTTGAAACATGTTTTTGTATTCTTTGATATTATTGATATGTGTTTTGTTTGTGCATTGCAAAAGACATAAGTGACTTTCGGTTTTGATTAAATTCATATATGATACATAGCGCCGGCACTGATTTTATAAATATAAAATGGAAAATAATACTCCTAGTTATCAACATTTCTCCATAAGTCAAATTTAATACTTATTATTGTAATAGATAACATACTATAAAGATTCTATATTTGAACTGTATGTTAAATAAAATAACGCACACACACACACACACACACACACACACACACACACACACACACACACACACACACACACACACACACACACACACACACACACACACACACACACACACACACACACACACACACACACACACACACACACACACACACACACACACACACACACCCTATTTATTCGATTCCACTCGTTCGAAGTCGACACCATTCACTAAGAATGCATTCTATGTGCTATTGTTAACACTACAATCACTAAATGTATTTCTGATAATTTTCTGATTATTGATATGTGCTTTTGTTTGTATATATATATATATTATTGTGTATTCACACCCCAACACACAATTCACTTTAACCGGGAACTTGTATGTCATCATAAATTCCCGCACTTTGTCTATTATGATAAACACACAAGCTCTAAGAAATACCTACGGATCTATGAAAGTCATGTACGAATCGTCTGGATGATGACGAAGCCTTTTTTTCTCGAAAACAAATCAAGAACAATTTCATTATTATTACATTCGAAAGCTTAGTCAAGAATTATTAGAAATTAACAAAGAATTGCAGGCTGTATATCCACCGGCTCACTTCCGAGCCTATGGGAATTATGCAACTTACACAACACTTGACGGCAACGATTCAATGATTAGAGGAACATATATTCATCCAGATATAATTGTTCACATCGCTTGTTGGATTTCCCGACACAAAACTGAATGTTACAGTGCTGAAGGGGACAAGATCCTATATTTAATAATCCCGTTGCCGTTTTCGTGTGGCTCCAGTACTAGTTTTGTTCAGATAATTGAACAACATCAACTAGCGTAAAAGAATTTTAATCTTTGTTGTTAAATAAAATAACGCACACACACACACACACACACACACACACACACACACACACACACACACCCTATTTATTCGATTCCACTCGTTCGAAGATGAATTGTGTGAATTGTGTTCGGTGTTAGATTTAGAAAATACCGCGGAGCCGCCCACAATAGCTGCAACATCAACTTTCAGAACCCAGGCTACATCCCCGTGTTCTTTCACAATCTCAGCGGGTACGATAGCCACTTGTTTGTGAGAGAACTCTGGGCGGACGAAGAACCCATCACGCTGATTCCGAGCAATGAAGAACGCTACATTTCGTTCTCGAAAGCCATAGACGAAATGGAAGTACGTTTCCTTGACTCCTTTCGGTATGTTAAATTTAAATTAGCTATTATATTTTATTAATTATTAAATAAAAATTTATTTTTAAAATTTATGAATAGTGCACTAGACAAGCTTGTCAGTTACATGGAGCAAGATGCATTTAAGCTAATAAAAGAAGCGTTCCCCGACAAGCTTGATCTGGTGACGCGGAAAGGAGTGTTCCCATACGATTACTTATCGTCGTGGGAACGCCTCGAGGAAACTAAGCTACCACCAAAAGAAGCGTTCTTCTCAAAATTGAAAAATTGCGGAATCAGCGATGAAGAGTACGTGCAGGCCAAAGTAGTGTGGGATTCGTTTGAACATCGCACGCTCGGGGACTATACGGATTTGTATCTGAAGACGGACGTGTTGTTGTTAGCAGACGTCTTTGAAAATTTCAGAGACGTCTGTTTAAAGGCCTACGATTTGGATCCAGTACACTACTATACCACTCCTGGTAAGTTAAAAAATAACAGTTTTTCAAATTATATATTTCTAATTACTTGTATTTTTATAGGTCTAGCATGGGACGTAATTCTCAAAATGACAGGAGTGGAGTTAGAATTGTTGACTGATATCGACATGATTCTCTTCTTTGAAAAAGGAATTCGTGGCGGTATCAGTCAATGCTGCAATCGTTACGCCAAGGCTAACAACAAATATATGTCCGAATTCAATCCAGAGGACCCCGAGAAGTATCTGATGTACTTTGACGCGTGCAATTTATACGGTTGGGCAATGATCCAATCTTTACCCCATGGCAGCTTTGAATGGTTGACGGACGAACAAATTACTGACATAGACATAATGACAATCCCTGAAAACGGTCCTGAAGGCTACGTTTTTGAAATTGACTTGGAGTATCCACGACACTTACACGACTTACACAAAGACTTACCGCTATGTCCCAACAGATAGAAAACAAACAAGAAACTACAAACAAGAAACCGTGTAATTTCTACAGAACAATACGTATACCAAGCTCGTCCAAAGGCCTCCGACTACAAATACGTTTGTAATAAAGATATTAACGAAACTTCAGAGTAAATTAAGAGGCAGCTGTTTATAGAGGATAGAAAAAAGGTGAGAGAAAGTCAAGATTTTTAATTTAATTATTTATTTAACATTTAGACATACATGTGTATCAAAGAAACATTTCAAACATAGATTTTTATTGCATTCAATACATTTTGTTCTAGTTTTTATGGTTTTCCTCGCAGCGTAATCTCTTCCGTGTAGATTGGATTTGATTCGATAACATGATTTGCAGTATCTTCTTTGTACATCTTTTTTGAGAATGTGAATATGTTCTTGGTCGGTACTATCTTTCTTACTGTTGACAGCTGATTTTTCTACATTAACAATATCTTCAATAACTTCATTCTCAATACCGTCATTTATTTTTTCTCCAGCATCAATTGTATCATTAGTATGATTAGCCAACCGATTTCCAAATAAAATCATTTTTAGATATTTATTATACATCAAATTTAACATACAATATACACCAATTCAGGTGTGCGAAACACCAATTAGGGATATAATATACACCGATTATGTTGTACACGTACACCAGTTTTGGTGTTCAGAAAACATACATCAATTTCGGTGTTCAAAAACACTATTTTGACACACAGTAAGGTTTTTATCGAACGCCAAATTTAATGTATACTACACACACACACACACACGCTTCTGCTGTATAGTGATTTGTATAATAAATTAATTACGTTTGACATCTACAGTGGCTCAAATAGTACTGACACAAATTGTTTATTTTTTATTTATATATTGAACCAGTTTTTTATTACAGTCACACACAACTTACAAGTCGTTTTTCAAACAAAATTATTTTTAGGTGTTTATTATACATTGAATTTAACATAAAATATACATCAATTCTGATGGACGCAATATCAATTCGATATAATTTACAACGACTCTGTTGTACACACACACATCTATCTTGGTATTCAATACATACATTAATTTCTATGTTCAAAAACACTAATTTTATAATATGTATCTGTAAAATATATAAAATCTTTTTTTTAGCTAAAGAGTACTATAGTGAAGAATGCCTTTATGCGCCCCCCGCTCCATCAAGCCGGTTGTGAGCTCTGTATTTGTTTAGAGAACACAGTCGCGTTGATGAGGTCGGTGTCGTTAGCACAACTTCAATGGATATATTGTACGTGGAGTTTATTACAAAACAACATATGTTTATTTTTTATTAATAATTTATTACAAAGTTATACATACATTCTACTTTAATAATTTACTAATAATTTATTACAAATTCATACATACATTCTACTTAAAAGTATTTTATTTACACGTTTTTTGATAGATTTTCGTATTTTACAAAGAATTTTTGGTGCTTCATCGAAATAATCCTTAGATGAAGTCGTTTGTTTATACTGCATATAATATAGTTTCATTGCTAACTGATCTTCATCAAGAGGTAGAGTACTAGCTTCTTCGAAAACAAAATCATTCGAGTTAACACCACAATATTTTTGCAGCACCTTTTTCATTGGATCATAATACCGGTTTTCAAGTTTTGTACAAAAGTGTATAATAGGTATTCCTAACTCTTTATGTGTGAAATAACCTTCAACAATTTCAGGCATATAACCTAGTTTTCTAGCTTCATCACAAAATATTAGAGTGGCTGGTAAACAGGCCCCATAATAACCTTCTTTTATTAACTCTTGTGATATTATTCCACTTAATACCGAAAGCGTTGTTCTATCAATCTGTGATAGTGTCATTGTGACTTACAAAGAACAAATGATTTGGTTTACTACAGTTTCGGTCTTTTATAACCATACGGTACAGAATCGAATTCATCAACTCGTTTTCGTTTCGAAAACGTTGGTTTCACGACTTTTGATTCTGTTTTTGTGATGACGTCATGATTTTCTGTACGACGTATATTGCGCGATACTATTGTAATTGGTGGTTGATCGTTAATAATCATGTCCTTTAAAGTATCAAAATTGGCTTGTTTAGATGACTCATAATTTAATGTAATCCCCTTCATTTTACAGGTGGGAGGCAGTACCTTATTTTCGTTCGTGGAGAACACCGTATAACCATACATTTTGGGTCCTCCACTTGCAAACTCCGTAATATAACTACCCACACCGTAATCTTCCAGTTCATCAGTCATGTCACCCAGGAATGAACCAATTGGAGGTTCCCATTCACCGTCGCGAGACACATAAATGACACTGTCTGTATCGTAATACAAGACACGCTCGCCCAGCTTTTCAAGGTAACTATATAGCTTAAGTCTTGCTTGTGTTGTAACATAGGCCGCAATGACACAGTTAACTGTTGGAAGTAAATCCATTGCTTCATCTTTGTACTCCCAATTAACCACTATTGTCTCATCGTTCACTTCCTGTATACAGTTTACATCAACACCGGGGTCTGTGAGTAAATCATATAAGATTTTCGGCTCCCTAATAATAGAAGTTTTTGGCTGATTTTCGCGCTGTCCAAATTTACCCCAAAACGAATTCAAAATTAATTTTGCAAGAGATCGTAGTCCTGAATTATTAACTATTCTTTCAAACTCGAGCTGTATGTGTTCGTTATCGAGATAATCTTCAATATATTTATTTCTCTCTTCAAGAGTCGAATAATCAGATGGCCAACCACTTGCCTCCTGCTTAATTTTTAAAAACTTGTTAATAAATTCAGTAAACAAGCCCCCAATATTTTCTTCTTTATTATATTGCGTTATATTATACTGCCATATCTCATAAATTTCCAGTATTTCATATCCTTTCTCAATAGCCTTAATTACTTCGTCAACAACCCAAGTACCTGTAAGAGCTCTCTCTTCTTTTGAATGTATACATTCGCCCGAATACATTTTTTCACCGCATGTACGGCACAAAACAAACATTAATTTATCGTTTTGTTTTACAGGTAAAACTGGATGGTACAAGTGCTGGGGAGGCAAGATCCTGCATTTAATGAGTCCGTTAACGTTGTCAGTGTTAATGCCTGCTTCTTTAAAATCATCGTCAACATACACTCGAGGATGACCAACAGGAAATTTACCGTACTTACACACCCAGGGGTACAAGGAGCATACATCGATGTACTTGATTTTTTCCCCCGGTTTGGCTTTATAATACAGCTTTGTGGCTCCTGTACGCCCACCATAGAAGGCATCACGAGGGTTGAGTGGTGTGTGAACCAATAGGGGGTGAGTTTCTAATTGTTTTAATTCTTTATTTACTCTCATTAACTTCCTAAACTCGCACTCCCACATCTCAACGACCTCAAAACCGAGTGCTCTTAATTTTGTCGTCTTCCCTCTTGTTTTTTCAAATCGTGAGTCTAATGTGTCATCGGGTGATTCATACAGTGGTTCGTTACGGCGGGTTGGTTGGCATAAGTCATGGCCGTGGTAATAACAGCCATGAAATTCGAATATTTGACGCGTTTCCACGCAATACCCATCAACTTTTAGATGTGTACCTAAAAACATAGTGTATGTGTAATACAAAAATTCTTATTAATAGTGTTGTGCACGTTGCATATGCATCGGCTCAGATGTGAGCCAATGCGTATGCAGCCTGCAATACATTATTAACTTTAGCAAACAATTAAAATATTTACCTTCTATAATAACTTCTCTGCATCGGGCCGCGTGCTGAATTATTATACCTCGCTGTTGCTCTTCGTGTATCAGCCACTGTAGGGCTATTACTGACTGGTTATCTGCATGTCTATAACCGCCGCGTGGAATGATACCTATGGTTTTGGGTTCGAGAAAGTTTCGTCGAAATACCAAATTACATGCCGAGGCAATAGTAATTGCTTCCGTGAACGGGCATACATTACACTCATCTAACAGAGATTTACGAAACTTTAAACATGCTTGCGTCAAAATTTCTACATCACTGACACAGTACTCAACAATTTCTTTTTGCATGTCAAACACGTTATCTTTGGCTTTATCGTACCATTGCAGAAACCTGGTACGTTCACTTGGCTTCATTGTGCCGGGACTGTAGTACGAGACATCAGGGAGAGGTCCAATATAATTTTCGTTTTCTTTGGTGTTAAACAGATGTGGAAAGTACCCTTTTTTCAGTGATGTCAAATCAAACGCTTTGGGGAGTGCAGCCAACGCCATCGGAAAGTAATTGAGCGAGTCGATAAATCTTACATTTTCCACCTCTAACATTAGAATTTTCGTACCCCTCATGATTAGATCGGGTGTGTGTTGTGTGCGTTCAATGACATACTTCAATACGAATTGGTGGTCGAAAGCCTGACCGTTGTGTGCTATACACACAACTTTTTGATATTCTTTCCGAATTGCCATAATGTGATTCAAAAATTCTTCAATTACGTTGTCTTTAATAACACGCTGTCGAACCCCGCATTTTTGACAAAAATATAGTTTTTGTTCATTAATGCAGTTCCAACAACGATGCATTAGCACACACAAATTGGGTTCATGAACCACAGTATTGTTGTCGTCAATTTGTGTTTCCTGCCGTGTCTCCAAGTCGAAAAACACAAATAGAATGCCCTCTGTTTCAGGTTCTTTATTGTTGGGCCGAATATAGCAATAGTGGTTGGCTGGGCGAAAACCTTTGCATATTTTGCAAAAGATTTCCCCGCATATATGCTGTGGCCTCAACTTCCTATTGATGGTTTTGAAACACTTTGTGCAACGCTTCACCACACTACAAATTGTGTCATTACCGCATGACCTAGGTGTTTTATGATTCTCATAACATTGAGGCGACCGAAACTCCCGTCGACAATCTATGCACGATATATTGTCTGCAGGTTCACATGGTGGAGCTTGTTGGCAACACGGACATGTGGCACCACAACGATGTTTGTTTTTGTGATCATACGGTATATGACATGCCTCGCAATAGTAACTACATGTAAATGCGGCCGTTAAGCTTGTGATGACAGTGTAGTGTCCATTGAGGTGTAGCAGATTGATTTTGTGTTGGGCGTTGGTGTTCTCGCCCTCAAAAATAACATCACGTCCCTTGCTTCCATGCTCGTATACCGTTATCTTAAACTTTTTCAGGTGTTGTTGTATTAACTTTATTTCGGCCACCCCCGCTCCACTCTCGGGTACCTCCACACCTGTTTCCTCCATCAATTTTTTCACTTCTTCATCCTGCATTCCACTCCTGTTTTCTTTTATTTTTTTAAAGAAAGAATCTTTGACCAGATATGCTATCGCCACAACAATAGCCCGTAGAAGACACAAATTGTCATTATTTTTGATATAGATAATACCCCGGCGCGCCTTACACTCCTCCTCGAACGTGTTGTACTTATGTACAACTCGTCCTTTTCTTCCGGAACCTCGCGGTAATTTTACATAGGTGGCCGTAAGCCGAAATTTATCGGTGGCCAACCCCTCTGAGTTACTTTGGAAAATACCACCCAACACCTTCCACACATCGTCAAAAGTGACGGTTTTAGCGGTACGGAACGACAACCATCCGGGCGCTTTCTCTTTAAAGTTCTCTGACGTGAACGTAAATCCCACCTTATCATCAGGGTCGACATTTGAGGTTATGTACTCAATTACATCGTTTACACTATTTCTCACCCATTCTAAGGGTTCTTCATTGTTGGGAATATCTTTTATTTTAAAAACAATCTTGCGACCGTTCACATTAAATTTTTTCACTTTTGTAGCGTATTCACTCACAATTTCAAATTTCTGCATTTTTACGTCTTTACAGCACGACAGATAACTTAAGAATGTAAATGATATAAGGTATACGGTCTATTTATAATCTCTGATTTCCTGTGCGGACGGAATAGAAAACGTTTTTAGTCATGCATGCTTAGAAACGTGATAAGTGTTCGTTTTTTCCATAACAAACAATGTTAATTTGCTTTTATCTGCTGTCTGAAACATTTTCCCATTTAAATACATGTAACTCAACGCACAAGGTCAGAGTGTGGCTGATGACGTAATAATTTATATGTATTATGAAATTTTTATATGTATTATGAAATTTTATTTAATTTATTTTAATTCTTTCAGATGCTTGTCCTCATTCTGGACTGATATTGACATGGTGCAATCGTTACGCCGAAGCTAACAACAAATACATGTCCGAATTCAATCCGGAAGACCCCCGTCACCGCGCGATGTATCATGTATGTCTCATGTATGTATGACGTATGTCTGATGTATATTTCATATATGTTTGAGGGTTGTTTGATGTATGTATGATGTATGTTTGAGGGTTGTTTGATGTATGTATGATGTATGCTTGATTTAATCAATTTATTCGTGACAAACAGAGCTCATATCAACAATGAAATTAGGTTAATTTTGTAATAAAAATAAAAAAATAAAAAAATAATTAAAAACAGTTATAATTGGTTTATTTATTTATTTAAGCGTATACATACAATTATACATATATATTTAACAATGTTTAATTAGAAAAATATTTATAGTTTATTAGTTTAGTTAACATATTTTTCAACTGTTGTAATATTTCAACATTTGGACAATTAATGTTAAATAGTGACAAGTCAAATTGGCCAGTTCTTTCTACAATATTTGTAAATTCATTATATTCATAAAAAAATTTATTTTTAAAAAAGTATAATCTTCCGTTTGTATATCGGAATACCCCATCAAATGTTGTAGGGACGCCCGGAAATTTTGTTTCTATTAGACCATTTTCTTCATATTTAAATGTACATTCGTTAATTTTTGTATACAAATTTTCATAAAACATATATGTTTCACCTATATTTGTATTTATAATACCTCTCATTTCTCGTTTAACAAGTGTTTGTTTGTATACTAGTTCAAAAGATGGATATTGTATATTAAATATTTCATTATTTATTATAATTATAATGTTTCCATTAGGTCTTCGGTAAACGGCTGATATTTTAGTAAAATTATTAGGTAAAAAATGTAACCGGTCTGATAACAACATAGGCTTTGAATGTACTTCATGTTTTAATTTTTTATACCATACCCATTTTCCATGAAAAATATAAATTAAATCGTTAACAATTAGAAATTTATTCACATAGTCTAATTCACATAAATCGGGGTAATCCAAATCTTTATCGTCAGCTGCCGTTGTTGTCGTCAATGCACGGGTTGATGTAAATACGGGAGTTGTTGTTGTTGTCTCGGGGGTTGTAATTAATGGCGTATTTACTTTCTTTCCATACAATTTTTGAATTGCATTAATATCATCATAATGCAGCGAAAATTTACCGTTTTCATCAAATCGTGAAGTATAATAGGGATACATTAATGCATTAGGGTTTGTAGAGTGTTGTATGCCTAAAGAATGGCCTACTTCATGTAATAATACTTCAAATAAGCTTGTTTTAGTGGTAGGGGCTATATTTTGATCCCAGTCTTCACTATAATCTAGATGTATATCAACTGAATTATTATAATTACCGCTAGGTGGGGTTGCATGCCCAAGCACACCCCCTCTGCCGTCAAAGTTATCTGAACACCTATGATTTCTTGAGTAATCATAATGAACATCAATACCGAACGAAATTATAATGTTTGGATGAGTGGTATTGCGATAAAAAGTAACTGGTATGTATTGTGACCATGTTCTAAAAACTTCTTCAGTTAATGAAAGTAAATGTTCATTAGAATTGTCAAAATTCCAAGATATGTTTTGGCCATGCCATTTTACATTATCAACCGTATAACTATATATATTATCACTAAATCCGCATCTTGGTGTTTCCAGTAATTTTATAGTTTCATTATTAAGTGAACCGCTTTCCGTTAAATTGTACCGCCTCTGAAATGTTTTTAGAGCAGAAATATATGACGTACTTGATTCATTCATATACATTAACTCTCTAGTATCATTTAAATAACCATAGTTAAATAAATAATTTCTAGCACTGCTAAATTCGTACGCGTTAGCATAACAAAATAATAATAATAAACAAATAAAATACATGTTGATCGGGCGAGGTATCACCAATTACTAAATTAATATGTATCTATAATTTTAATATAATAGGTCGCCCACGCATGAAATACATATTTTCACTGCCGATAAACGGACGTGGCGCATGAGTAGATAAACGTTTATTTTATACTTGTTTAACAGAATATTTCGTATGTCTCATTTAGCCGAGAGGCTAAAAGACATGGCTGGTGTGCCACAGCTCGTGCCACAGAACAACAGAACCGCGGTTCAATCCCCAACGCCGACAAATTTTTATTTATTTATTTATTTAATTAATTATATTAACTCAGGCGTTTCGCATATGTACAAATATACATAATCTACAACTAGCGGTAATCAACGAGGTAATCGATAATCAATCAATAATCAATATCTCAAAATTATTACAACACCAAATTTATTCTGTTAATAGAATCATCGGAGCCTTCTTCGAAGCAACAATGGGGCCCCAACAATGGGGCCCTGGGGGGCGAAGCCCTATTGAGGGGCACAGACGCAGTGCTGATAATCAATATCAATCTTTTAGACTGTGGGGCTGTACGAAATTTATTAGGTTTGAAGCGCCCCACCAGGTGTGCAAAACTAATTAGCACCTGCACAGTCGGCGGCATACATCAAAGGAATCCTTATCAGTAAAAAGTTCCCACGGTACGCAAAATTTTCCCACGCTCAATCACCGCCATACCTACTAACCTTGCATGGAGGTTGTTCGTCCGCAGCTGTACGGCACGAAAGAAATCGCGCCCAGTCCATCCACGAGGCTTGATGTTGAGTCACGGCCGTGAAGCAGCATCTTCGGAGGTTTCCGCGAGCCCCGATCTTTAGTTGCGCTCGCCAGTAGGTGTGGACTTTTACTTCTCCTGACAGCAGTATGACTCTTTCATACATAGCCTTGGATGGTTCGAATTGAACTCGCGAAACCGGCGACCATTGGTATGAATGTTGCCCCTACCTTAAACATGGGCCTTGTTCGTGGTACGGATTTACCTTGCACGACGCCAGCGCTGATGGTACTGCACTTTCCCACAGTTAAGGACATGCCCCTATTCTTAATGAACTCGCATGTTTCATCTAAGGTGGTCGCCATATCGACATTGGAGTCCGCTAGCAGAACTAGGTCATCGGCGAAGGCGATGGTTACGATTTCTGCAGTGGGCGTTACGGTTCCTCCGGGTCTTTGGGAGTTAAGAGCATGAATTAGCTCATCTATATATGACTCTTAAGATGTCTATAAACTGTTTATTTGCATATCGAAATACATAAATAAAATTTCGGCAATATGTGGCCGTCACATCAAATACAATACAATCATATATCACATACATAAAATAATAATACATAATAATAATTATGGTATTAAACCCAGTTGTTATAATAAACGAATATGTGTCCAATTAATACTGCAATTCTAAGCAAAATCGAAAGACTCGTAAGCTGATATCGGAACGCTCGTAAGCATTTACGGTAGAAAATGCAATTCTATGTATATGTTGAGTTTACGATTCATCGTAAATGACTTACAGATTATCGTAAATCTTACAGTTAGACAGAAGCTGCCTGTAAAGATACGATTTATAATATTATAATTAGAAAAATGAATATTGTACAACATATTCTTTTAATTGAAGAAGATTATGACAGTTAAAATAAAAATAATGTTTTTAAATAACCATTACTACAGTAATAAATAATATTTTAGAAATTACATGCGTTTTGCACGAAGAAATATAAGAGATTTTACAAATCCTTTCAATATTTCAAACCCACATTTCAAACAAATGTTCCGACTAGATCAGCAATGTACTATTAATTTAATTCGTAAAATTGAACCTCACTATTATCCATCCAATTCACAAATTCCATTACATTTGAAAGCAAGTATTAAAAAATAATTATTGAAATAAACAATATATATATATATATAGATATAGAAGATTATGGCTGAGATATATTAAGTAACAAAAACTAATGGTATTGCAGCCAGGAGTTGGGATTTAAGCCAAAAACTCAATTTTTATTACATAGGCAAGCTTTCGAAAAATTATATTTCCTTCCTCAGGCCTTCTACAAATTTGAAACAAGAATTAAACAAATATCAATGGATACAAGAATTACAATTTACACATAGATAACAATAATTACATAAAAATAGAACTTACAATAATGGAAGAGTTTATACTCCATCAACAATTATTAATAAAATAGTTATTTTATACATATTAAACATGTAAAAGTATGTAACAAGAAATTTTGATTGGTCATGTAAATAAAAAAGAAATAGTCAATACAAATAAAAGAATTTTTTAACATGTGAAACAAACAATTTTGATATTGGAAAAAATACCACTGTCAAGGTCAAACCAACTGAAACAAACATTATCATGAAATTTAATTTAGAGAACGCAAAAATGAACAGTACGAGACATCTGTTGTTTTATTGAAATAGTTTCTACGTTCGAAATTGTCAAAATTTTAAAAACATATTTAACCTAACCTATATATATATATATATACCGGGTGTAGAAATGAAATGTGAATCATAGGGATTTCAATGTTATTTTTTAAATACGGCTGTATCTCTTTCCCTATTGACTTTATAGCAAATATTTAAATACAAAACTTGTTCAAAATGTGAAAATGCATGGTATAAAGTCATTTTATTTTACATAAATATTAATATTTTACGATATACAGTGTTAACCACTAAAAAATGAGCTATAACATTGGGAAACGGGAATGGTATCGAAAAATGCGGAATAATGAGTTCTATAATTTGGTGAAAAAATCATTGTTGTACGATACTTCGTTTAGGAGAAAAAAAAATTAAAAACTGATTTTTGCCAATGGTCCCCCCCTTATCAACTTTTCGAAAAATCAGAAAAACGTGAATAAAAAATTAAAGAAGAACAGGAAAAAAAAAGTGTCAGGTACAAAGAGTAGGATAAAAGAGTAGACAACGAAAGCCAGTGTTAAAATATCGAAAATCCTTTTTTTTTTTTTTTTAACAAAACACAAGGGTACCCCCTTACGAAATTTTTCAAAAATCAGTTTTTAATTTTTTCTCCTAAACAAAGTATCGTAGAACAATGTTTTTTTCACCGAATTATAGAACTCATTATTCCGCATTTTTCGATACCATTCCCGTTGCCCAATGTTATAGCTCATTTTTTAGTGGTTAACCCTGTATATCGTAAAATATTAATATTTATGTAAAAAAATGACTTTATACCATGCATTTTCACATTTTGAACAAGTTTTGTATTTAAATATTTGCTCTATAAGTCAATAGGGAAAGAGATACAGCCGAATTTAAAAAATAACATTGAAATCCCTATGGTTCACATTTCATTTCTACACCCGGTATATATATATATATATATATATATATATATATATATATAAATTGTAGAGATAATTGCACCACCTGTTAATGATAATAATCATCCTCCTTTTGTGTACATTAACCGCAAAGGAAAGCATTCGGTAAATGTTACTCTGGTACATACTTTTTTTAACTAATTTTTAAGTACGTAATTATTAATTATAACAATATTTAAGATATGCGATTCCAATTCAAAAATTCTTGCGTGTTCAGCACGTTTCCCAGGTTCTCTTCACGATGCTGCAATATGGCAATTAAGCAGTGTCAAACGTTTTTTTAAAAAGAAATTATGAAAATGGAGCTACTCTAACACACTTAATTGGTTAGTAAATATAGAAAATAAAATGTACCAATATACTTAAAATTACTTCTTTATAGGAGACAGCGGTTACCCTTTACAACCGTGGTTGTTTACGCCATTTGGAAATCCGGAAGAAAATACTCCGGAAGCTCGATTCAACACTCAGTTAAATTCGGCTCGAAATGTTATAGAAAGAACGAACGGCATATTAAAAGGGCGGTTTAGATGCCTTTCTAAACATCGAACACTCCTATACCACTCTACTAGGGCTGCTAATATAATATATACGGGATGTACATTGCATAATATTGCAAACTTAATTCTGCCAGATGCTCAAATTGAATATAGAGAAGCTGGTGATGATATACCTGGAAATGCAGCAGGTAAAAGTTACATTAAAGATTTTTAAAATTAATAATGAGAGAAAAATTTCAGATGCAGATAATAATGACCTATACAAGTGTAACAAACGTAAATGTTTGTTAAGCATTATTGTGCATCGAACTTTGAGCTAGTGTCAGCAATTTCAACATATATTGAAATAACGTTCAAAGTTTGATTGCACAGTGAACTAGTTATTTATGCTTACGTTGCCTCCCCGCAGAGTCCAGTTCGATGGCCAAAATGTAACTTAAAAGGGGGTTAGCTTCAAGACTGAGGCAGTTACGGTCAACGGAGACTTACGGTCAGAGTGACGGTCAGAGTGACGGTCAGAGTCGAGTTACTATTCACGGTAAGAATGACTCCGTTTAAGTTACATTTTGGATTCATATTTTATCGCTAAATTTATAAGTAATTATTTTGTAATTGTTCTTATTATATTTGTTTATTAAAGTTATTTATATTTTATTATATTTGTCTATCGTAATTATTGAATAACCAAGATCCAAGTGCAACTTTATCTAACCAGATAAAGGATATACTCAGAAGTATAATTTGTCATCTTAAGTTGCACTAAGATAGCAAATTGTTACAATGGTGTCAGAAGTGGGATCGATTGACGAGCAATCAGTTTCAGTAGTCTGAGTATTTTTAGTTTGGTTTTAATTACGATAATCAAAATTAGAAAAAATTTTAGTCGGTGCGCGAAAATAAATATATGAAATATGAATCAAAAATTAGTAAGTTAGTTTTGACCGTAATTCCGTGGTATATAAGTAAGCGTTACCACGTACATCAGTTAGTGTTAAAATGTTTGAGTTTTGTGACGAAAGTAATACAGAAGACTTCGCCAGTCAGTTAGAAAAGGGTGTAGAATGGTCGGATGTAGAAATTAGGCTAATTTGTTCTACAAGATTTCGTGGGCAAGTAAAAGAAGCCTATTTTGAGTTACCAGAGGCATGGCGGCCAAGTTCAGTAGGAACGGTATGCCACTGGTTGCGTTTTTGGTTCGGGACCCGAGTTGGTCTTCCCGAAATTAGTGTTAATATTAGTAAGGAAGAGATTTCTGAGATGCCAGGCCACATCGAAGAAGAAGGATCTCTTCAGGTCAGTACCGTCGACGGCAGCAGTATAGTAACTGGTGAAAGATCCAGGCAATACAACGTCGACGAAGTAAGTTTTGTGTTCAGTGTTAGTAAGGAAGAGTCTCTTGAGATGCCAGGCCACATCGAAGAAGAAGAGTCTCTTCAAATCAGTAGCGTCGATGACAGCAGTATGGTCACTGGTGCAAGATCCAGGCAATACACCGTCAGCACGGGCATCGACAAATTAAGTGTTAAAAATAAATGTAGTAAAGTGTCAAAGAGAAATGTTGTAGACAAAAAGCGAATGAAAGATCCGACCCAATTCTGTTCTGTGGCAAGTTACAAAAGAAAAATAGAAGTAAGTAATGCAGTGCGATTAAGACGAAAGGATAATCGGAAAAGGGTGATAAGTGAAGTTAAAACAAAAGAAAAAAAGAAGAAGAAAATAATATCACCAGTACAGAGGCGAAGAAAAGCAATATTTAAACAGAAGAATTTTGTCAGGAAAGAAACAGTATGGTGTGTGAAGAAACCAAGACGAAAAGATAATCGGAAAAGGGTGATAAATGAAGTTAAAACAAAAGAAAAAAAGAAAAAGAAAATAATATCACCAGTACAGAGGCAAAGAAAAGCGATATTTAAACAGAAGAATTTTGTCAGGAAAGAAACAGTATGGTGTGTGAAGAAACCAAGAAGAAAAGTTAAACGGGAAAAGTTAATTGGTGGGCTTCAAGTGAACACTAAACCAAACAACAGGAAATTATTGTTCGGTGAGACAATAATTTCAAAAGTATTAAATAAAAATAAAATCTATCGGCATCAGCGAACAAAATGGCTGCGTCATCCACATGCCCGACGTCGGAGAAAGGATATCTGTTTGATTTGTTTCGATATGGACAAATTGTGCGTGAATGTGAACTAGTGTGTAGAAAAACAAATGATAAGTAGTGTAGTGGAATATAGAACAATAAAGTGTTAGTGCGTTAGTTACTGGTTAGTTAGCTTAGTTACTGTTTAGTTTAGTTCTGGTTTAGTTATTGTAAGTTTACGTGTTGAAGTAGTTTGATCAGAAAGAGTCATCAGTAAATATTTTATTATTGTTGGAAATAAAAAATCAGTAATGCAGAAATATGTTTAAAATAGTTTAACTTATATTTGCAAATTCTTTAAAAAATAATAATGTAGGTCAGTACGTAAATTTTTGCAATCTTGCAGTTGTAAGTTAATAGTAAAATTATCAATGTCACTGCACAACAATAAAAATGATAACATTTTTTTGATGATTCAGCTCGATATGTAGGCTAAATTATATATTTATGTTTGCGTAATTTTTTTAGTTTGTTATTTAATTTATTATGTTAGTTTATTAGTTAATACTTGGCAGAACAGTTTAATTATGATTTTTTTTAGAAATATGAATTTTTAAAAGTTCTTAGTATTTTTTTCAAATGTTCTTGCTCATTAAGTTTCAGATTTTTTTTAATATAGGTAATACATTCTGTTCTGTTTAGTAAGCAATATGTTTAAGTAATATATGTTATGTTAGTATAGTTTTAAAAAATAACATCGAATTGGATTATTTTTTTTGTGAGACTTAATTAGAGAATTAAGTCTTATAAAGGGGAAGGTAATGTAACAAACGTAAATGTTTGTTAAGCATTATTGTGCATCGAACTTTGAGCTAGTGTCAGCAATTTCAACATATATTGAAATAACGTTCAAAGTTTGATTGCACAGTGAACTAGTTATTTATGCTTACGTTGCCTCCCCGCAGAGTCCAGTTCGATGGCCAAAATGTAACTTAAAAGGGGGTTAGCTTCAAGACTGAGGCAGTTACGGTCAACGGAGACTTACGGTCAGAGTGACGGTCAGAGTGACGGTCAGAGTCGAGTTACTATTCACGGTAAGAATGACTCCGTTTAAGTTACATTTTGGATTCATATTTTATCGCTAAATTTATAAGTAATTATTTTGTAATTGTTCTTATTATATTTGTTTATTAAAGTTATTTATATTTTATTATATTTGTCTATCGTAATTATTGAATAACCAAG
This sequence comes from Clivina fossor, assembly GCA_963966155.1. Lineage (NCBI taxonomy): Eukaryota > Metazoa > Arthropoda > Insecta > Coleoptera > Carabidae > Clivina > Clivina fossor. The sequence goes on along the minus strand of OZ014556.1, from coordinate 2,713,635 downwards.
ATCCAAGTGCAACTTTATCTAACCAGATAAAGGATATACTCAGAAGTATAATTTGTCATCTTAAGTTGCACTAAGATAGCAAATTGTTACACAAGCTATAGCTTAATAGCTGAAGGCAATGGCTGATTATTATGTGAAGTGTAGGGTAAAACCCTCGTTTGTAATAATTTTAATTGTTCATTTCACAAAAGACTATACGAACATTTATTTGTTCAAAAGTCAAAAAACACTGCATAAAAACCTAGGAGATATCCGATTAGCAAAACTGCAGCTAGATGGCGTTAATAGTATTTTACTTATTTCTCGCTACTAGTTGCGCAAAATACTTGCCATAAAAGGCAGCCAGAACGAACACCGGTATCAGTCGCCTCGAAGCGACTGATCAAAAGCACCGTACTGATGAAGTCCAAAAGACTGAAACACGTGTCTACGGTTAAATGAACTGGCCAGGCATTGATAAATAGCTTAATAGCTGAAGGCAATGGCTGATTATTATGTGAAGTGTAGGGTAAAACCCTCGTTTGTAATAATTTTAACCATTATAAGTTTCTTAACTGTTTTGTTATAATTATTTTGTATAACAGTTACTTTTTAAAATATTTCGTTCGCTAAACGAATTCAGTTTCTACTGTCTCTATTAATTGTAAATTGATGATGATAAAATATATATCGAAAATTTGTATAGTATTTCAATTGAGTTTTATTTATCAAAAGCCCTAACGAACTGCCTTTAACTCATAAAAAAAAATCATTATATATATTCTAATTAAAGTAATTATTTGTGTTTTAACAAAATTAGTAATACTTTAACCTAACCTAACCAAATAAATATAAATGTTTTCAATTGATACTAAATTTGTAGATTTTTTGTATTGATATTGCATCGTCTAGATATTGTATTATACTTGTCTACGCGGTGAACTTAAATAAAATGATTAATAAAACAGCGTTTTTCGGACGCTAGAAATATAGGCATATCGCAGAAACGAATAAATCGTCGAATATCTTTATGATGGGAATTAATTTTAAATTGACAGATTACTACAACACGTGGGCGGATTTAATTGCTAACAACTCAACTGTGACTAGTGATGAATTTTGACTTTGATTTTTTATGATGCCGTTACTCAAATTTACCGCGCTTTATTGTTTGTTTGACATTTTGAACATAATTCAAAAAGGTTATGTTCGCCACTATACTTTGTCCGTGAGATACATAGATCATTCATTACTTTCGCTCATTTAATACTTATAAAGAACGATTAGACCTTCTACTGATTTCATACTATAACGAAAATTATAAAAAAGAACATGAAATTAATCTGCGAATTATAATCAATCATTTTTTTAATTACCAAAAATTAGTTCAAATGAAGTGGTAGCTCTGGGATTACATACCAGGTGATTGTGGTTAGAAATAAACATAGAGATTTAACAATTAACATGTGATATTTGTTTTATACATTTTCCTGCTTTCCGGTTCATTTTAAGGTAAAAACAATACAGCGAAAAAATAAAAATAAAGAAGAAGAAATTAAAAGTAACATACATAAAAAAATGTTTTTTTTTTTAATTGTGGAGAAATAAAAAAATTAATAAAATATCTAAAAACAGTTGTATATAACCTGTAATTTTAAATAACTTTCTGGTTTACAGTTTTTTGCCGTAAACAAACAGGAAAGCAGGAAATTGCATTAAACTAATATTATATGTTAAATCCCTATTTTTATCCCTATCCGCCGCAACCAATAGAAATTTATAAACATTCCATATGAATAAAGATGACTTTGACAAATTAGATAAAATAACATTGTTACTGTCAAAGCTTTCGTATATTGTACCAACTTGAAAACAAATACATTGTGTCCCAGAACGAGCTTACGTTATCCGTATTTTTAAAACAACAAAATATTATGTTGCGAAATTTGGTATATATCGGTAATAAGATATCACTTCTAATTTTACCGGAAGTCAAGCCTAACTTCCTTATTTTAAATGGAATATCCCATTTTTTATCATTGAATTTAAGAGTAAATTTTACATATGATATATTACTAGCATAATAATGTAGCCAGTTGTGAATCTATCTTTTTATCTGATCTGGGTTGCAAACTATTTAGGTCTCTTCATACAAAAATTCAAACCATTTTATAATTTGTCAAACAATTGAAAAGAAGACATAAAATAATATGTTTAGTTATTTTTTGTTAAGAATAAATTAAATGACATTAAGAAATATCAATAAACATTTTTGTAGCATATTCTTATAGGTTTAAAAAGTTTTCTATTAATATTTTTTCAAAAATTATTTTTAGCTTGTTGATAGCACATTGTATGTACATTAATATGGGCTATAATATTTGGAATATAGTTCTATTAGACCACTGTAAATTTGCTCCTGCATATATAAAAAATGATACCATAAAAAATGGTATTAAAATTATGTATATTGTTAACATTTTATTGAAAATTTAAAATTAAATGTGGGATATTTCATAAATTGATTAATTATTATTTTTTATATATTTCAATAATTTTATTTTTATTTTTTATTTGTTTAACATTATGCAAATAACATATTATTGTAAATAGAAAATAAATCTAGTATTTTGTCTAAAATAAAATTCAAAAGTCTACAGGCATTTTTTTGTCACTGACGATTCACCTAAAGCAATTCGAAAAACAAAGGCAAAAAAAAAGAAGAAATCTATATGAAACAATTCACAGTTAAGTCAATATGAGGCAGTTGGAATCTGGCTTGGATTAGAAATGAAGTGTGCGGTATAGAGGCCCGCGCTGCGTCAGTCACAGTCCTCAAGTATGTAGTTCGCGCAGCGCTCTAGCTGCACCAGGCGAAAGGTAAACGGCTGGCTTCAGTTTCGGACACCGGCAACTCGTATAGCACGGCCGCAATGACAAGTTGACAGCACTTGTCCGATGTCAGAGTCGTTGGCCGTTGCGTTTGCCCGCCAACCACACCACGCCATGGACAGACGGAATTAAATAAAAATCTGCTGCGGACACGAACATATTTTATTTTCGTTCGATTTTTTTCTTTCTTTCTGTTTTAACTCACTCATCGCTTGCGCGCGGAATGACGTACAAGGAAGTTCGCTTGATGACCGAAAAGTTTTAGTCGAGTATTTTCACTAATGTTATGTTAAATATGTTTGATCGGAAATTTTTATTGTTTTTTATTATAAATTTATTCTATAATTAATTACTTAAAACGAAAATTTTAAAATTTATTAAAATATATGAATGAAATATAAATTACACAATTAACAACTTATAAAATCCTAGAATTTTTCTTGCTAATTTAACAAATTTTTCACAAAATAGATTTTAAGTATTTTACAGAATTATATAGAATTTTATATAAAACATTACATTCTAAAACATTTGTAAAATAACATGTTTTTTTTTCATTACTTAGTAATAAATTATTATTAACATATAATATTAAAGTACTGAAATTACATTATAATAAAAAAATATTTAGTTAAAATAAAACAAAATAAATTTATAATAATTTAAAATATAATATAAAATATCACAGACAAGCTTTGATCGTTCAGAAAGGAAGGACCTCTTCAATAGTCAAAAATGCTTATTTAATCGTATAGAAAAAATATTTTGGTTCATTTGTTTACTGTTTCCTTACATCATTTGTTTGTTTTGGTCTTGAATTTGAATCCATTTTAATAAATTTCTTCTTCTTATTCAATAAATTAAAAATTGAACTTATATACCTCAAATTATAATTTGATTTGTTCTACAAATGACACGAATTACACAAATATTATAAGTATATTATATATTGTCATATTGCTAAGAAAATAAGTTGAGCAATGTTTCCATGGTTCATGTGACAGCAATTTGTCAAAATATTTATTAAATCAAGATAAAATTTCAAAGTAAATTTTTTATTATAAATAAATAAGTTATCACAAAATCGAGACCTAGCTAAATCGCTTGCCCGCACATACAATCGTTAGAGAGTTATAGCTGTTTTCAAGATAATATTTGAAACCACACAAAAAAGATCACAAAATATAAACTTTCTGTTATGTAAATTTTAATTTTTTTATATAACATTTTAAAAAATGAATAATAATTATCTTTAAACAATAATATAACAAAATATCAAGAATAAATTAGAGTAATTTTCAAAATTTAAGTGATATATTTGTTTTTTTACACAGTTATGGACAATGTCAAATTTATAAGATAATTTATTCGAAATTTATTAAAAATGTTTTTATAATATCTGCACTATTACTCAAAATATTGTCATCACATGCAAAAATTTAAAAACATTGATTCATAAAAAAAAATTAATTCTAATATTATTTCAAAAATTGTAATATAAAAAATATACTATTCACACCAATCAATATCTTAGAATTTTGAACACACTATTATCTTGTTGCACGTCAGAATCGGTTATTAACCGTCTCAAACAAAACAAAAAATAATGGTAATAATCGTAGAATATATCTACAAGCATGTTTCTAAAAGTGCTTGAAATGATTTTATCGTAACAACTTATGTCATTTTAACAAATGTTGTCCATTGTATATTTATAATGTCATATATATTCACATCGCAGAAAATTTGTCGTTTACTTTTGACATAATCTCATATTAAATATTAAGAACACGATTACGATATACCTATAACACTATAAATGCAAAGTTTTTTTTTGTTGTTGTAATTTTATGACAATTTAAACACTTGGCCGATATTACGAACTCTGTTTTAAAATTGGTTTTAACTAATATCGGTTTTAAGACAACGTAATTGTCATAAGAGCTGTACTAAACAAATGAACTTAAACACCCAAAAACAGAGCTTGTAATATCAGTCCTTGTTTTTAGTTATAGCAAAGTTTAAAAAATAACATTATTTGGATATTGGTTTTAAACGATAATAATGATATATTTTATGTTTTTTTTTTCATAAATCATGTTTTAGGCTCTAATTAATTTTGATATACATTTAACAAAATTTTCTAAAAAATTAATTGAAACTTAAGATTCAAAATATATCACACAGTAAATATTACGAATTTAGCAAGAATATATTGTATATAAAATTATCACAAAATTAATTAAATAAATGGGCAATATATACATAATTGTACGAGAGGGCTATTAAATACTATCAAGATATTTACAACTATTCAGCATTACAATTACGTATAAAAGAAAATTGATAATTGTCCATCGTGTCGTCCGGTATTTCATATACGTACATGTAAACGTTTTTAGGCGGAAAGTAAGACATCCTTATAGAGGTATATCGCGAAACAATACTTAATTGGCTATTTATTGAACAATGCGATGCGTATATTGTAATGCTATGCTGGCGATAGAGAATACAACACGGCTGCAGTCAGGACCAGCGTACTTACAATGTTGAACAATAATGTAAGATGCAGGAGAAACGCGATATGAAACGAAACACAAATATGTAACACCATTGCCCCCGGCACGGGATAGTCGAAAGTACTTGTGACAATACGTTAATCACGATATGCAAAGTGCTCACAGCAATAATATGAGTGAAAAGAATAAAGTAAAATGCAAAAAGTAATATATAATGTAATAATTTATTCATATAAAATTCATATACATGGACCACGGTACCATTCCATCACAAATATAAATATAAAAATCCATTACGTCACAAAATGCAAAATATCCCCGAATCCCTCTAGACTGCAATTCATCACAGCTACTCTTACACTGTGATCAAAGAGTCAGGAATTGGTGGATATTTTAGCTAAATATGGCACGCACTAACCTAATCTACTCCTCATTGCTGTCTAATGTTCCTATGGCCATCTCGGAACAACAACAAATCAGAATAGAAAAAGTCTATTTATCCAACAGGAAAAGTAAAAAATGTTGTATATATACTAATTAGATTAGCAGGATTGGTAGAGCTACACCAGAGCATATAGTGGCATCGATATTACTTCCTCCGGTAGCGCTGGAGTACGTAGCTGGCATGCCTGCCACATTTATGACGTAGAGCGATTTTTCCAGCAAATTGACTTAAATTTCTTCCCCTTTGCTATTGGTTTGGTCGGAGTAGATAGGGACATTCGCTCATACTCATAGGAAATTGCCTGTATTTATAAAAATATTTGGGCATTTTTTCTCTCATTTTGGCGTTCTAATTCAATTTTCCTTCTGAGCTATCCTATTCAATCATTTGTTTTCATTCATTCTAATTGTAGCGTGTACCGATTTAACAATCACTCACGGTAATTTTTACTAGCACTGAACTATAACTATTACACTCGGTAATACAACCGCCAACGCACGACAAACACAACGCGCGCGCATCCCAGCTCATACCAGTAATATAACTGCCAACAGCGCGACACAACACAACACGCTCGTATGCTAGTTCATGCTCTACTAATGTTCCCCGCAGCGAGGCGACCCTCGCTAGGGTCGTTTTCCCCCCTCTCCTGTTACCACCACCGAATCACAAATTCCATGAGCGTACTTTGTTACATTACCCCCTCCTTAAACGCTACTTCCTCCTGGATGTATTGTAGATTCGACGCAAAGCCAAGTCGCGAGCCGCCCGCGGTGGTAACCTTCGGAGACCTCCGGTCTCGGTGGGCCCTCTCGGTGATTCTGACGGTCTTCTTATTTCACCGGTACTCCTGGTATTCTCCTCTGTAGGGATTTCTCCCTCGGCTGACGTACCAGCCACTTCTTCGGGGGCTGTACTACCCTCCAACGTAATAGGCATATTTTCGTCATGCGATCATTCGGTCAGATCGCTATTCGGACTGGGATTTTCAGAATCCACGTGCACTTCTGCACTAGTTTCGAAGTGGACCACAATATCATCATGGGACAACTCGGTTTCTGGCTCCACTGTTCGGGCGATCTTGGAATTCTTCAATCGCATCGCCATTCCAACTGGAACTCTCCGAGTCCAAGTTCCTTTCCGATGGTCCCTCACCACTCTCGATGTCGATTGGAGCACCATCATTGGGCAGCTCGTCCATGGGCTCAACTACTTGTTGCTGGGACTGCTGAAAATTATAAGACGGCCGTGCTGTTCTGCGATAGGTTGCGCTAGGCAAGACACGTTGGTTCTCCTTCCGCCGGCCTGGTAATCGGTTAGATGGGTTCCGATAGATGCAAACCTCTATGTCGCTGCCCTGAAATACATCGTTCAGGAGGTCTTTAACTCGTTCTTCTCTCAGCTTGTCCAACCCGCATCCTAACATTGGTATCGCTAATTTTAAGCGACCTAATTCTTCCATTTTGCGACGTAAAATTATTAGGCAACTCCGCAACTTAGAATAGGTAGGCGTATGGTAACTACGCTTTTTGGTTACTAATAGAAGATATTCAGATTATCTCGCTTCAACGTGGCGACCCCACCAACGTTCACATTTTGACGTCGCAGCTCGTCTTCTCCTTTAAACCTTTCGCGAAATTTTACCGCTATGCCGGCTCCCATACGAAAGTCACTGGACACACAATGTGCTAAGTCATAATGGTTAGGAGCTGTACACAAATCTCCTTGGATCTCTCGTAGCACAAAGCGTCCCAGTGTCCAGTGCTGGTGTTTCGTTTTTCTTCGGTCGGCCTGGGCGAAGGCACGCCCGCTCTTCCGGCTTTGCTTGCTCGGGACCTGGCAGATTGTGACATGTTTTCATCCTATTGGCATGCACTATTTGGCGCTTATGTGCAAAAGCACAATGTTGTACACGAAAAGTATTTATTCCTAGACACTTAATCACACGATATGGCCCCGTCCAAGGTCTATGAAATTTCGGACCTCGCAGTCGGTTGGTGTACCCAAACTAGATCGCCGATATAGTAATTTACAGGTTTAGCGCCCCTGTCATAATATTCCTCCGCCGTCGTCGGCTACACGATTCACACTCGCGACACCAACGTTCGATATCACGTTGCATCCCACTCCAATAGAAACGTTCCTTAATCTTGGCTAAGGTTCTAGTGACACCCAGATGAGCACCCGTTGTCGCATGATCGTGGTATGCTTGTAAAAGTTCTGGCACTAAACTACGCGGCACAATCATGCGATATTCATCGGCTCCACCACTGCGATCCACTAAGCCAAGTCCGTATTGCTCAAACCATTCGGGTTTTAGCGCTAACAAGCGTTGTGCGTATTTAGAAAGCGTTGAAGCATTTGAAATCTCTGTACACACATATTTAATTACCGGCTCACATATAGAGTCCTCAAGTTGTGCGTCTTTTATTGTCTGAGTTTTAAACGGAAGTGTTTCACCCACTAATGTTTTTGGTTCCACCGCGATAAGATTTCCGGCACTTAATACTGGCGTGGTATCAATTAACAAGTTGTCGTTCAGTTCACACTGACTACATGGTCTCCGCGACAATCCGTCCGCATTATTATGTTTTTTTCCCGGACGATGACATACCTCCATATCATACTCTGATAACACCTCCTGTTCAGCTTCTACTCCCGGGTTTCGCAGTAGAACTATACCTTCCATTCCGGCTATCAATCCTCGTCCTAACGAACACCCGAATTTATCAAAACAATGTCCGGAAGGTTCGACTACACGAGGTGTATTTACCGTTTCACCTTGAACTTTTGTTTTACAGAGTACTTTAGTTCGCGCGGGAATAACCACTGTTTCACACAATACCGCTGTTTGTGGCGTTAGCTTATGTTCGCGTATACGGATACCGTTAATTTCGATATAGTATCAAGTCACTAATTAAATGCTCGCAAACACTCACCTTCACACAGAATTGTTTTTCTGCCAGAGTGACAGTGGTTTCACCGATTCCTATTATGTTCACAAGGTCCTAATTAGCTTGTGCTACCCGTTCATGACACTTGCTTAAAGAAGAATTACCTACACGTAACCACAATGATTTGCTCATAAAACTACGAGAAGCACCAGTGTCTACCGAACACAATACTTGTACACCGTTAATGAGTCCGTGTACACGTACAATCGCGGCATCTTCTTTATACTCCAATGTGGTATAGTTTTGCCCTGCATACGATGAAAGCACTTCCGCGGGCGAGTGAAGTGCTTTCTCTAGTTTCCCGAATCATAGCGACGATTTGGACACTCGCGCCGAAAATGTCCTTTCTGACGTGCACGATCCTCTTTATTCTGATCTTTCCCCCTGGGAGGAGTTGGCGAACGCCAGCGAACGCGATCTGATTTTTCTACCGATTGTATACGATGGGCGTCAACTAATAATTCACTTACTATTTTAGAAAGTTGTTCTACCATTCTTTCCAACCTTTTCATTTCCGATGCCTGGTCCATCGCACAGACACTCGCCTGATTTGTGTCTTGTTTCTTTGGTTGATTTCGAATTTCGCTTAAAGTTTGTTTAATTTGCAGCGCCGACTGTGCACTCGTTAGTGCGTCCGCTAATGTCGCAGGGTTTTGTCGAGCAGCTTCTTCTGCCACATCCCGGTCAATTCCTAAAAGAAATTGTTTTAATAATAGCTTTTCTCGTATCGTAATGCTGTACTCTGCAAATGCCACATTCCCAAGAAATTTGAGTGATACCGCGAACATGGCTAATGTTTCGCCTGTTTCCTGTCTTTAAAACGAGTTTCTGCATCATCACTGTCACTTTTAAAAATGTTTGCTAGTACACCGCATAACGCAGCCCAGTTTGCACGTTGAGTTACGTTCAAACTGCGTAACACTTGTTGCGCTGGTCCCTCTAAATAGAATGGCAATATTGCCAACTTTTTGTTATCGTCCCATTCTTTCACTAATGCAAAAGCCTCAAATGCTTCTAGCCAATCTCCCCAGTTTCCCTCACAAAATTTCGAACACTGTATCTCGCTCATTGTTATATATCTTTCGTGCACTAATTATTGTCACAACCCAAATTTTGTACGTAATCCTACGATTAAATATTAACAATACACTGGTATTTTAGTCTTTCCCGTAGCCGTAACTCGTTCACTACGTATGCACTTATTTACTTTGCAATATTTCAACGTTACGTTCGTAATCCTGACGCTAGACGCTGTGGAATTTCCCGCCAAAACCAAACTGTGATACAACTCCGGCTAAAGGGGCGCGGCAAGTAGACTAGAACAGACAGGCTGACTAGCCGCTAGCCGGCAGCTGCTCACTAAAGCAATAACACAGGCGCAACAATGTTTCAATAACATAAAGTTATTTTGTATAGCCACTAGTTTTATCCTCACCGCGTCCACCAAATGTAGCGTGTACCGATTTAACAATCACTCACGGTAATTTCTACTAACACTGAACTATAACTATTACACTCGGTAATACAACCGCCAACGCACGACAAACACAACGCGCGCGCATCCCAGCTCATACCAGTAATATAACTGCCAACAGCGCGACACAACACAACACGCTCGTATGCTAGTTCATGCTCTACTAATGTTCCCCGCAGCGAGGCGGCCCTCGCTAGGATCGTTTTCCCCCCTCTCCTGTTACCACCACCGAATCACAAATTCCATGAGCGTACTTTGTTACATAATGTTCATTATATTGGAATTTTATTTTATATTATTGAATTTAGAGATTAATTTTTTTCTGAATTTTTTCCTGATATTCATATGTATTTGTTGTTTGTACTTGTTGTTTCTTTGTTGATCTTTGTATTTTTGTTATTTTGAATTATAATGTCTATCGCGTATTACGGCTTTTCTCAAAAGTTGCTCACTTCAATTCAGTTTGACAGTTGTTTTATTGTTTTTTGACGGGTTCTTTTTTTTATTTACGATACATAATAACAACAAAAAGAAAGAAGTAAGAATTATATACTCAGAAAAGTGCGAAGTACAAGATATCATATAGTGATATCATATTTATATGCAGGTATTATTATTTTATTTTAGATGAGTTGCAAACAAAAATGTACCGTAACTTGGACCAAAGATGTAATTTCATTATTAATAACTACGAATCACATAAAAATTTATGGGATATTACTTCCAAAGTGAGCTCGTGAAGTTATGTTATTTCAGTCATAATGGAGCAGTGGACGTTATAACAACGCGTGTTTGCGTACGATAGTTTTGTGACAAATGGTGCATCAATGACGGCAACCGAAACTCTTTTCCGGCGTCATTTCAATATGACGACTCGGTTAGATCCCGAACCAAAAAACGATTTTGAGATTAGTTGAAAACTTAAGAACAGGATTGTTGATGAAAAGAAAACCACCTGGGTCTGCTCGGTAAGGACGCCAGAAAATGTGGAAAGGGTAAAAGCAGCGCTGTTACAGAATCCACATCAATCTGCTCGGAGGCACTCGAGTGCTTTGCGTATGGGGCGTGAAAGTTCAATAATGAAACCGCTCTTGTTCAAAGCACCTACCCGATGAATTTGATTAGTGTGTTACCAGTAAAAAGAAGACGCCATGGAACTTATAATCACCCATCAGAAAATCATCGTCAGGGGCACTATGGCCTACACAGTTCCAGATGAAACTGGTCGGATGGTTCGAGTTTGTAAATCAACGTTTATAGACATTTTTGCGGTATCAAAAATGAAACTTCAAACAATAATAAGAAAAATAAAAGTGGAGAAACTTCCTTTACTGATAAACGAACATGTAATAAGTTGAAAAAGTTTAATACAGAAAACAAGAACATAGTGAAGCAACACATATTGTCTATTCCTCGCCGAGAGAGTCATTACAGCCGAGTTTTTAGTGAACACTTTCCAAATTTGAAATTTCACTCCCCAGAAGCGACACTTGCCGATTGTGTGTTATACTCACTTGTGCGGCTAGAGCTAAGTTACAGAGCAATACTACTGCAAAACAACAGCTACAGCTGCACCACCGCAAAGCTGAAAGTGCTTTTAAGCTGATGAAAAAAGACACTACAGATTCACAGTTGCCTGGCAGTCGTATATGTTGCTTGAGCGTAGACTTACAACAAGTCCTTTTCGTACCTACACTAACGCACAGTGATATGTTTTATATAAGCCAGCTCAGTTGCTATAATCTAGGAATCCACTACAACAATATAAATACTGGGTATATGAATCTATGGAATGAAGGAGTAGCAGGTAGAGGAGGAAACGAAGTTGCCTCTTGTATATTGCGGTTCCCGAATAGTAGTGTGGTCAAAGACAAACACGTCATTATTTGGACAGACAACTGCACTGGCCAAAATAAAAATAAAATATTGATTTTCCTGTATATATATATATATATATATATATATATATATATATATATATATATATATATTTGCTGGTCCATGGGGTATTTGATGTTATAGAACACAAATTCCTCATAAATGGTCACAGCTTTACGGCTTGCGATCGCGATTTTGCACATTTAGAAAAGAGAAAAAGGGTCATGAAGGCTATGGTTCCTCAAGATCTACACAATGTTATTAAACCAGCAATTTATCATCCCCCTTTCGAAGTTGTCGACATAGAAAAACATGGATTCTGGAATATTAACGAAGCAGCAAAAGCTCTGATTGACATCAAAAATTTAAATATTAGCAAGGTAGTCATGCTTCGTGTAGAACGAGAAAACCCATGCACTGTTAAAATTAAACAGTCTTTTAGTGAGTTTGAGCCTTGGACAGATGTTAATGTTTAGCTTAATCGAGAATAATATTTATTAACGCCAATTAACGCATCATGCAGTCATAATCGTTTTTTTGATGATATCTCGGTTTTATACTTTTGGCACTTGGCCTATTTGAACCGGGCACGCTTCAATTGTTGTCGGTGATTTTCGCCAGTTAACGCCTGTAGGTGACAAATGGATATTTACTAAAGATCATTGAGAAAATTTAAATTACTTGAATTAATTGAAATAATGAGACAAAAGGATGATTATTTAATATTCAAGGCTCAAACTCTCTACAAGACTGTTTAATTTTACTGCTCTGAATAACATGGCATCCGGTATTATGACTTCTAATGATATAAATTTATTTAATAGTCGTATATTTCAAAAAGATTATATTTTTCCAAATCAATCGGTACATTTGTTTCGAACAAATAATGAAGTAGATAATTTTAATAATATAAGATTTAATTCTTTTGATACTGAATTTGTAATTGCTCTTTCTTTTGACTCTGTTCCAGGGAATAGTTCCACACGTGCAAAAACGTATTTTTGAACAGTACTGCTCTTTGAAAAACGTCCGATACTTACGGTCTTCCAAAAAATTTAAAATTACGAGTAAATATGCGTTATATGATAACAATTAATATAGATACATCTGATGGTTTAGTAAATGGTGCAACAGGATATTTCAAATTAATTAATTTACGTCACAATATTACTGGTAAAAGAGTTCTTTTGCGTGTGTGGTGACAATTTGACGACAGTAAAATTGGATCAAATGCTAGGAAATCATTAAAAGATGTAATTAATTGTAGAAATTTAAATAAAAATTTGACACCAATTTCAACTGTCATACGTAATATAAACGAGCAAATTGTAACTTGCAAATTCAACGTCGCCAATTTCCATTAATTCCGGCAGAAGGTATGACAATACATAAAAGCCAGGGCCAAACGTACGATAAAGTTGTGGTTAATATAACTAATCAATCTTTACCACGGTCATATTTATGTGTTGCATGTAGTAGAGCAACCAAATTAGACGGTTTATATATTATAGGTAATTTTAAACCACCTAAAACACCAAATGAAAATGATGTTGTATAAAATTTGTTCATCTTAAAACTAATTTTTCTCATTTACAAATTGAAAATAAAAATATTTAGAATTATGTGTCATAATGTCAGTGGAGTAGCTTGGGGAGGAGCAAGGGGGTCATGGCCTCGGACGACATACGAAAGGGGTGGCGGCAAGCGCCACGATTTTTTCAATTGGAAAAAAATTTACTCCAAATCGCGCCCACAATGTTACGTGCCAAGCGAAACCGCAAGGGTGCGAAAGAGAGGAGGCGTGATGCAGTCGAGTGCTGCCGAAGTGCTAGCGACAACCACTCGGCGCTCGGATGGCCGGCACACCGAGTTTTTCTGAACGCGAACGAACCAACAAGTGACAGCGAGTACTCAGTTATTCAATTAAACAAAACAATAACACTTCTTATTTTCATTATGCGAAGACTTATTTCAGAATGTAATTGAACTACGACACGCTAATTCGTAGTAAGATTTTCAAAGTTTCAAGTGTAGTGTAAAGTACGAATAGTAAATAATTTTGTTACTGTAAATACTTACTTACCATTTAATTATTTATTAGTAGTTTGGTGTTTATTTGAAACAAATAAAAATACATGTTTCATATCTCATGTCTTCGGGAACATCGTCGCGCACGTACATAAGAGTAAAGAAAAGTAGATAAAAATTTTAATTGTTTTCAAGAGAATTTTAATTTCTTTCGTTGTTCGTGATAGATATCGTATACCTACTTACTTAAACTATGTTTTTATAAACCTAGTCAGTAACATGACAGCAGTCTTGCAATTAGTCGCACTTGTAAAAAATACTGACTGAATTAAAAATTACTAACTTTTGAGAATTGGCAAAAAACGTTTCGTGTTTTTAGAGCATTTTCATTAAATTTCTATAGAATTGGAATTAACAGGAGTAATTAAAAACTAAAACACGTTTTTAATGCTAAGAATGTATTCTTTTCGGGTCAGTAAATATTAATAAAATAAATAATTTCGTTTTCTGTTCCTTTATAGCACATATCTAACTAAAAATGAAAAGGGCAAAAGAAAGTGAAGCATATTATCGGAATAAGAAGAAAGTAAAAAAGGAGAATATCAGGAAGAATGAAGGAGCTTCATTGAGTGTACGCCATCTTCGCCAGAGTCTACGCCAGGGCCTTCGGTTGTGAGTTCTTTAAAGACTAGTGATGTTCGAAACCAAGAAATAGCCCAAATAGGACAAATACCCGATACCAACAACTCGCAGCCTTTGATTGATAGTATGAATTTGTCAGATTCAAATAATAAAAAAGTGTTTCTAGAAAAAGGCTCCGATGTAAAGACAAATGGTAACGACAAACTGCCGCTATAGCAAGACAAAAAGGATTGGTCTATATTTCACAAAAAGGATAAGAAGTCTCTGAATAGCGTCCAAACTTTGGTATTCTATGCAGTGAATCTTGCAGATTCAAATGTAGCCAACATTTTGTCGAAGAACAGAGACAAAAAAAACTTTCTGCCTTTTATATAATGGATGTATGAAAAGTATAAAAAATTTAAATAGTGTGCCTTCACCTGACAGGAGAGGAAGACACGACAGTCGTCCACGTAAAATGCACATTAAAGTTGAAGGAAATATTATAAATCATATAAAAAAGGTTTCCCAGCGAAGAATCTCATTACTCGCGTCATAAAAATATTTATGAACAGTATTTGTCACCTTTACTTTCAGTTAAAAAGATGCACTGTATACGGAAATATGTCACAAAGAAAATAAACCAAACTCTTTTAAAGTAAATCAGTGTTCGCATAGAAAAGTTTTTGAAAACAAATTCAGGCACCTCCGTAGTGATACTTGTTCTATATACATGCGACGAGGGAAAGAGAAACGATGAACACATTCAGAACTATCACGAGGCTTTCGAATTACAAAACAAGACCGTATCTCGGGCCAAACTGACAATGATGTTGTCTACCTAACAGTGGACCTCTAACAAACGATGCTCCTGCCAAAATTAACAACGTCATAGGCCTTTTAACTTCACCAAATGTATAGCCTGGGAGTCCATGTAATAACCAAAAATAAAGAGCAAGGTAATTTCTACACTTGGACCAAAGTTACTGAAAATCGTGGGAGCACGGCAGTTACAAGCTTTACGCTGACACTTTTTGAATTCCAAGAAACAATAAGGCAAAAAGAAAGACTGGTAGTCTGGTCAGATTGCTGTGCCGGACAAAACAATTTTTTTTTTTGATTATCTGCTTGTATCAGCTTCTTTTATTAAAGACCATAAGACCATAAAGACCATAAGTTTCCGGAGATATGACATTCATTTTTAGACTCCGATCGAGATTTTGACAAAATTGAGATAAGACTGAGAAAGCATGAAACTATTTGCGTGCCAAAACAATACAGAGAGGTCATAAGTAAAGTAAATCTAGCAAAAAAAACTTGGTATAGTGCTAGTCACTTTTTTTGGAATTGCCATGAGTGCAAAGATTGGTATCATAAACTTTCACAGCAGGGAGTCGTTTGCCAGTTGCTCAAGGGTAGTACTGGAAAATTCCCTCTCATTTAACTTAAAGTGTTTGTAGAGAAAAGTTATATTAGTTTTGTAGGAGACTTGTGTTAGTTTGTAATAGATAGTTATATTTTATTTTTATTTTTTAATTCTTTTATTTATTATTATTATTATTATTATTCCCATTATTATTTTTATTCTCATTATTATTACTTTTATAATTAAGTTTATTATTTTTTTTATCTTGAATAGAGCCGCGCAACTACGAGGTCATATGCGGCTTAAGTTTATTATTACTATTATTATTATTATTTTAGTTTCCTTTTAATTTTATTATTTTTTATATTTATTTTAGTTTTCATTCATTTATTATTAGTGTTAGTTTTCTTTCTTTTTATTTTTTATTTATTATATAGTATATAATTTCAATTTATTCATTTTATTAGATTTAATTTTTTTATTCAAAATTTTTATTTTTAGTTAGATAGTTTGCTAGTTAATATGGAAATTGTTGGTGGCGGGAGTGACAATAACATTGTAAATGATTATTCAACATGTCAACATTTACCAGCAGCTGCAAAACAAATAATAATAAACGTATTTAATTCATTACAAGAAAGAAATGAAGAATTTCCTTTGAAAACAACTGCGGAATTAACTAGAGTACCGTTGCCTTCTGTGCACAGAATAATACACGCCGGTATTATATCGCGAAAAAAACGAAGTGATAGTGGTGAAATGAGAGTGCTAAGTGATTTTCAAAAAGATGTGATACGAAGAAAGTTGTATGATATGTATAAAGAAAATATAATGCCTTCGATACAAACATTGCATCACAGAATAAAAGATAATAATTGTGAAAGTGATTGTTCAGCTTCATCTCTAAAACGAGCACTAACAAAGGTGTCCCAAAATTAACGCAAGATTTGAATTTGCCGCCATTTTTGCAGTAAGTTGTTGGCAACCCTGAAAAAAGAACAGTTTGACAGCTGAGAGTTTAGGGTTAGTAAAAATGGAGCGTTATACAATACAACAACGTGTTTTCATTATTAAACAATATTTTAAAAATAATGAAAGTTTGGCGGCCGCAGTTCGAAAATTTTATACAAAATATGGTCAAAATAGTGTTTTAACCTCGTCAACTGTGAAAAGATTAATTGAAAAATTCAGAAACAAGCCGTTTAAATGTCAATATCGAATCAGTGCGTGAGAGTGTTGGTGAAAACACAGGAACATCAATTCGGGGTCGTGGACAAGAATTGCAAATTTCAAGAAGCTCTCTACAGCGTATACTCACGAAAGATCTGTGTCTCCAAGCTTATAAAATTCAATTAACACAACAACTGAAGCCTAATGATCATGAACAGCGAAGAGAGTTTGTGGAATAGATTATTAATCATCAACAAGTGGATGCTGATTTTTCGAGCAAAATAATCCTAAGCGATGAAAAGCACATTTTCACCTCGATGGCTTTGTTAATCGCCAAAATTGCCGTGTTTGGGCTTCGGAGAACCCACGTGCGATTGGCGAACAACAAATGCACCTACAACGTGTCACTATTTGGTGCGGATTTTGGGCAGGAGCCATCAGTGGACCATACTTTTTTGAAAATGAGGCTGGTCAAGCAGCAACTGTTACTGCCGCTCGATATCGCGACAAGATAACACAGTTCTTTCTGCCGAAATTGGATGCTATTGATGTGGCCAATATGTGGTTTCAACAAGACGGTACCACATGCCATACAGCCAATGAAACAATTCAATTACTGTATGAGACCTTTCCTGGTCGTGTACTCTCTCGTTTCGGTGATCAGAATTTCCCCCTAGATCATGTGATTTAACACCATTAGATTTCTTCTTATGGGGCTATTTGAAGGCAAAGGTCTATGTCAACAAGCCCACAACCAAACGTGCATTACAAGAGGAAATTAAACGCAGCATCAACGAAATTCAGCCACAATTATGCAGAAAGGTCATGAAAAATTTCGACGACAGGGTGCGTATGTGCCAGCAAAGCCGTGGAGGCCATTTGCCCGATGTGTTATTCCATAAATAACCCTATCCTATGTACTTTATGATTCAATGAAAAAATAAAAATCTAAAGACTAAAAACTCTCTTTTATTGTTAATTAAAATCTTGCATTAATTTTGGGACACCTTTTAGATATGGGTTTTAAATATAAAACAGTCGATAAAAGAAAATTTTTAATGGAGACTCACAGGATTCGCGAATTGCGATATAAATTTTTAACAAATATTAAAAAATATCGTGAAGAAAACCGACCAATCATTTATCTAGATGAAACGTGGTACGATACTCCAGATACTCTAAGTAAAAGCTGGACAGACAGCAGTGATTCTTGTATTGTCAACGTACCTATATCGCGCGGAAAACGAATCATAATATTATATGCTGGATTCGAAAAAGGATGGGTAAATAATGCATTCTTTCTTTCGGCAAAAAATACTCGTGATTGTAATGTAGATTACCACGACAATATGACGGCTGATATTTTTGAAAATTGGTTTCAAACAAACTTATTAACAAATATACCTGAAAACAGTATACTAGTCATGGATAATGCTAGTTATCATTCTAGACAAATAAATAAAATACCAACTCAAAATAATTCCAAAAAAGAAATTAGTGATTATTTATATGAAAATGATATTTATTTTGAAGAAAGTTACTCCAAAGCGGAAATGTTGGAAGTTGTAAAAAATAGACGCGTAGAAATAAAATATGTATGCGACCGTATGGCAAAGCAATTGGGCCATACAGTACGTACTTCGACTTCCACCATACCATTGTATTTTTAATGCAATTGAATTAATTTAGGGTCAACCAAAATTTTAAAAAAATTGTGCTCCCACTAATTCGAATTACGTGATACAAATCATAAAACATGAAGTTATTAATATATGCAAGTGGCTATTTATACATACGGTATGTATATGCAATTGGCTATTTATACATACAGTATTTTTACGTAAATGGCTATTTAGGGTAGGTTAGGTTAGTAGGTTGGTTTAGGTTTTTTTTAGTATGTATAAATAGCCAATTGCGTATACATATCGTATGTATAAATAGCCTCATCCTTAATATATCGCCTGAAAATTGGAAAAATAGTATAAAACATGCTATCAACATTGAAAATCAATATTTACAAACTAACAACATAATTAGTGAATTTGTCATTAATATGGGTAATGTTAGTAGTAGCAGCGACAGCGAAGACGAGATTTCAAAGAATGAGTTTATTATCTATAAAATCTCCATTAGTTACTAACCTCTTACAGAGGTATCTAATCTTTAAATTTAATTCTTTTACAGTTGGTGCGGGTTTGAGTTGATGCTAAGCAACAGCAGGTGGTCCATAATCTTTCTTTTAACGGAATTTATCTATTTATAAGTACATGAAATGTTATTTCTAAGAAAATTATTTTTATTTTTAAATATTGCTATTGTTTTTTACATTGTTATATGTATACGTATATCGTATGTGTATATTGTACAGTAGCATTTTTATTTACCTATGTATTTTTGTTATCTTGTGAGTATATTAATTCTTACTTAATTTTTGTACATTAATTATGCATCTATTTGTTGTTTTCACAAATTTTGTTTCTATAAACATTTTATTATTATTGGCATTATATTTTTTATATTGATAATTAATATTTTGTTTCAATCTTTTTATTTGACTTTTTAATGTTAAAACACTTTTTAAATACAAAATATGATAATGCTTGTCCCAAGTATTCAAAAGTTTTGAAATATATATTTATGTAAAAATGCGAAATACGTCTCTGTAATTTTAAGCTTGTTTTTTTAAAAGTGTTGTAAATCGTCCCTTTTCTAATAGCATGCTGTAAAATACTCATCGAAGTCAATTCCAAATAATTTGAACAGCACTATACCAGTTACGGAATAAAATTGAAGCTACTTGTAAATTATGTTTACCAGCAAATACTGTTATTAAAGGGTCTCTAAATATCACAAATGATTTTATAAAACATATAAAAAATAAACACAAATCAAGTTATGATATTTATATTAAATATAAAGAAGAAAAACGTTTGACGCTCAAACGAAAATTATATAATAAAAAAAATAATCTTGATAAAATTTCAGAAAAAAAATTAAGCAATCATTAATACAACCTCATTTTAGTAAACCATTATATCGCAAAAATATTTTGACATGCGAGTTATAAATTTTTTAATTGATACAATGTCAGCTATAAATGTACTAGAAAATAAAAGTTTTATTGGGTTATTCCCAAATATGAATTTAAATGTAATGACAAGAAAAACTGCAATGATAAAAATTTCTGAATTATATGAAAATAAAATGAATACACTGACAGAAGAAATGAAAAATTTGGAATATTTTTGTACAACAGCCGACATATGGTCTGCCAAACGCCGTAGTTTACTTGGTGTAACTTGCCACTTTACAAAAGATTTAAAAAAAATCTGCTGCCTTAGCATGCACTCAGTCTTATGATCGGGTGGCTAGCATGTTAGAAGACATCCACATCAAATATAATTTGAACAATACAAATGTTATTGCCACTATTACTGACAATAGCTCTAATTTTATAAAACCATTTAAAGAATTTGGAGTAAACGTATCCACTGATTTGTTACAAGTATCCGTTTTTCAAGAACAAAATATCGATTTGACAGATGTCGTCATAAATGAATATAAAAATTTAGAAACAAATTCTGAAAATAAAGAATTACATATACCGACATTTCAGATAATAGAATCAAGATGTGAATCACCAAATGAGCATATTGACGAAGTAAATGTCAATACGTCTTCAAGTTTTTTTTTCCCAAACATGTACGACAAAAAAATTAACGACATATTACAAAAAATATTTCACTTAGAACTAAGCATATGAACGTAATGAACAAGTGTTCTAAATTATTAGCTAAAGCAACTTATCCGAAATCTGCGGAAGTAATTGTAGAGACTTTAGGTCACACATTGTGTTACCCTGGAACAACCAGGTGGAACTCTTTATATGATTCAATTGCAAAAATCTTAAAAGCAAAAGAAAAATTATCCGCACTAATGAGCAAGTTAGATATGAAACGTATGACATTAACAGAAAGTGAAATTTTATATATGTAGGAGTATATATTAATAATGAAACCATTAGCCGAAACGATAGATCTGCTACAAGGAGAGAAATCGTGTTTTTACGGGGACCTCCTTCCATGTTTATTTTCATTAAGAAATAAATGCGAAAAATTAAAAAAATCTCCTAATATACAAAATCAAATTATTCTAACCGAATGCATAAAAAGTTTAGAATATCGATTTAAAAATTACTTTAATTTAAATAACGTTAATGAAGCAATTATTGCGTCGGTAACATATCCAAAATTTAAAACTACATGGATAAAAAAAGAAATAAAGGAAACTACACTATCTTTAAAAAATATTTTAAATATTTTACAATTCGCTTTAAGTAAATTTCCAGAAGAAAATATATCATAATGAAAGTAAAAAGTCAGACGATTTTATTATTATTTATTACTATCTATTAATTATTTCTTGAAATAGGTAAGGGGTCATCAATTTATCCCGGTTCGGTTTTTATGTAATATTTTATTATTTTTAGTTATCTCATATTTATGAAATATAATGAGTGGGATATCATCGGTTAACGAAAGTAGCCAGCTCACAGAAGCAGAACTTCAAAAAATCGCTGAAAATTTTGGAGAATTTTGTGGTGAGTCAGAACCTGAGGGCGAAGTCTATTCTGACGACAATAAAATATTTATTCTCAACGAAGTAGTTTCTGAATCGGAGGATCAAATATCATATATGCGGGTATGCATTGACTTTTGTTTCACTGATATTAAGTTTTAGTTCATACAAGTTTAATATTATCAATAACAGACTTGTCTATCATGTCGGAATGCGGCAAATGCAAAAGACCGAAACGAGAAAATAATAATTTTGTGAGCTGCGAAGGTCAATGCCTTCTATCATACCATCTATCATGTGTGAATGTGTCTGAATCCGATTTTGCTAGTCTTCAACGGAATCGCAATTTTTACGTTCTTTGCGAAGACTGTAAACGAACATGCGAAGTCACGAACAAGTCGAACACTATGAATTTTTCATCTAAAATCAATGAAATGAATAAAAATATCTCATTAATTAATACTAATCTAAGTTCCGATTTTTTAAATCCGATGTTTGATAAATTTAAAGAAGAACTTTTTTCATTTGTTTCGCTAAAATTAAATGAATTTGAAGTATTGATAAATTCCGAAATACAAATATTAAAATCAAGTGTTGGAGATTTAAATAAAAATATATCCCAGGTTAAATCATCAGCTGATTTAAAATCGAAATCGGAAAAAAGTCATATAAATGATAACCTAGAACACAATATATCTAACTTGCCGACTAAACCAAAAACTGCAAGTACTAATATCAACCAAACTGAAGCCGGTACAAGTTTGAAATCTACAAACAATACCTATGCAAACAAGTTACGAACCCAGTCATTGACCTCTGACAATACAAATAAAAATGATAATACTTTATTAAAAACAAATGGCAAAGATGAATTCAAAACGGTAACATACAAAAAACAAAAAATTAACAAGAATACTATCGGGATCTCTAGATTTGCAAGTTGTAGTATTATTATGTAGTAGTATTAGTAGTGACATCTAGTGTCAATATAGTGAGTTACAGTTAGTAACAGCTCTCATGTATGTTCATTTTCATCATCTTAAATATATTATCTTAAACCTAATTAAACCAGTTATTATTAAATAATAACCCCAGATAATATTACATGGCGCAGTCGTTAATAAATAATAAAAAAGTACAATAAAAATAGAGTACAACAGTGGATGATGAAAGATTAAAAATAAAAGTAAGGTTAACCTCGTGAAAATAAAATAAAAGTGAGAGCAATGGAAACGTTTAAACCACCTAAAAATTTGAGTTTAAGTGACAATGTCAGTGAAAATTGGAGAAGATTTAAACAAAATTTTGAAATCTTCATGATAGCATCAAATTTTAAAAATAAAACTTCAGACATAAAAGTTGCCATGCTGTTAAATGTGATAGGCGAAGATGCAGTGGAAGTTTATAACACATTTAACCTAACAACGGAAGAAAGAAAAGAGTACGAAACAGTGATAAAAGCGTTTGAAGAATATTGTGTTCCGAAGAAAAATATTGTTTATGAAAGATATCTGTTTTATAGTAGATCACAGAAAGAAGGTGAATGTTTCGATCACTTCTACACTGATATTAGAAGATTAGTAAAATCCTGTGAATTTAGAGAACAAGAAGAATCTCTACTTCGTGACAGAATTGTCTTGGGAATAAGAGACACCGACTTACAAGAAAGATTGCTGAGAATGAAAGATCTAGATTTAAACAAAGCAGTATTAGCATGTAAAAGCTATGAAGTAACAAAGACACAAACAAAAGAAGTACAAGAAAAATTAAATGTGGACGCTGTAGTACTAAACAAACAAGGCAAAAATAATAGTGGTGTGAAAAGTGAAATAAAAAGCTCACAAAAGTATGGTAACAGTGAAAGTGAATATTTGTGTTTTAAGTGCAATCACAAGCATCAAAGAGGAAAATGTCCTGCATGTGGAAAAATCTGTAACAACTGTGGAAGATTTAATCACTTTGCAGTTGGATGTAAAAATAAAAATAAGAAGAAACAGAAGAAAAGGGTTAACAACATCGAGCAGTCGAATGATGAAGAAAGCTCTGCTGAAGAATTTGTAATAAACACTGTTATTGCTAAGAAAATAAATACAATTTGTTGGTCACAAAATATACAAGTTGAAAACAAAACAATTAAATTTAAGTTAGACACAGGTGCTAGTATAAACATACTTCCGAGTAATGTATTAGAACAAATTAATTATACAAATAAAATAAGGTCTACCTCAGTGGTATTGGAAGCCTTTGGAGGATTTAAGTTGAATCCAGTAGGTATAATTACATTACATTGTACACATAATGATAATGAATTCAAAGATGACTTTGTAATTGTTAGTAATAAATCACAACCAATTTTAGGGTTAGATTCATGTATTAAGCTAAATTTGATAAAAAGACGTGAAATTAATAGTATAGAAAGTAATAAAACTGAATTTATAAATATTAATAAAGACGTGTTTGAAGGTATTGGAAAGTTAAAAGATAAATGTACTATTAGATTAAAAGAGAATAATAAATCAATAGCTAGGCCCCCGCGTAGAGTACCTGTAAGTTTAAAAGATAGGTTAAAAAATACATTAATAGAGTTAGAAAAAAAAAGAAATAATAACTAAAGTAGATAATCCTTTGGAATGGGTTAGTAATCTTGTAATTGTTGAAAAATCAAATGGAACTCTTAGAATTTGTTTAGATCCACAAGATCTGAATGCATGTATAAAAAGGGAAAATACTTTAATTCCCACATTAGATGAATTAACAACACAATTATGTAATAAAAAGTACTATACTGTCCTTGATCTAAAAGATGGATTTTGGCAAATTGAACTAGATTCTGAATCTAGTAAACTGTGTACATTTAATAGTCCTTTTGGTTGCTATAAATTTAACAGATTACCTTTTGGTTTAAATATGGCACCCGAGTATTTTCAAAAAATTAATTCAAAGAATTTTTCAAATTTACCCGGAGTATTTGTATACTTTGACGATATTTTAGTATTTGGTGAGACAGCTGAAGAACATGATAATAATCTAAAAAGAGTAATAGAACAAGCTAGGAATTTATTTGTTAAATTTAATAAAAATAAATTACAATATAGGGTTAATGAAGTAAGATATTTAGGTCATGTATTTACTAAAGAAGGTATTAGACCTGATGATAATAGAGTAAAAGCAATAATGGAAATGGAAAATCCAAAATCTAAAAAAGAATTGTAAAGGTTTTTGGGTATTATTAATTATGTGAGACAGTACATACCAAATCTTTCAAGCTTAACAACACCGTTAAGAGAACTATTAAAAGAAAAAGTTGACTTCCAGTGGCTGCCAATACACACTGATAGAATAAATAAATTAAAATACGCTATTAGCCATGCGCCTGTGCTGGCTACATTTGATGTTACAAAACAAATCACAATTCAAACAGACGCCTCGTCTAGTGGTTTAGGTTGTTGTTTAATACAAGAGGGAAAACCTGTATGCTATGCTTCTCGAAGTTTAAATGATGCTGAACTAAACTATGCTATGATTGAAAAAGAATATTTGGCATTAGTCTTTGCAACAAAAAAGTTTCATAATTTTATTTATGGACAAACTGTAAATATTATAACTGATCATAAACCGTTAGTTGGAATCACAAATAAAAATGTAGCTGATGTTGCATCATCTAGACTTCAGAGAATGAAAATTAAATTGTTAAAATACGATCTTAAAGTTAATTATAGTCCAGGAAAATATATGTATATAGCAGACGCATTATCGAGAGCGTACCTTTGTAATGAAAACAACTCTGAGGATAAGTGGATATCAGAAACAGTTCATACCTTAAGTTTAAATTTAAATATGTCAGAAAAAAAGAAAACTGAGTTCCGAAATGCCACAGAGTTGGATTCAGTACTACAACAAGTTAAAAAATATCATTACAATGGTTGGCCCAAAAATGCTTCAAATGTTGCTGATAATTTAAAACGTTATTATAAAATAAGAGATGAAATATCTGTGGAGGATGGCTTTGTCTTTTTTCAAAACAGAATAGTAGTTCCGATGTCATTAAGAAAGTACATTCTAGAATTATTGCATGAATCTCATTTAGGGATTACCAAAACTAGATCAAGAGCAAAAGAGCTAGTTTATTGGCCAGGTATCAATAATGATATTGAATGCATGATAAATAAATGTTCCACTTGTGAAAAATTTAGATGCAGTAATATTAAAGAACCGTTGATACCGCATAAAATACCAGAACTACCATTTAATAAAATCGCGTCAGATATATTAGAATTTAAAAGTAAAAATTACTTAATAATACAAGATTATTTCAGTAAGTGGCTTGAAATAATCCCACTAAAAAAGAAAGACACAGCTGAACTCATACAGAGATTTAAGCACATTTTTTCAATACATGAAATTCCAAAATTAATAATTGCTGATAATATGCCATATAATTCATTTGAATTTCGAAACTTTGCAAAAAATTGGAATTTTGAAATAATAACTAGCTCGCCGCACTATCCGCGTAGTAATGGGTTAGCAGAACGGGCTGTACAAACAGCCAAACAAGTGTTGAAAAAGTGTGACTTGGAAAATAAAGAATTAGAATTGTTTTTATTAGAATTTAGAAACACACCAATAACGGGCCTTAATGTATCACCTACTCAACTGTTAATGTCAAGAAAAACACGAACCAAAGTTCCTACAAGTGAAAAACTGTTAGAACCAAGAGTTGAAAATAATGTCTATGAAAAGTTAGTTAACAAACAGAACACTTACAAAAAATATTATGATCAACATACAAAACAGAGAGATTGTTTTCAACCTGGTGATGAGGCAATGGTCAATAAAAGTAAACATTGGGAACCTGCTAAAATAATGAAACCAGCAGACACTCCTCGATCATATGTTATTAGGGATGAAAGAGGAAGGGAACTAAGGAGAAATTCATTACATTTGCGAAAATCATTAAATACGTATGTAAAAAAAAAACAGAAAATAACAATGAAAATATAGCAGAAGAAAATAATATTGGTGTTGAAGAAAATAATGCTAATTCTCCTTGTATCGTTCCTCTTATAGGTGATAAAACAAAAGAAAATATAATTGTAACCAGGAGTGGTAGAACTGTGAAACCACCACCCAGGTATTCTGATTTCGTGTAACACTCTCTGGGAGGGGAGATGTAGTATTATTATGTAGTAGTATTAGTAGTGACATCTAGTGTCAATATAAAAAAAAAATAAAAAATAAAATAAGTCTTTATTTAGCTATTGCTATTACATTTTTTCTAATTAGTTTACAATTACACAGATAATATTATACATATGTACTATACTTATATGACATAATATATCGTATTACAAAACATTGGATCGCATGGATGACTTTAATTTCTTTTTAAATGCAATGACATTTTTAGAATTTTTTATTTCAGAATTTAATTTATTGAACATGGTTATGCCTTTATCAAAAATAACATTTTGGCCAAAAGTTGTATATTTTCTTTTTTTGCATATATTGTTACAATTTCTGGTATCATATGAGTGACTACTGAGACAAATTTTGTTGCATAAATACTCCGGCATTAAATTATTTAAAATTTTGTAAATAAATGTCATTGCATTTATATAAATAAAATCTTCAATGTTGAACCAATTTAAAGTTTGTAACATTGTACTTACTTTTGTGTATCTGTTACATCTTAAAATGATTCTCATTGCTCTATTCTGTAGTTTCTGCAACTTTTCTAAAACATTCTTTGCTCACTAAAAGTAATATACTACAACAATAGTTAAAATGTGGTAAAACAATTGTGTTATATACTAGTAATTTTGAAGCTACACTCATGTTTTTGGTTATTCTCGCAAGAAAACTAATTTTTTTTTGCAATTTTTTTACATAAATAATTTACGTGCTCTTTAAATTTCAATTTACTGTCCATAATTATACCAAGATATTTAATTTCATTTACGTATTCAATAGTAGAATTACCTATTTTTATAACTAATCCTTCATTTAAAATTTTATTTGAAATTCCTTGCTTGCCTATAATAATACTTTTTGTTTTTAGTTCGTTTAATTTTAATTTATTTACTGCAAGCCAGTTGTAAATTATTTTTAATTCTAAATTAATTATTTCTATTATCTTATTGTGATCTTTGTGATTAAAATAAATTAATGTATCGTCAGCAAATAATTGAATATTACAGTTTTTTAATATTTTTGGCATTTCATTGATATATATTATGAACAATATTGGTCCTAAAACACTACCTTGAGGCACACCAACGTTACAATCCAGTACATTTGATACGTAATCGCCATATTTTGTTACCTGTTTTCTGTTAGTTAAGTAATTTTGAAACCACTTGTAAACTGTACATGTTATTCCATAATTTTTTAATTTTTTTAACAAAATATCGCGATCAATTGTCTCAAATGCTCTTTTTAAATCTAGAAAAACACCTACAACTGTTTCTCCATTATCCACTGCTTCTTTCCATTCTGTTATTATAAATTGAATAACAGTTTCACAGTTGTGTTTAGTTCTAAATCCAGATTGTTAAGTTGAAAATAAGCTATATTTATTAAAATATTCTAATAATTGATTTTTTACTATTATTTCTAAAATTTTATCAATCGCAGGTAACATATTTATTGGCCTAAACTCATTTGCTTTTTTGGTACCAGTAATTTTTGTTATCGGACAAACTGTCGAAATTTTTAAGTTATCAGGTACAATACCCTTTTCCAACGACAAATTAATAAAATTTAACAGCGGATAACCAATGACGTCAAATGAATTTCGCAAAAATATCCAGTTTAGTTCATCGACATTACTTTTATGCTGCGCTTGACTAAAAATAACATTTTTTAATTGCATTAAATTTATTTTAGTAAATTCATCAAAATTTTCTGTTGTATACCTTTGCATATCAAATTGTGCATTGGTAAAGGGTATTGAACTTATAATATCTTGTACACTTGATATAAAATAATTGTTAAAATTTTCTGCTATGGTGGAATTACTATTTAATATTCTATTTTCAAAAATAATTTCTTTTTCTAAACACTTTACTTTTGTTGATATAATTTCTTTCATTGTTTTCCACATTACTATTGAATTACCTCTACATTTGTCTAATTTATTATGTAAATAATTATTTTTTTCTATTCTTACTAATGATATGTATTTGTTTCTAAATATTTTATGTTCATTCCAATCTTTGTTACTTTTAGTGATCAAATACTTTTTATAAGAATTGTCTCTATTTTTTCTTGCTTCTTTTATAGAATTTACATAAAACCAAGATTTATTCATATTTTTTCTATCTTTAAGCTTTACAGTAACTGCAGAATGCAATGAATTTAAAGCATTATTGACAAAGTTATTATATAATATATTTACGACACAGCAATTATATAACCAATTTTTACCTAATAATTTATTTTCTAATACATTGTAATTTATGTTTTTAATCTTAATTTTTTTATTAGAATCTAATTTTATATTGTCAAGTTCAATTTTTAAAATGTCATGATCGGTAATTTTTGGAGTTCTTAATACATTTACATTTAAATAAAAATCATTACTTATTACTAAATCTATAAGAGTTCTGGAAGTTGCAGTTATACGTGTTTCTTCAGTCACTAGTTGTTTCATACCCGATTGATTTACAACAGTTTTCAACTTTTTTTCATAAGTAGAGCTACTTTTCCAGTCTATATTAAAATCACCAACAATAATTATTTTATTATTTAAATCACAATTGTCCAACCAATCTTCAATATGGTTTATAAATTCCACTTGCGATGAACTTGGAGATCTATATAATGTGCACAACATGATTTGTTCATTCTTCACGTATATTTTTAAGTTTAAATACCACAAATCCAAATTTAAAGCATAATTTTCTATTACTTCATATTTCACATAATTTTTAATAAGCACTAAAACACCACCTGTTTGTCTCGAAATAGAATTACAACGCACGGCACTGTGATTACATATTTTTATTTCACTGTCTTCAATTTCATTTGTTATTCTGCTTTCACTCAAACAAATTATTAAAGGATTATGGTCCACTATCAATTCCTGTATTTCATCTTTATGTGCTAGAAAACTTTGAATATTTAAGTACAATATTTCATTGCATTTATTATTTGTTACCCGGCTTTCCTGTGGTTGCTATTCATTTACAACGTAATTCACTCTTTTTTTACATTCTTCTATCTTTCTTTTATGAGCGCTACAATTTTCACTCCAGGCTTCATGAGATGTGTTCAATTTTAGCTTTAATTTTTCATTAATTACTGAACAATTAACACAATTCGGGACGGTATTTTGGCATTCAGATCTCTTGTGATCACCTCCGCATTTAGAACATGCTATTTTATTTTTACAATTTTCTGCCTTGTGATTGTAACCAGAGCAATTATAACATCTGAATAAATGTAAATCTTCTTTAACAAAACATTTTTTCCAACCAATATTTACTTTTTCAAGTTTTATCATAATTTCAAAAGATTTCTCATCTGTTTCCACAATAGCTATATTAGTTCTTAAATTTTTTGGCCTGATTAAATGTAATAGTTTTATTTCAGCATTTGCTAATTTTTCATTTTGACTTTTCAATTTTAATATTATTTCCTCAAGTTGCTCGTCTCTTTCAATTCCCATTATTTTCACTCTTGGTTTGCTTTTTGTTGCTATTGTTACCTCATATTTATCACCAAATTTTTCTTCAACCGACTTTTTTAAATTTTCTGATGATGCATCATCGTGGCATCCTACTAAAATTCCACCCTTTTTTATATTTTTCACACTAACTATTTCCGCTTTTACTGCAGCAGGATCAATTCTTTTTTTCACTTCGTTTTTTGTTTCCCTCGATGTTTGTTCTATCGTTTTTGGCTTAATTATAACATTTCGTTGCGTTACCACTGCACTAGCATACGATTTTTTTTCTTCTACATGAACATCTTGAATATTTTTTTTAATTTCTTCATTTATCGCTGTCAATTTATCTAACTGTTTCTGCATGTTTTTAACATTCTTTTCCTGCTGTACATATTTTTCTTCCTGCTTCTTCATCCAAACTTTAGCACTAAAATTTACACTATTTATACAGCCACTACAGAACCATTTCATTTGTTTGTAGTTTAACAAAATATGCATTACATCTGCTGGCAATCTGACACACGTAGTATGGAATACCTCCGAACACAAACCATTACACCCTATAAAACTTTCTGTTCTTTTGCATACATTAGTACATATAGGACATTTTTCCTCACTCATTTTGCTCGATTGCAGAATGCACTGACACGTCCGTGCGGTTCTGCAGTCAGCAACTGACGCCAATATAGTGAGTTACAGTTAGTAACAGCTCTCATGTATGTTCATTTTCATCATCTTAAATATATTATCTTAAACCTAATTAAACCAGTTATTATTAAATAATAACCCCAGATAATATTACACAAGTAATGTAACATGCACGAATATAGAAGATCATTTAAAAGAACTAAATATTACAAATTATTCCTGTTTGAAATTACAAACAAAATACAATACATATACGTCGTTTAAAATAAGTGTACCTCAGATAAATTCATCCACGATCAATAACGCTGAAAATTGGCCAGAAGGAGTATTTTTGAATAAATTTTATAACAAAAATCGAGAACATTTTTTAGGAAAAATCCAGTCACAACAAACGGGAAAATAAGTGAAAATTACCAAAACAACAATAGCGCGAACATTGTTACCAATAATTTATCATATACATACATTTTACATCTGAATATACAATCAATTGCATCTAAAATCGGTGAAATTGAACTGTTGCTAGATCGGTTACCTAATATATCTATATTATGCATATGTGAACATTGGCTACAACAAACTCAACTAAATTATATAAACATTGAAAATTTTCAACTTTCAGCTTTATTCTGTAGAATAAATATGGCGAACGGTGGTGTGTGTATTTATGTCAAATCTGAATTAAAAACTATTACACGTAGTGATATCAGTGAGTTAAGTGTTGAAAAAGATTGTGAATTATGTGCGATAGATATTGTAAGTACTTCTTTTACAATAATTACAATTTATAGATCTCCATCGGGATGCTGGAACAATTTTGTGAATATTTTTGAACAATGTTTAGGTATTTTATTTAACCAAAACAGAAAATTGATAATCACGGGAGATTTTAATGTTCATTTTGGTAGTAATGACAATTATGAAATAGAATTTAATAATATTGCAGCTGCTTTTGGTTTAACAATATTAAATTATAAACCAACAAGAATAACGAATTCAACATCATCCTGTTTAGATAATATATTAACTAATTTTATTTGTAAAGCTGATGATGTATTTTGTTATAATCCATTTCTTTCTGATCACTCAGGAGTTTGTATGAAATTTTCGTATACTAATACAAATTTACAGCAAGACAAATGTGTATACATCAGAAGTGTAACTAATAACAAACTAAAAAAATTTAAAATACTTTTGGGTAATTTGAATTGGAATAAAATAATGTTAACTAACGATCCAAAACTTGCTTTTGAAATTTTTTTTGAGATTTTTTATGACACATATAAAATAGCTTTTCCATATATAAAAATACAAAAATATAATAACACTTTAAAAATAAATTGGTTTACTAATGAGTTAAGAAATAAACGTAATACACTTCAGCTACTTAATGAAATATATACAATTAATAGAAATGAAAATTTAAAAACTTTCATTAATAACTACAGAAAACAATACAGACTAGACATAAAAAATGCCAAAAAAAGTTCAAATTCAAATTTTATAGAGATCAAAAAACAAATCAAAAGCAGCCTGGCAAATTATAAACAAAAAGAAAACCGCTTCACAGTGTCATAACATACATGATACAATAGTTTATACAGCAGATACGTTGAACAATTATTTAACAAATATAGCAGAAAATTTGATACAACAATTACCTGTAACACATGAAACATCTGATAAATTGTTAATACGTTGTAATAAAAGTAGAAATTTATCAAAATCTTTTTTTATAGAACCAGTCACAGTAAATGAAGTTTATAATACTATTACACAGTTATCAAATAGCAGAAGCCAAGACATATATGGTATTTCATCGTATGTTATCAAATCTGTCGCTGAGTTTATTTGTTTTCCGCTTACACATATATTAAACTTATGTATTGAAAATGGTTATTTTCCAGATGAACTGAAAATAAGCAAAGTAGTTCCGTTGCCTAAAACTCCGAATAATTTAGATCTCAATAATTTCAGACCTATTTCACTAATACCAACACTTTCAAAGATATTTGAAATACTAATAAATAAACGTTTAATTTGTTATTTAGAGAAATATTCCATACTAACAGATAAACAGTATGGTTTCAGACAAAATAAATCAACTACAGACACATTGTTGTATATACAGAACTATATTCTACAAAATTTTGAGGAAAATAGGTCAGTCTCGGCAACAATGTGTGATTTGAGTAAAGCTTTTGATTGTGTTAATCATAAATTTTTATTAAATAAATTAGAATTTTATGGTGTAAGAGGACTGCCTTTACAATTAATAAGATCGTATTTGGAAAATCGACATCAAATGGTTTCTTATAATGACAAACTGTCGGAAAACAAATTGATTATGCACGGCGTACCCCAAGGTTCGCACCTTGGTCCCACGCTTTTTTTAATATACATAAATGACTTACCATACAATGTCAATAATGCTGATACTTTGTTGTACGCTGATGATACAACAATTATGCAAAGCAATATCTGTATAAAATCACTAATACTAAATCAACATAATTGTGTTAAAGTGGCAAATAACTGGTTCTCTGCC